>JBBGBA010000473.1:0-23686 GCA_038088335.1 Mesorhabditis sp. LJ9110
CGTCGTCAACCTCCATCCATGCAGCCTTTACTCCTCCTCCTCTACCTTCTCTCCCCCCGTCGTGTATTTTGAAGCGAGCGGAATAGAAAGGGCAAGTGGTAAACAACCACTCTCGCCACATACAGAGATAGATAGACAGACACACACACCACCCCCAACACCCACTAAATATCGATTGAAACAACTTTCAAAAATCTCTCTCTCTCTCTCTCTCTCTCGCTCGCTTCCTACCCCACACGAGATACCGGTCAGCTGATCGGGGGCTCTGCCGGTCACGCTGCCCAGTCACCCGCACTAAAAAAAACTTGGATATTTTAGCATTTTAGGGTGTGTTATTTAGCCATATCGTTATTATCAGACCACGATACTTATTTGGCCTAGATTTTTACCTGTTTTTCTATATCTATTAATGCAGAATTTGGGCTTTCTAGATTTTTAAGGAATTCCTTTCTTAATTTTAGCCCTTAACTTGAAACATATATGGGTTTATTCTTGCTTATGTGTTACTTTTTTTGCGATTTTTATCTATAGTGCTCTCGCTCTCTAGCTCTGGGTAGCTCTCTCGCACTCTCTCTCGCTCTCTCGCTGGCATAATCTCTCGCCCTTTTTCTCTCTATCTCGCTCTTTATTTCTCTCTCTCGCTCGCTCTCACTCTCTCTCACTAACTCTCTCCTCGCTCTAGTTTGGTCTATCGCCCTCTCGTTATCTCCGTCATTTTTTTTTGGATTTTCCTGACCACAACTACTCAAAAAGCTCCATTTTGTGCATAATGACACTTTTCAATCCCTTTAAGGCATCACCCGAACTATTAGTGCATTTTTCGCCGTTAGTCGCGACCATTTTCCCCGAATCCAATAGGACTTCAAGGGCTCAACGACCGGCGTAAGGGCATTTTCCGGGTGGTTTTTCACATTTCTTTTTTTCTTCCTCCCGCCACTGACTCACACAATATATGGACTTTGTCTGTCGTCTGTCCGTCTGTCCTTCTGTCCTTCTATCTGTCTGTCCTTCTATCTGTCTGCCTATGCAATTTCTGAGAACGGATTGGCCCTCCTCTCCTTGGCCTTTCTATTCAGTGCAGCTGGCCTCATTTTACCTCCCGAAAAACGCACTACGATTGGTGGATCAGCGGAATTGAATTCTTTCTGGAGTCCTATTTTCTGGAAGACTTACCGTACCTTCAGAATTTTTCTCAAGTTATGGTTGCCATCGATTTCCGGGGGGTGATAATCCGTATTCTATTCGACTTGGGTTATAATGGGGAAAACCCTGCGCGGCTAATCCGGTTCTCCTCAAAAAAATGCTGGCCCTCCCGGATTGGGGGAACTCATTCTTCCAGGTGGTGCTCAAGAGTGTCCGCACTTTCCGATCAAATTTGCTTGCTAAAATCCCACGCAAAACTGGTTTTCCTTGCGGATTTTTGCGGCTCAAATTCCCTTAATTTTTATCCGTTTCACCGATTTATATTTTTGAGCACGATTTGGAGCAGGAGCAGCACGATTTTTTTCCTTGATTATTATATACATTATTATTATATTTTATTCCTACAAAGTAGCTCGATCTTGTGGGTTTAATATAATTTAACCTATAATTTAGATTTGATGATTATCATTAAACATCGTAATTTAAGCTATTTTTCGATACTTTTTATGCCTAAACGTCCCTTATCTTCCCTCTACCTCAATATTGCCCAATTAACAATTGTCTGGGGAGTTAATCCAGAGGCTTATCCCTTCTCTCTCTCTCTCTCTCTCTCTCTCTCTCTCTCTCTCTCTCTCTTGCTTGTCTCTCTCGCCCTCTCCCTTCACAGATTATGATGTGCTCTTAATATAAATGTTTTCTCATCAGCTTTTCCGCCCTAATAAGCGATTGCGAGGACGGGGATTTGGGGGATTAGCTGACTGACTGAGTCCCGAAAATCCGCGAAGACCGTAATAAGGAACTTTGGTGACGTTTTTGGGCATGTTTTTGTTTTTAAGGGGACGGACAAGCCAGCGCCGTGGATTCTATTCACCCTGGAGGTCCTAATAAATTTTCCGATGTAGGGAAATGCATGGCGCGACCCGCTTTGGCGCCGTAAAAGGCTTCAAAAACATCAGCAATCAATTCAGTTTTTAATTACCTTTTTTAATAGTTTTTTAATTATTTTCTAAACCTGGAAAATTACTTTTTAAAATGACGCCTAGGTGAAGTGTACACTTTACGCCTCTGTGCACCCTGGGAAAACTGGGTTTCCCCAACCAGGGGGTTCCCCCAAGGGGCACAACTGTCTAATTGGCACCAAGACTCTCACACACCCGAGAGGAAGAGAGAGAGAGAGAGAGAGAGAGAGAGAGGGGGAGAGCGAGAGAGAGAGAGAAAGAGCGAAATAAAGATAGGAAAAAGAGCACGAGAAGAAAGAATGACCAGACAGTCCATTCTACGCACACAGACACCATAATCAAAACTGGAAAAGGCCAGGAGCCCGATTCCGCGTCGTTCCCCCCTTACAACCCCGAAAATCGTACGTACATGTCTTCGGGGCCCACCAATTTGTCTGCCATTCAGGGGTCTGCCAGGCGAGCTTATAAATGCGTAAATGAGTGGTCACTTTCCGGGAACTAACATCAGGAATAGGCATCGGCATAGCTGGACGCGCAGATTTAGTACCCCAAAATGGCGCCAAGGTTCAGTGGGAAGCCCTTTTGCCGTCTGTTTCGTTTAATCCAGCTTTAATTTTGAATTACTCAAAGCCGAATCTTAAAAATATTTTTTTTAGGTATTTGTTAATGAAATATTTCCAATTATTTTCAAAAAATATAATTTAAAAGGAGGGATATTCGCTTGTTTTGTCTCGCATATAAGGCTTAGACTTAGTCTTATGCTTAGGCTTAGGCTTAGCTTGGGCTTAGGTTAGGCTTAGGTTAGTCTTAGGCTTAGGCTTAGGATCATGCTGAGGCTGAATTTCTGGCTTATTGTTAGGCTAGCTTGGGCTTAGGTCTAGGCTTAGGTTCGGCTTAGGCTTAGGTCTCGGCTTCGGCTTTGGCGCTGTCTTGCTCCCCAAAACCCAGCTGTCAGCCATAACCGCGAAAATACATAGCCAGACCTTCCCGAGCCCTTTAAAACACCCCAAATCTCGTTTTACAAGCTCCCTAAACCACACCCCTCATCTGAATAAGCGACTAATTAAAGGGGCCCCCTCCACCCGTCCGGAAACGACCAACCGGATCGGGTCATTTCCGCCCGGAACATTACCGCCGTTGTGTATTTCTGCCCCCATCAAATCCCCGGAATTTCCTTGGGGATACAAACACACACTCCGTCACAACACCCCCCTCCCCCCTACCACCCTCGCTCCGGAAATTGGATAATTGGGAGCTGGAACTTGTTAAAGGGGATAAGTACAAGCCAACTTGGGTTATTAATCAGTCCAACCGTCAAATTTTCGGCGTTTTCAAGCAGTTATTTGGCTTGAGATTAGCTTAGGCATGGCTTGGCTTGCCTGCTTTCTGGCTTAGCTATGTATTTAGGATTAGGATTAGCTTTGCTTTTCAGCGCCCGCTCATTTCTTCACGACGGCCCCCCTACAGTTCGCCAAAACGGATCCGACGCGGGACGCCAGAAGGGCTCGGCCACCACCACAGCCGGAAGAAGAGATGGACTTCGAGGTCAACTTTGGCTCTCTTTAGCGATCTTTTTATGTTTATTCTTCCTTTAATATTTATGTCATTTTAGGTGGCGTTCCGCGATCGTGCCCTCACCTTTGGCGAGCTGAAATTTTCGTACCCAAAGCATGAGATACCGCTCAGCCACATTGCGCCCACGCTCCATGTAAGTTACTTTGAGGGAACGGAGAAAAAGGGATAGGCGCGAAACGCAACGCGTAAGAGCACCAGGCAGCGAATGCAAGCGCGCTATCAAGGAGACGTTTTTGAGTGTTTTCCGGACTTCGGGATAGGACCAAGCCGATCTTGTGTAGAATTTTGCGTTGATTCCGAATATGGTTACCGTTTTTGCGGAATAACAATTTTTTGGACGATATGACCGATTTAAACAAAAAAAGCGCGACGAATTAGCTGGTTTTGACGGACGAAAAGGCCTTCGGATAAGTTTTAGAAAAACCCGCTAATGTAACTGTTACAGAAAAATCTCGGCGCCGGGTCAAATATTTTGAAAAATTCAAAAAATTTTATACATGCTGCTGCCCTTTAAACTTTAAAATTATTAAAATCATCAAAATTTCAAAATTTTCGGTTGCAATAACTTATTTTATAGAGATTGTTATCCCGGGTTATCCCGGCGACACTCAAAAACCTTTCCTTGTAGGCCTAACCCCTTCCTGGTGACTTGGCTTAACCAGCTAGAAAAAGTCCAAGGATTGGCAATGATTTCAGATGTCGGACGGCATCCAACCCGGGACTTCCGGTCTCCCAGCTGGTCATCTACCGCCGCCCACCATATCCCCTTCAACCTCTACCCTCACCCATCATCCCCATCCCATCACCCCTCCCACCCCAATGGGTTCGAATTATCCGTCGATAGGTTAGCTATAGTTTGTAGTTTGCTAGGCCTCTAATAGTACGCGAATTCCGGGACGATACTGCTGACGTTGTTCACAGCGCCGGTGCGTATCGTTGCGGAATCTCTGCCGCGCTTTTCCTTATCAAAATTAGCGGACTATTAGTTTTTGAAGGGTGCCTTTATAGGAACTTCACTAGGGGGCATCGGACATCATCAACATTCTCCGCTCTCATCGATGGGTCAAGGCGGGATTGTGCATTGGCCGCAGGTAGTGCCGACTTTTTCCAACTTTTTACACCTCGAAACCGCCAAAAATTCCTCTTTTTGCCTTACGAATCCCTTTAAAACCCATGAATTCCAGGCTGGCCCCTCTACCGCCCTTCCCCCGTTCGTTCCGCGACTTCCCGGTCCGCCACACGCCTCGCTACACAGCCCCGGCACGCCCGGTCTACATTTACCCACCCAGCCACCGGCTTCTATGGTAAGGGAGAGTTTGAGGGAAAGGGCAGTCACCTAGACACCACAAAACACGGAAACTCATTAATTTTTCGCGCGCCCGCCGACGCGCTGAGTCACGCGTCTGATTATCCGAGTTGCTCAGCGCTGTTTTTGCTACCGTAATCCGGGGCTGGTTCAACCGGATTAATTTTTGCATTGTAATAATTAGTAATGGCGGGTGAGAGAGAGCTACAGAGAGAGGTAGAGAGAGAGACATTGAGAGAGCGAGAGAAGAGCGAGAGAGTGAGAGAGAGAGAGTGATTGATTGAGACCATATCTTCGCAAAAATTCCATTTTCAGACCCCAAATTCCCAATCAAAGACGAAGCAACGGTTGTACTGCGCAGTGTGTGGAGACAGTGTAAGTAGTTCAGTCACGTACTACCCTGTTGCTCAATTCCAGGCCCTGGGTCGGCACTACGGTGTAAATGCATGCAACGGTTGCAAGGGATTTTTCCGGCGGAGTATATGGAAAAATAGGACGTATGTCTGCCGATTTGGCGGAAATTGCCCGGTTTCTAAAGGTGGGTTTTAGCTGTTGCTCTCTCTCGCTCTCTCGCTCTCTCTCTTCACTCTCTCGCTCTCGAGAGCAGCTTTCATATTATTTTTTTAGAACACCGAAATACCTGCCGAGCTTGCCGGCTAGAAACCTGTTTGCGGGTGGGGATGAACCCTCGAGCCGTGCAAAGCGAAGCCGACTTGGCCCAATCCCAGCAAGAACAACAGATGGCCGCCCAGCTAAAGGTATCGACGGCTGCTTCTTGTGTGTCTCTCCTTTCTGTCTCTTCAGCTTTTTTTCGTTTACTAGCTAAAAGCAAAAGAGTTTGGCCTATTCTTAGCTCTAAGCCTATGCTGTCGTAGCCACTCGGGCTGTCGGCATTTCCCCTGTCGGCATTCTGACTGTCCGAATTTTGGCGGTCGGCATTTTTGTCAGCCCAAGTTTGTAAGGCCGGGATTATTTTTATTGATTTTTCGATTATTTCGGGGTTCGAATTTTCGCTGTCGGCATTTTGGCGCGCCTTGGGTTTTCGAGGGTGGGATTTCGGTGGCGCCATTTCGGCTGTGGCATTTTAATGCCGGCATTCTGGCTTTCGACATTCTGGCTGTCGGCATTTCTGTCTGTCGGCATTTTGAAGCGACACGATTCTAGCTGTCGGAGTTTAGGCTGTCGGGATTTTAGGCGTGGAGATTTTCAGTGTCGGCGTTCTGGCTGTCGGCATTTTTCGATCTGCGATTTTGGATGTCAAAATTTTTGTACTACGAATTTTTGTTTGTCGGTTTTTTCGCTGCCCGGGTTTAGTCTGTCGGTATTACGGCCCCAAAAAATCTCTCAAAGCTTCTCCCTAACCCTGCACTCCTTTCACTCTTTCCACACGCTCACTCACACGCATGCCACCCTTAGTATAGCTCCATAATTCCACATTCCGTTGTTAGTATCGGGGCGTAGTGTAGCAGGCCAGCGGCTTAGATTTAGACGTCCCCCGCTGGTGCTGCCGTTCCCGAATACGCATCCCGCCCTGGCAGCCCCCACCGGATGATTTCAGCTGGAGGCGGACGAGGAACGTGACAGGATGCGCGACTCACCCTCACCTCCACCAGAAATGGCCGAGGCTGAGGCGCAGACAGACCCAACAATCTCAACAAGTACAACAACACCCTCATCAGCATCTACATTCCATCGTCAAGCATCTCATCACGGCTTTTCGGGATCGTTTGAAGGGGATGGATATGGGCAGACGGCCATTTATCAGCACCAACTGCCGAGTGTTGACGTAAAGCCGCACGACAGGGAGCGGGTATGTTTTTGGCGCTAAAACTACTTTAAAAACGCGGTTTAATAAACTTCAAAAATTCGGGTGCTTTCGCATTATCGGGGGGACTAAATTTTTTTGTTGTAATCAAGAAATTCCTGGTAAAAGCAGTAATTTCCTAATGTTTTTCGTAGAATAAAACTATGTTTTAACTAGAAAATCTATCTAACAGCTTTGAAAAGTCTTCAAAAAAAACAACGATATTTTGGTCAGAAATACGGCCATTTTTTAGGTCGAAAGATAAGTTTTGTATTTTTCAATTAAAATTTGTAAAGTTTTACGTGATGGTAGTAAAAAATAGTTTAAAAACACCTCCGCTATTTTTATATGGACAAAAATTGGTTCAGAAGCATAAATATCTATCATTTTCTGTGAATCGATAAATCCTACTATCCTACTATATATAAAAAAATAGTGTCTGTGCGTGTGTGTGTCTGTGTGTGTGTGCCACTTTGCATCCACTTCCGTGTGTCTGTCCGGAGGATATCTTGCTAGGGGATGAATTTTAAAGTACGTATGATACGTCATTAGGTGCGCAATGGTCTGGAGATGACTGCACGCATTTTAGATTCAACAAAATCACCTATTTTCGACATTAAATTTTGGTTTTTGTGAAAACTTCTTTGTTAGGTATAATTAGCTTAGACCGGAAGTTGGGATTCGGCTATATAATGGGATGGGAGAGGTTTTTCATTTTTTGTCGTTTGAATGCAGGACAATTATGCAAACTGAAGGATAAAATGGGGTCAGACGGGGCCAGGGTTGAAAAGTCGCGAAGCGGCTTTTCAACCCTGGTAAAAGTTTAAAATATTAAATATATAAAAATAATCTACTCTAACAATAATTTAGTAAAAATACAACTCGTATATAAGTAATTTTAACGCGTCTTTTAGGAAATCCACGAAACCCTCTCCCTGATGCGATCTTCGCCTCGGACGCGGACGGTGTCCAGGGCCGGAAAGCGGCTTCTCCTTCACCGCTTCACAACCCGCACCTCATCGCCAGGAGGACCCGACTCGAACCGTCCGGCTCTCGGCCCGCCTCACTTCAGGATATTTTGCTCGATTTCCGGCGAGCGTTTGTGTTATATGCGGATGTACTCGTTGCGTTGCCACATTTCCGGAGTATGGAGGAAGGAGATCGGGTGAGTGTGGTCAAGACTTTTGGGCTTAGGCTTAGGTTTAGGTTTAGGCTTGGCTTAGTCTTGGCTTATGATTGGCTTAGGCTTGCCTTAGGTTTGGCTTTGGTTTGGCTTAGGTTTAATAGACTTGGCTCGGATTCGCTTAAAGAGATGAGGACGGCATCTGCGGCGAGATCTTTCCCGAGCGTAATCGCAGCGGCCGCCGCCAATCGGATGGCCAACATCACCGCGTTGCTGTCTAGTATTACGGTAATTAGACATCCACCGTAATCGATTATTTTTCCAGAACCTTTCATATCTATCCTCCGACAACCTGGACCTTTCTGAAGTGTTGCACGTCGTCCATGAGCTGGGTCGCTGAAAGCCTTATATTTTTCCTAAGCCTAAGCCTAATCCTAATCTTAAACCTAAGCTTAAGCTTTTCAAGCGAATTCCGTTAAGCCACAACCAACGCATGCCCAATTTATGTTCATTTTGTGGCCTTATTTCCTGGTCAAATCCTAAGCCCGAGCCCAAGCCCAAGCCCAAAAGCCCAAACCCAAACTCCAAACCCAAGCCTAAGCCCAGCCTAAGCCAGGTCTAAGCCAAGCCTAGGCCCAAGCCTAACCAAACCCTACGCCCAAGCGCAAGCCTAACCCTAGCCTAAACCTCATCATATACCGGTACCCTCCTGTCTGGTCGCACCCTTCGATTCTATTTCGTGCCAAAACTACCGTACCCTCCCCCTTGTCCGGTGATTGTGATTGTACATAGGCCTTTCTAGCCCTACCTATTTTCTGTATCCCAGCTCCCCTCGGATTCCCAGTTCAAAATGTGATCCCAGCTCCTCCTCCCCGTCGCATTGCTCGTACAGATTCGTGTTCACCCCCCACTCAGCCCTTTTTTACATTGTCACTTTGCGATAGAGTATAAAATATATGATGAAAGATGGCTGGGGATAAGCACACTGAAATGGACAGAGAATGGAAATGTGCAAGATTAGGATTAATCTACACCAAGCCAAAGTTAAGCTAGGCAAGCCAGTGAAGCAATAGCTAGGCAAGGTCTAAACTAACTGAAAAAAAACGTAAGTAGTATGCCTAGCCCAGGTCTGACTTCGCATAACTTAAGCTTTAGCCTGAGCCTAAACGTAATCCTAAAACTAAGCCTAACTTGATTACCGTCGAGGCCTGAGCTATGTCTAAGGTAAGCCTAAGCCTATGCCTGAATTCAACCTAACTTAGGATTAAGCTAATCCTAAGCCTAACCTAAGTCTAAGCTAACAAGGAGACGTTTTTGAGTGTCGTCGGGGCTTTGGCACGGGACCAAGCCTATCTTGTGCAGAATTTTACGCTGATTCCGAATATGTTAACCGTTTTTGCGGAATAGCCATTTCTCGAAAGTTATGAACGATTTAAACCTCAAAACAGCCCAAAATCGGCTACTTTCGATAGTCATAAAAGGCTTCGAAATAGGTTTTAGACAAAACCAGATAGTGCATCTTGTTCAGAAAAAAATTCTCTATAAAATAAGCTACTTAACTCAAAATTGCTGGAATTTTGAAAATTTTTAAAATTATGGACCTCCCAATTCATCAAATTTTTCCAACTTTTCAATGATTTTGGAAAAGATGGTACATTTATGAAATTTTTTTTGAACAAGATTACTATCTGGTTTTGTTTAAAATATCTTGAAGCCTTATGACTATTGAAAGTAGCCGATTTTGCTGTGAGTTTAAATCGTTCTACTTTTCGAAATGGCGTCCAAAACAGTATTCGAAATCAGCAAACTCCTGCACAAATGCTCTGCCAAAACATCTCATAACTAATCCTTAGCCCCTAAGCTGAAGATAAGCCTGCTTCTCAGCCCATTCCTAATTCTAAGCCAAACCTAAGCCTAAGCCTATGCTATATATGGGTCGAAGCCCGGGGGCGCCGCCAGAGGCCTCCCGAGGCACCCCTGGGGGGCGTGCCGAGTGGCGCCTGGGGGCGCCGCCCCTATGATTTTTAACGGGGCGGGGGGCGTCACCAACGGCGCCTGTGAGATTATGCAAATCTTCGATTCTAATGTTAATTATTCATTTCAAGCGCAAGATCAACGGACAGTAGAGAGTAACCCGCAAATAACTTTTTCCCTTGCACTCCAGAAAAGCCTAGTAACGTAATAGTCAGCCTTTTAATGATGTTTTTAGTAAAATTTAACTAACTTTTAAGCGGAAAAAATAAAAAATTGGAAGGAATTTTAGATGGAATTTTCGAATGAAAGTGAGATTGGAAATTCGGCCATTTTTGGCAGAAAAATCTATATTTTTTGTATTTCAGTCGCAGTTGGTAAAGTTTTTACGTTTAAGAATAATAACAACAATTTCGAAAGCTTCCACTATTTCTTTTAGAAAACAAGGTCCTTCGAAAAAAGTTGGTCCCCCATAAACTACCCCTTCCACTACAATGCGAGAGGATCAGGGAAAAATTATAGGCCAATCAACTAATAGTTTTTGCCTTCTTTGATATTAAGGATCAGCAGTCAAATCTCATTTCCATAATAACAACGCATTTTTGCTTTGCATCTCGGTTTTCCGGCGCCTTTTGGTCAGCCCCAGCGCCGCACAGGCCACTCGGCACGCCCCCAGGGGTGCCTCGGGAGGCGCCTCTGGCGGCGCCCCCGGGCTTCGACCCATATATAGCCTATGCCTATGCCCCAACCTAAGCCAAACCTAGGCCTAAGCCTAATAAGCAAAGTCTGGTCCTAAGCTAAACTAAACCTAGCAAAGTTGAACATAAGCTGGTAGGCGATTTCTTTTTGTCGCAGGGCGAAGTTGTCTAGATCCAGGCGAGGTAGGGAGTCGATTCTCTGGGAGTGGCCACATACTTTAAAGAGACGGTGAAGCGGGACTACAGTGCTCTGTGTCTTACGCGTCCCTTTAAAGCCCAACTAAACGATGCCGCTTAAGGGCCTCTGGGTCTGTCTCATACCCTTCATCTCTCTGCGTCAATGGGTGATTTAGGTAGTGATGCGGTTTAAGAAGAATTTGTACCTTCTTCCCATTCGTTGTATAGTCCGCATTAGAATCGCCTGACGAGAAGCCGACGGGAGGAGAGGGAGAAGCCGCTTTGTCCCAATTCCCAACCCCACCCCCTGCCAGCAGAGGAGTTTACTGTGAATCATGGCATGGCATGATGATGGTGAGGGTTGCAGTGATCATGTGTGAATGTGATCCCCTCTCTACCGTGGCTTGAGAGCCGTCCAATTAGACCCGGGCAGCCGTTCGACAACGGACCGGCTGTATGCCATCCACCTCACCACGGCACCGCGCCCACAATTCCTGCACCCGTGAGAGAACCTTTTGCTTGAATCTCCGAAGTTTCAACAGGTACTATTTGATTCCGGTTGAAAGGTTGGTTTATCACTCTTTCATATTTTAAGTATCCTACTAAATCTAGGAAGAAATTGTGTCTTTACAGGGTGTCCCAATAAAAAAACACCTTTCTCTAACAAAGGCCAACTTTCGACCCTCATGTTTTTATAAACTATCTTTAATTATTCTTCTTTTTAGTCAATTTTTCAATCATGACATTTCATTAATTTTATCGCGCAGAAATGAGCCGAGAAGTGGTCACCCTTGGCCCGCCAAAGCCCACGATGTGCAACTGGCTGATGGTCGTCCTCATATTAACAGGTCAGCTCTACGGGCGCTGCATTTGACAACGCCTGAACTGCAGGATTCCTATTGCGCGCCCCAATGACCGTAACCCACCGCCCGGGTTTGCCGCTAATGGCTCCCAAAACCCAAACAAAGGCTGATGCTTGCAAAACATATTTCTTTGTTCGTTTTAATAAATATTTATTGAAAACAAAGTGTATAACAACAATAACTATAACAACGACCAGCTGGCTGATGACGTCGAGGGCGATACGTCGGCACAGGTAGAATCGCACACCGACCCAACAGCCTTCGACATCCCACCTCTACAAGCCACCCCTGAAAAAGATCGCAAGAGACAAAAGATCCAGAAGCTGCGTAACGTAAGTTCAGCTGATCAGAAAATCACTACTTTATCAGAGCATTAATGCTTTATGGTATTCTGTTGGCGAATGTGACGATGAGGCGCTCATCGATCGTATGCAAAAAGAGCTTGACGAAAATTTGCGCTTGACAATGCCGTCTACTTCCCGTACAATTGCGCCTAGCCAGCAACAAATCGTCCCCATTCGCCAGGCCTCGAGGAATCACCAAATGCAAACGAAAGCTGCGAAAAGAAAGCTCAACCCCTAGTTATTATGCTTTTCCTTGTTGAAATTGTTGTTATACACTTTGTTTTCAATAAATATTTATTAAAACGAACAAAGAAATATGTTTTGCAAGCATCAGCCTTTGTTTTGGGTTTTGGGAGCCATTACGCGGCGTAAACCCAGGGCGGTGGGTTACGGTCATTGGGGCGCGCAATAGGAATCCTGCAGTTCAGGCGTTGTCAAATGCACGCCCGTGTCAGCTCTAGCGGTGCCTAAGAAAATTAAAAATTAAGCTGTAAATTCGATTTGTCTACTCACAATTATCGTCATCATCGCACTCAAGGCCACGCCTGCGCCGCAATTTTATGAGCCCGGTAGGTTCTTGCCTAGTCGGATAATCGGATAAATTGAAAATTTGGCAAGAAAATTCTCATAAATCATATGGCCTTATAAAGTATTTTTCTAAGCTAATTTTCGCCAGTTTTTAGCGAAAAAGGGTCTATGATAGTATTTTTGCTAATTTAAGTTGTTGTAACCTCGAAAAATCACTGAACACCATTATTTTTAAACTCCGAAAACCTCAATTTGCATATTTTATGAGTTGATAAAAATTTAGAAATCACGCCTCCCCTCACCTACACAGAATACCTCAAAATGTATCGCGATGGACTGCTGCCAAAACGGGATACGTAAGTCACCAAAGTACGCCCATATGCTAAGCAAAAATCTTAGCGCCGTCGACGACCCTGACGAAGGTGGCGCCAAGTTCACGGGGATCAGCACCGAGCTGCTGAAGCGGATCAAGCTGATGATTATGGAGTTGTTGGATGTAAGTCTAGTATAGATAGTCAAATTTTTTGGGGGTTTCCAGGATCAGTCAAAAGACTACTACGCGGATGATGGTGGGCCGGGGAAGCGGAAGCCGAGCCCCAGATTTCCGGCACCACCGAAAAGCCTTGATGATGATTTGGAAGAGGCGTTGCAGGCTATCAAGGTGAGTTTAAAGGGGTTGGAAAGGCTAGGTTATGGAATCTGACGCAACCGACGCAACGGCGTTACGTGATACGCAACGCGGCAGTGATACTGCCTTTTCATTGCGTAATGGATCATGTCATTTTTGTTTTAAAAACTGACTTTTGGCATTAAAAATTTTCGTTGCGTTTGCTGCGAAAACCAAAGCCAATGAGGGATATTTTACAATTTTTTGTATTAATCTAGAAATGCCTAGTAACTTAATAGGAACTATTTTCATAATCATTTTAATAAAATAAAACTATATTTTAACTAGAAAAACTATCTCAAAATTGAAAATTTTTCAAAGAGTCGATATTTTAGGAAAAAGGCTACTTTTGGCAAATTTTTTTTTTAAAAAAAAAAGAAACCGCTAAAACGTCCAAATCTACACGCGACCCCCGACCCCACAACGCGAAAGCTCAACGGAAGCAACATTCACTGCCAACACCGAGATGAGAGCGCCATTAGTGCTTGATTGCCCCGAAGCGCGCTCAAAGCTGTGCATCAACTGGAGAGAGCAGCAGTTCTGCGCCCTCGCCAGCAAGTTTTGCGAATCGTTGTGTGCGTGTGATACCCGCGCATAGAAAGGTTTGGGCGTGCGAGAATCGACCTATTTTTTTACAGCATCTTGAAAGCTAGACGTTAAGTATTACGCTAGGTTTCTGTTTAGACCTAGTCAACAGAAGGGGTCGATTTTCGCCGTTCCAAGTGCGTTTAAAGGTGCGTCGACACACCAAAATTCTAAACGTAGAAAGCGGCCTCCAGATTTTTGGAGCGCTTCGGCAATCCAGTTCTAAGCATTAAATTAATATATTTTTTGTGTGTAGCAGTCTATTTAATGTATAATATTTTCCTTGAATTGTTTTTGAAAGTATGTTATTGATCGCAAAAAGAATAAACACTTAAAAATTGAATCGATTTGAACACCCGTTCTTCATTGGCAGCTGCAGAAGCTGGAACTCTTAGCATTCCCGCAGTCGAGTAGTACCTGGAAAACAAGGTAATAAAAACCAAGCATCAATATTTTTTTAGATGATTAATAACTAAAGCGTAAAGTTTCAGTGAAACTTAGTTAGGCATAGCCTTAGCCAGGACTAAGTCAAGCCACGAGAAGGCAACCAAACCAAAAACCCCCCAAGTCTAGCCTACGCTATCTTAAGCTAACCCAAAAATTTAGCCTAAGTCTAGCAAAAACCAAACCTACGCAAGCCAAAGCCTAGCCTAAGCTAAGCCTAAGCTCAACCTAAGCTAAGCCTAAGCCATGTCTTAGCGAAGCCAAGCCACACGTAAGCTTAAGCAAAACCTGCCTGTGCCGGAAAGTCTGGGAAATCCTGTGTATCCTGCGATTCCCGTGCCAGGGCAGCCCGCGCAATCGTCTGGAAGGCCAATTCGATGTTGACAGCTTCTTTCGCGGATACCTTAAAAGGGTAGAATAGGAGTAGTAGATACGTACCTCAAAATAGGGCATTTTGGTCTTTGTCTGGCACCACGCTTCGGCTTTTTTCCTCGAGACCGCACGGTCTTGCGCGAGATCCACCTGAAAGTTAAGAGCCTGGATATAACGTTAAAGTGCCCTAGTTTTGCCACCAATATTCGTTAGTGGTTTAAAAAGATGTAATATACTTTTGAACCCACCTTATTCCCCAACAAAACAAAGGGAAAGTGTTCTGGGTCCCGGGGGGAAGCCTGAATCAAGAATTCATCCCTCCACGAGTCGAGATTCTTGAAAGACGTCGAATTCGTGACATCATACGCCAATACACAGCAATCGGCACCTCGATAAAACGCTACGCCGAGCGACTGGAAACGTTCTTGGCCGGCCGTGTCCCAGATCTGCAATGTCCCAGATGAGAGGGTGCCCTAGTTCGTAGAATCATAAATATTCTTTGCGACAAAAAGAGCCAATTATCGACGAAAAGTTTCAATTTTTAATACGTTTTAAAGGTTTGTAAGCCAGTTTTTCGCTTACCTGCATTGTCACCAGGCGACCATCAACCAACATGTCTTTCATGATAAAATCGGCGCCTGAAAAAATGGGATAAAACGAGGAGAATAACACTACCGATCGTCACTTTATGCTGATTCGAAAAGCGCTGATCGACAAATTGATTCATCAGTGACGTCTTGCCGACGCCCGAGTCGCCGAGGATGATCACTTTCAGGAGGGCCTTTTTGTGGGGTGCGGAAGACATTATATAGCCGATTTCTGAAAGGAATACCGATGTAATATTTTGCAACTGAGGTATAAAAAGAGATGGTTTAAGAATGCAGGTCAGCGATGCGTATATGGCATTTGAAAGACCAATAAACAGGGTCAATAGGTCATTAATGTATACCCATATCGATGAAATTCGAAAAGGTCGTTTTCTGGTAACATCTGGGCAAGTTATATGTTTCAAAAAGAGTAATAAATGGATATAAAATATTGTAAATGGTATGTATAAATACAAGTTAAGAAAGGCAGAAATCGCTGGCGTAATTTTCTTGCTCAATTTATCCTCGTTGAGAGGCCGACCCCTGCAAGCTATTGACCCGTTCAGCGCGGAGAGGGGCAACGAAAAAATTGCGGATGCCTTGGATTGTGGCATATATCTCCTACTTTTTCACGGAAGAATGGACACCATTATACTTTTTATGCGTAATTTATTTACAGCTTTTTTACGTATTTTACGCATTTCAAACGTTTTATTTAAGCGGAAAGTTGTAACTGTTCAGGTTTGAGTCCGAAAAATGGTCCGTAAATTCACGTTGTATGATTTAAAAGTTGGATTAAAAAGTAATAAAAGTAAGCGCAAGTATTGTTCTACATAATTAGAGCGTTTTTAGCCTTGTTAAAGGTTTTTACAAGCTAAAATCTGTACTTTTTGCTGTGTTTATGCGATTTTTGATAAGCTTTTAGCTAGGAAAACAAGGTTTTCTTCCCTAAACGTTATAATTTTTCCAGTTTCATCGATTCCTACAAAGGTTTACTATGTACACTCCAAACCACTGTATTATTTTGACTCGCAAACCTGCGCGTCACGCTCTGAATCACCCTGCGCCTTCAATTCAAGTGCAAAACAAAAATCTCGACAACTGCTACAAGTTCTTGGGAACCGGCATGATTTATTGGCGACAAATTGGCAAAAGTTTCCACGAAAAAACGCACACAAACTGTGAAGCTAACGTCGGGCATACATACAAATTACATTGAAAAATATGTCAATACAAAAAGGCATTAAAACGGGGATGATGGCTATATTGAAAGGGTAAACATCGTTTTATATCACAAGTGGAGGTGATGGGGACAACTTTTTCCGTGGGCAACAAAGCTTTTTCCAGGAGTTTTTCGAGCACCGGCACGCTACCGTTGACGGACTGCTTTTTGGAAGTAATTGGATTTAATGGACTTTTTTGTGTTTTTTTAGGGGCCCGTGTTTTAGCAATTGCAGCCGCCCGATTGGTTGCGCGCGCTGTTGCCGCCGTCGAGGCGAATCTGAAGCGTTTTTTGTATGTTTATGTTGTACCCTTTTTTTGTTGTTTTTCCGATTCGATTTTAAATTAGCTAATTAGCTAAATTGAACGTTCTATTATTTTTTTCTGCTGACAGCTTTTCTGTTTTGGCTTTGGAAAGTCGCTACGAGCAAATTTAAACTACGAGCTTTCGCACAAATTTTTAAAGTTGTAATCATTTTTAACGAATAAACACATTTAATAAGCCCTATACTATGTAGTTCTGACGTTTTCGCGATCCAAAGAACGAAATAATGAGGTTTAGAAAGCTTTCTGCAAAACTTACTAATTTAAACGCTATAATTTCTATTGCAACACTTTTTATAGCTGCTCGATTTAATCTAATTTCATTCCAAATTAAACAACTCTGAGCCCAGTTCCATAGCTTTAGCTAGTTTAAACAGAGGTTTCATAAGGAAAACCGTTTTCCATGCACCCACTTGATCTGGGAAATCCGGGAAATCCTGCGTGTCTTGCGATTCTCGCGCCAACGCATCGCGCGCGATCGTCTGGAACGCCGACTCGACGTTGACCGCCTCTTTTGCGGAAACCTGTAATAAATATAGGGCTTAATACTTCATAAATTAAAAAGAGTCTGAATCTAATCCTCACCTCAAAATAGGGAATGTTGTTCTTACTCTGGCACCAGGTTTGCGCCCGTTTTGTCGAGATGGCACGATTTTGCTCAAGGTCTACCTGAAATTTGACGGTTTTTACAGATATTATACATCATTAAAGTGTGTAGACCGTTAATAAGTATAAAATGCCCGTTTAGCAGTTTTTAATTGCATTGCTAGGCATAACGATCTTTTGAACCCACCTTATTCCCTAGCAAAACAAAGGGAAAATGTTCAGGGTCCCGCGGGGAAGCCTGAATCAAGAATTCATCGCGCCACGAATCGAGATTCTTGAAAGACGTCGAATTTGTGACATCGTACGCCAATACACAGCAATCGGCACCTCGATAAAATGCTACGCCAAGCGACTGGAAACGTTCTTGGCCGGCCGTGTCCCAGATCTACAATTAAATCGATTGGATTGTTGTTTTTCCAAGAAAAACCTCAGGTATGGCTATTTTTTCCATATAGAAAATCCAGTGTAAAACTTCAGTTTGCTAATCCTTTTAGAAGTGAAAAAACTCAATCCTATCGCTGTAAAGCGGGTAACAATACGTTTTTTTAGATTTCAATCGTACCTGCATTGTCACCAAACGATCATCAATCATGACGTCCTTTGTTAGAAAATCGGCGCCTAAAATAGCAAAAAACTCTTCTTTAACGCCGAAAACTACCGATAGTCGCCTTGTATTGATTGGAGAATCGCTTGTTTACGTATTGATTCATCAGCGACGTCTTGCCGACGCCCGAGTCGCCGAGGATGATCACTTTCAGGAGGGCCTTCTTCCGGGGTCCAGACGACATTTCGGGGGTGTTATTCTGAAGATGACAATGCGTTATTTGTACGGGGAAAGGTGCGGGTTTTGGGAGGAGGCGACAAACATGTGATGAAATAGCGGGCGGCTTTCCGATTGGGGAGTCAACAGTTTTGTGTCGTAATTGAAAGGAAAAGTGGAATATAGTAAAAAAATCGAAAAATTGATCATAACAAAAACAAGAAGCTATCAAAGACAACTAAAATAGTGTTTGAAAAGGGCACTAGATAAAAATGCATAAGAAAAAGTTCAAGTATACTTTGTTGTCTATTTAGCTTGGCTTTTATTGCTTTTAACAAAATCTGGATAGCTATATAAAAGGAAAAGAAAGTAAAAAAACTAAATTAAGCTGATAGTCGGTGGTTTTGGAATAATGAAAGTCAATGGACAAAAGTTATTAAGTAGTAACAGCTGTTTATCATCAAAGAGATATCATTAATGTAGTTAAAGCAGTTATTAGGTCAATTAACAGCAAAAAGCACCATTGAAACCACATTTTCATGTCCCAGGAAAACCACAGATGGCCCAATGTTTTGCGCAACGCCCCAAAAGTTCATCGCCACAGTCATGACAATGGAGGGAAAATCGATAATTACGAGAAAACGGCTGAAAACTGGCGACACGGCCGACGACGGCGATCAGCTGAGGGGCTAAAGGGACGAGGAAGGAGGGTGAGACTATAGGAGTGAAAGCAGGGGAGAAAGCGGATGTAGAAAGGGATGCCATCGGGTCACATGATTGAGAGAGGAGGTCGTGTGAGTCGAGGCAGACGAGACGGGAGCTACTCTGTGCTCTCTCGTTTCTCTCTGTTCTCGCGCTATCCCGTGGTTCTCTCTCCGCTCTGCACTCTGCCCCCTTTCCCATCTCGTGTCTGAACCTTGCGATCGCACAAAAAGAGAAACTAGCAAAGAACAAGGACGATCTCGATGGCGTTCGAATGGCTGAAAAGCATGAAATTTACCTTACTAACAGTTTACACATATTGGTACTGTTCTGTTTGGCCGGGGGCAACAACCTAGAAAACAAATTTAGAAAGCAACAGCAGATTTGGAAAATTTAGAACATTTTTGCCATAACTATTTTATTTTATCTTATTTCGGGCTGAAACTAAAACTGGTAGTATATTTTTTGACGCTGGATCGAATAGCGTCGAAGAAATCCTGTACAAAGGGCGCGATTTTTGAGGTACGTTTGATACAGCATTAGGTGTGTAATAGTGTGTAGGTGAGTGTAAATTTCTCGCCGTTTCCAGGGCTTTCGAATGGTGCATGCAAAACCATGCCGTTCCAAGCTTTCTCCGCAGTAGAAAACCACAGAAAATGTCGTTATTTTGCCTTTTGCGAAAAAATAGGCCACCACAAACAGTTGATGTGCAAGTTTTATATAAAACAAAATTCTTCTCGCAACAGCCGCCCAAAAATATTTATACAGAGAAGCGGAATACATAAGGAACACGAAACTATGGGCGTTGGGGGCTGCTCTAGGGAGACGTGTTCAGCTGATCGGGCAGCGCCATCAAGCGCCATCAAGTTTCGTGCGTTGGTGGTCGGGGCACTGCTGCGGGTGGCGAGAGGGGGATGTTCATCTACTTCTTGGGGGTGGGCGGCGGGGCGAGTGGCTGGGGCTGGTCGAAGACATACTGCATCGCCGGCTGCGGCGACGACTGCAGCGGCGACTGGGCCCTAAATTAGCGGTTGAATTGGTGACGATCAAAATACGTTACTTGGCTTTTCACCGGTTTTTCTGATTAATGTAAGCCTTTTTAAGCTCGTTTTTAGTTCGAAGCCCTGACCCGCTCGAAGTCGTCGGCGCCGAGATGGTGGAGGGGATGACGATGGCCGTCTTCGGGGGCGACGACGTCTTTTGGCGCGCGGACAATTCGCCTAAACGAAATTTTAACATTTTCTAAAAATACAGTTTTTGCGACTTAAAAGCTATTTTTAGTTTTTTTCCCCATACAAGTCAAAATTAATTTACGATATTGTGCAATTTCTCCAGGAAATCAAATTTTTATTGTTTTTGAATTATTTTTGAGAGAAAGCTCGTTTTCGGACAAATCGGGAAATTTCCGCTTGGAAAAACCAAGTCACACCGTCCGTGGACAGTTGAGCGTGCACTGGAGCGCAGCGTAGCGTTTTCCGTGCCCAGTTCCGGCTCGTGTATCTCCCGGTTCGGTGCGCTACATAGGCGTATAGTATACCAAAAGACTCGCCAGACCGAGACGAACATTTTGGTATACTTTACTTTCGGGTAGTATACAGGGAAACCGAGATACAGGAGACGATAGGGGACGGGGTCTACAGCTTGGCCATCTTGCCTTCTATGAATATTATTCGTTTTTACTTGTATTCCTATTGATTTTGTTATTGAGCATCTATTCACTTAATTAAGGCATTTAATAGCATGGTATACCCAATCCTCCAGAGGCCGGCTGCGCCGTCTTGCAGCTCGACTCCGGGGCAGTAGCCGGCTTGCGGAGGCAGCTTCCCCAATTGTCCTTCGGCGCCTCGACGTCTTCCTTCCAAAAACCAACGATATAATCCTTGAATTATTTAACGAAAACCATACCTTTGCAGCGCCCATCCCGATCGAGTCGGACCCGTAGGCGACCAGCTTGCCAATCGGGCCTCGCTTCGACTTGACGGCCGGCTGTCGGGGGGCCCCGTACTCAATGTCGTACTTGTGCAGCGACACCCCAATATTGTTGACCGTGTATTCTAAGGTGTACTAGTGTAAAGAGCAACGTCCATCAAACCCTTCGTTTTGCCGGCGGCCTTGATCTCGGAATAGAGGGTGACCATCAGGCACAAGTTGGTCACCTAAGGGCCGAGTAGGTTTGGTTTATGTCTCGTATCTGGGTAACCCGGTATTCTACAAGGCTGTAAAGTATACCAAAATTTTCGTCTTGGCCTGGAGAGTATTTTGGTATACTTTACAGGATTGTTTAGCGAGCAGCCGAGATATTGTGATTTGGGCCCGGTGCTTCCAAGGGCGGAAGTAAGGCAAATTTCTGCGGGTGACTCTGTAGAGCCGAATAATTAAAAACGCCAGTTTTAACATTCTCACAAATCTCTATCATGATTTTTTTTGACCATGATATGCACCTTAGAAAATAAAATTTTAAAATATCATAGCTTTTGTTCAAAACTGTATGAAAAATCGCTAAAATTAGACAAAAATGCAAATTTTCCCCCCGAATTTTAGAGCTAAAACTTTCCATTACCAATAGAAGACACGATTCTGCCGTGACGACGACGCTGTTGCGCAGCAGCTCGAGGCTCTGCATGGTCGAGTAGCCCGGCTCGCGCTCGGCCGACTCCTTGATGGCAATGTAGAGGAACGAGGTGAGCACACAGCACAGGTCGGAGGCCATCACGAACAGGCACAGCTCTGAGATTCCATTAGAAAGCGGAAGATGAGCAGGTACGCTTGGTGGAGTAGACGACAATTTCCACCGACAGCGAGATGACGATCAGGTGCAGCATGCTCACGAGCTGAAAATATTCTAATTTTGGTATCATCCGTATCGTACCAATCCGGTGGACACGGGCAGACTTTTCTCGATCAAGATGAACCCGATGAAGACGTAGCAGACGAAGAACGCCTGGACGAGGCACAGCAGCGAGACGGCCACCTTGGCGCAGATCATGTAGGCGTAGGAAGCTTCGTCGACGTCGGACCCGGCCGGAGCGTACGAGCCAACGGCAGAGCTGCTCCTCTTTCGCGACTTGTTCGAGCGTTTCTGAACGAATATTTTAGGTTAGAGTGCAGTTTACCCCCACCCCCCAGCCGGCATCCAATTTTTGTATCTCGGCTCCTTGTTCATCTACAGACGTGTAAAGTATACCAAAAGGCTCGTCTTGCTCTAGTGAGTATTTTGGTATACTTTATGAATAGGGAGCCGAGATACAAAAGTGGGGTCCGGCTGGGGGGTATCTGGAGTTCAGCCGATACCTTGGAGCGGCGGCTCTTCGACTTGTGCGACGAGCGCTTCGACGCCTTGGAGCGGTGCTTGACGCGGCCGACGCTGTTGAACAGATCCTTGCGCGCGTCCCGAGACTAGAAAAAAAGAGAATCTAGCGTTAATAAATCAGAATACCGGCTTCTTGTGCGCCTTCCTCTTGCTGGCATCACGATTGGTGACCTTGCGGGAGGCAGACTGGCTGCGCAGCGAGCTGTTCGCCGATGCGGGCGCGGGCGCCGTGGCCGAGGAGCGGCTGTCTTGCGTGGCAGCCTAGAAAAGTCGGTAGGAAAATAATTCTTGCTTACGTAAAAAAAATAGATCTACTTAATGAATAAATCATAAATATTAGAATATTGAAACCAGGTTCAAAAAAGTACTGACCTTCATTTGCCGCTGAGCAGATAAGAATGGGATAGATTTGGGGAAATCGATTTCTCGGGTAAAATTCCGCTTATGCGGTGCGTTTCCGGATTCAAATTTTATATTCGTAGATGGGATATTCTAATTTATGTTTCCGGTTTTACAGTTTTGATGCAACAGGCCTAGAGGCCAAGATAATAGAAGCTAACAAAAAGCTACGCTGCTCGTAAGCGTAGTGCCGAAGCTAGGTGTAAGCTAGGTGTAATCTAAGCCTAAGATAGCCTAAGCTAATTAAGCCATGCTTCTGACCTCTAGTTTCAAAACCCAAAGAAATATTATCATTTATTCATATTCTCCCATACTTTTTTCATCAGCACCCCACCGCACTCTTTATTGAACGGAAAAACACCATCGGGTATTCCCGGCAATTGTACTTTCTTATCTTCTCTTTTCTAGGTACAATTTAACGGTTGATGTCGCTATCATGTGCTGGATCATGATGATGATGATGAGCAGGAGTTTATTCCTTTTTTGCTCATTTTCTCTCGGCCCCCTAGTCACGTCGGTTCCTCCCCCTTTTCCAGGCGGTTCCGGGGTACAAAATGAGGAAATATACCCCCAAACCCCCGCACAAAAAACGCTAGATGAACTGCCCCACGTCGTCATCGACAGCAACGCGCAATTTTTTTGCTTTTTGGTAGGTGGGTTGAGTTAAATTTAAAGCGTCTTTTAGGTTATTTGGCTTCTGCTCGAATCTGGGATATGTGGTGATGCTGACTGGGGCCAAGGACATGCTGGCTAGGGATCAGAAACATGAGAATGAGAGCACGGCCGATGTTTGTTTGGTATGATTCTTAAAGTCTCACAAATCTAATTCTAAGCTTAGCTTACGCCTAATCCTATGCCGAAGCCCAAGCCTAAGCCGAAGCCCAAGTTTAAACCTCAGCCGAAGCTCAATCCTACGCAAGCCTAAACAATGCTTAAGCTAAGCCTAGGCTTTAGCCTAGCCTATGCGCAAACCAAAGCAAAGCCCAGTACGCCTAGACCGATACCTGAACCTAAGCCAATTTTTTCAGGCTACTACTGGGGACTACCGATGTGAGCCCGTCTCGACGGGAGCTGTACTGCTCTGCAACGTTCTGCCAGCTGCCATCATCCAACTCATCAGCCCCATCTTTTTACACAAAATTCCCGTAGTGTGGGTTTTCTCATTTTCAAAGGTTAGAAAGACACTCACCGCTTTTACCGTTTTTGAAACGAACGCGA
>JBBGBA010000467.1:0-14829 GCA_038088335.1 Mesorhabditis sp. LJ9110
CCTAAGCCTAAGCCTAAGCCTAAGCCTAAGCCTAAGCCTAAGCCTAAGCCTAAGCCTAAGCCTAAGCCTAAGCCTAAGCCTAAGCCTAAGCCTAAGCCTAAGCCTAAGCCTAAGCCTAAGCCTAAGCCTAAGCCTAAGCCTAAGCCTAAGCCTAAGCCTGAAGCCTAAGCCTAAGCCTAAGCCTAAGCCTAAGCCAAGCTAAGCTAAGCCTAAGCCTAAGCCTAAGCCTAAGCCTAAGCCTAAGCCTAAGCCTAAGCTAGAAAGCCAAGCCTAAGCCTAAGCCTAAGCCTAAGCCTACAAGCCTAAGCCTAAGCCTAAGCCTAAGCCTAAAGCCTAAGCCTAAGCCTAAGCAAGCCTAAGCCTAAGCCTCTAAGCCTAAGCCTAAGCCTAAGCCTAAGCCTAAGCCTACTAAGCCTAAGCTAACCCTAAGCCTAAGCCTAAGCCTAAGCCTAAGCCCTAAGCCTAACCCTAAGCCTAAGCCTAAGCCTAAAGCCTAAGCCTAAGCCTAAGCCTAAGCCTAAGCCTAACCCTAAGCCTAAGCCTAAGCCTAAGCACAAGCCTAAGCCTAAGCTAAGCCTAAGCCTAAGCCTAAGCCTAAGCCTAAGCCTAAGCTAAGCCTAAGCCTAAGCCTAAGCCTAAGCTAAGCCTAAGCCTAAGCCGAAGGGGCACTAACCCATTGATAATATGACGCTGCATCAAGGGGAGGTGTTGATGGTGCTATCGAGCCGGATATTCGTGGCAACAGGTTCAAATTATGATGGCAATTTAGCCGGCAAACGGGAAAATGAGCTCGGTCCCTACCCCTAAGCCTGGTTCTAGGATTGGCTGTTTCCCTCCTCCGACCCAACGTTCCCACATGTGTTAAGGCTTCCTGCGGGTATCCAAATACTACGCGGCATTCGCCACTCCAGTTTATTCCTCGTGGACACCGCATCGTCCAAACCGAATCGTCGCAAAGATTTATTAATTAGCTTCTCGGAAAAGACCTATATAAATCTGTACCGAAGGCTTTGCTATCAGAGTGTCGAAATTCTTAATGCCGAAATTTCAATATGGCGACATTTTATGCAGGGTATTTAGGAGATTCTGATGCGCCTTGTCCATCGCAGTCGCGCAGTTTTTTTCCCAATGATAGTATACGGCCCTGTCACTAAATATAAATAATTGTTGTAGAATCATGCACCGTCGCAGATCACAAAGTTATAAAAATGTCTGCCTTTTCAGTCAAAAACCAGGGTTGAACAGCCGCTTCGCGACTTTTCAACTCTGGCCCCGTCTGATCCCATGATATACGATGATCCCTAAGCTCATCCCCTTATATTCTTTCCCGTGTATAATTCTCGCGATCTTCGGTGTCAAAAAGTGAGAAACGCTACCTCTCTTCCCTTTTGTAGGCTACCGCCACTTCCGGTGTATGCTAATTGCTTCCTAACAAAGAGGGTGGCCGATCTTTGAACAAAAACTTGATTTTAACCTCGAAAACAGCTAATTTTTGAAACCTTATGATTGTGCAGCCATCCCAAGGCCAAAACGCACCTAATGAAGTATAATACATACCCCTAACTACCCCCTTTAATGAGATACTACTGGAACACGCTGACGGAAGTTGCATGCAAAGTGGCACACACACACAGACACTATTTTTTTATATAAAGTAGAATATATCAGGTTGGAAAGAAAGTAATGGCACAAAATCTGTGAACCGCTGGTAAAACCCGCAGGTACGTCTGATTTGAAAGTTTCATATGTTTGGTAGATCTTCGGATGCTCTATCCCGAGACGACCCTTAAAGCACACAAAACCTGACCTACGCGAAGATACAGGACTCAGAAGTTTGGCGAAAAATTAGGTGAAAGCTTCCAAGCGAGATATTTTTGCATAAATGCATTTGCATACCATACCCTTAACACTAATCGATAGCCCTCGACGAGTAGATATCGATGAATGTTGAGATCATCAAAATCGGACACTGGATGGCCGAGATATGGTCTCTAGAAATTTGGTCCAATTCTTAGAACTGTTCTCGAAATCCCATACATTTTGGCCTGCGCGAGCAAAAACTGCTGCGTTTCCTACAGGCCCCGAACCACATCCAGAAAATGCATTGATTTTGGAAGGCCCATATCTCGGCCATCCAATGTCCGATTTTGATGATCTCAACATCCCGATATCTACTCCTCAAGAGCCATCGCTTGGTGTTAAAGGTATGGTATGCAAATGCATTTATGCCGAGATATCTCGCTTGGAAGCTTTCACCTAATTTTTCGCGGAACTTCTGAGGCCTGTATCTTCGCGTACGTCAGTTTTTTTGTGTTTTAAGGGTCGTCTCGTGATAGAGTATCCAAAGATCTACCAAACCATATATGAAACTTTCAAATCAGCGTTCCTGAGTTTCACGGTATTGCGCCTACTTCTTTCCAACCAGTATGACCGAACCATGACCCAAACCGGTCAACCTTTACGATTTTTAAACATTTTATCAAAAAAGTTTATATTTTGGTTTTGTGGCCGTACAGGCGAGCCGAGAAAAATCAGTTTCCCCCCTGCTAACAGTCCAGTACCCGTTACGAAATGCCGATACCATACATCGCACACCCTGCATCTTGCACCTTTGGGCTCAATCGATGCGTGGAATTTTCGGCAAGCCTTGCGCCTATTCAATGCGCTCGCGCAATCCACCGCAAATTGGAGCGCTGGCGGAAAGTGGAGGGGGGTGGGGAGGCCTAGGCAGTGACTGGTCTCCCTGCTGCGTATACTACCCGCCCATTGTATCCGCGTCAAGCCCCGGCCGATACTTTTGTTCACATGTCCTACATAGCTTCCCTTCGAAATTCGCCGTTATTTACCACCCATGTTCACGAGCTCCAAATGGCACTAGCATGCTTAGTATAGTAGGCTTAGGCTTAGGCTTGGGCCTAGGCTTAGGCCTGTTTGGTTATCGACGACAAATTTGGTCCTTGTCAAAATCGCTGGACGGCCGGTAGTTGCTCATCTGCTGCATCTAAGTTTTGCATTTTGACCGCGCTGATTTTTCAGGGGCGTAGACAGAAAAAAATTTCGGGGCCACGAAAAAATTTTTTTGAAAAACTCAAAAAATTAACGAGAAAACAGCGCCGACAAAAATTTGGAAAAAAGGTTATAGGCTCTACAAATAGCAGTAAAACGTGAAAAAATAGCGCGCAGGCAACAAATTACGAGAAAATAAAAATCATAAGGGTCCCCCTTCTGAAATTTTCGGGCCCCGGCCGATTTCGGGGGGCGGCAGGGGCCCACCTTATGCTACGTCCCTGCTCCTAATACCCTAATATGTTTGTGTGTCTGTGGCCTAAACCAGAAAAATTCGACTTGCAGAAGATGCGGTGGTGGGGTTGTTTCCTGTTGCTGGCCCTGCCGGTGTCCGCTTCTGCTATTCAATGCTATTCCGGCAGTCAACTGCAAATGCTCGAATGTCCTGCCACATCATGCATCAAACAAACGCTGCAAAGTGACACGGTAAGTATTGATCGATCGGTTCGAACCTAGGTGCGCAGATGTTTTTAAACTTCCCTATATTGAAGCATTTCAAACATAATGACATGTTTCCGACATGTACACCACAACCAAAGTAAGCCAAACAAGAATTCCACGTAAAGTTCAGGTGGTGGGTTGGTATGGGACCCCACTTATTTTGCGCAGAATTTTTCGCCGATTGCGGTGCCTTTCGAGCCAAAAGAGGCGCTTTTGGGTGCAGTTCTAAAATTTTTTGAAATCAGGGATAGCCATTCCGCAAAAAAGAACAACGGGGTTTTGTTCAGAATCGAATTCTCTATCGAATGAGCTCAGTTTCGTCAGGTTTTGCCGATGACTCAAAAAAGCATTCCTTGTTAGGCGTAGCTAGGGCTCACACAAACGAAGCCCAGGCTTAGCTTGAGCCATGCTTAACTCTAGCTAGCCGTAAATGAACTCATTCGGACCTAAGCCACGCTTGGCTTGGGCTTAATCTTAAGTCTAATATTAAGCTAAATTAAGCCTAGGCTTAAGCTAAAAATCAAGTAGCTTAAAGGAGCACTATTAGCAGCTTCGTTTTTTCCAATCTTGGAAAAATTTGCATGCGAGATGTCTGTGTCCCTCAATAGGGCGTGCTCTCTAGCCGGGAATGCATGCAAATTTTTCCACGGTTCATGGAAAAACGATCCATAGACAGGGAAAGAGCCGCTTTCAGCGGAGCGCCCTGTGTAGTACGTACCGATACTTAGGTGTAAAAACTAGCCCAGCCCCTATGTTGTGTTGGCATCATCGCAAATCCTTCCGGTTCCGTCCAGTGCCCCCGTCCGCCCCCTAGGCAAATCACGTTGCCCATACCAATGCTTTACGAGCGTTTTAGCTTCCTCCTAAATTCGCCGTCCTGTCGATCCCTAGGTTGCCAAGTTGCGTTTTATGCAAATTGCTGGGGTTTGTTCCGAACTTTTAAATGAGGCATTGGTGCATGTAGTATTATGGTCATCTTTTTCTTATAGTGTTATGCCGCCAAGGCAGCACTAGTGGGCTTCTAGATCGGAACCTCAAATTCATGACAATTTCCGCGTTCGTCCTTGAGAGGATCTATCGCAATTGAAGGGTGCTCGTGTCCTGGTTGGTGTCTACCATCGAGGGCAAGGGGGAACCATTAGGATATAGTCTGTACTCTGCATAGCTCCTCCTGAACCCCATGAGAAGAATATGGAATTCCCTTCGGCGCTGTAAAGGGGTCCCAATATAAAAATCCCCTCTAACTCGATGCATGAGTAGTGGATCAGAACCATTTGGAAGCCCTTGAAACTGCGAGTAGGCAGCAATCATCAAAACCATGTTTTTTTGTTTAAACCCGCTCTTTTACAAGCCATTTTGTAGCATTTTACATTTTTCGCGGTTGTCTGAAGCTAACCCGGGCGGGGAAATTGCACGAATGTTCCTCCCGTGGAAGAAATGAGCCAACGCCGGCGATAATGCTTTTGCTGGCGTTAACTTCATAACGCCGATTTACATAATGTAATTTGTTTGTCTGCTCCAGGCCCGAATTTCCTCTAAGAGCATGGTGTGCGGTAGCGAACGATTAATGTTATACCTGTACGACCACGTCTCCCATATTTCGCTATTAAAATTCAGTTTTTGTAAAAATCTTGGCTTCCCTCTTTGTTAGGGAAAAATTAGCATACGCCGGAAATGGAGGTGGCTTTGAAAAAGGAAGGGAAGGCGTGGTTTTCATTTTTGGTGAGCGGTTTTCGGCAAGAATTATGCAAAGTCAATACTTTCGTAGGTCCTAGACGGGGCCAGGTTGAAAAGCCGCGAAGCGGTTTTTCAACCCTGGTAGAATATCAAAAATGTTTCTAGCATCATTAAAAGGGTGAGAATTGCCATGCGGCGTTTTTGTGGTTCGCCTGGACTGCCATCTCCCTTCACTCGCGGCTCGTCTCCCTTGGGGCTCTGCCCCTTGGCTCGCTAACAATAATGCCAATTTTGTATAACCAGATGGTTACAGTCGCTTCGCGACTGCAACCATCTGGCCTTCGAACACCCATGTTCCTCCACCACATCCTTTGCCTCCTCCATCAATACCCCCCATAGCCGAAATCCCGTTCAAAAACTACCTAAATACCTTCCTGATGGCTTCAGATACCCTTCGCGACCTAAGCTGAAATCCCCTTCAAAAACTACCTAAATACCTTCCTGATGGCTTCAGATACCCCCCATGGCTGAAATTCCCTTCAAAAACTGCCTAAATACCTTCCTGATGGTTTCAGATACCCCCCATGGCTGAAATCCCCTTCAAAAACTACCTAAATACCTTCCTGATGGCTTCAGATACCTCCCCTAGCCGAAATCCCCTTAAAAAACAAAAATAACGACCGACCGGATGGAATGAGAGAAAAAAAAATGAAATCCTCCGTGAAAATTTTCATCCACGAAACGCGCGCGACCTGGCTCACTATGTCCAAAATCACCCCAACCTCCGTCCCCACCTTTTACTAAAGAAAAAACTTTCAAAGTTAATTTTAATAATTTTAACTAAAAGTTTTTCATAATTTTTTTATCAGTTTGGGGGTTTCTGACCACGCTCTATCCGAATCCGAAGAGAGCTAAGCTCTAGCTCTTTTCCCCTTCGAGTTGAATTCGGCTTCGGACGGACGCGTCAAGAAAATTATTATAGTTGATGGCGATTGTCATGATGCCGATTGCATATTGCCAATTACCAGAAAAGCCGATTTTTGTCATGGCGAGTTTCATAAAGCCGATTCTTATAATGCCAATGCTCATAATGTCAAATCTGCGCCTAAGCGGTCAATATCGATTTGTCACTTCGTCTTCCTTATTTTTTGCATTTTACGATAAACAGAAAAATACTTTTTAAGATAGCGAACTCCCGATTTTTCCTGGAAAATACCCCTTCACCAAAAATTTCGAAACCGTCTTGGAAAATTCAACCTTCGATACTCTCATGGAGATGGTTTTTCTGGGAGTTTTGTGCAACAATTAATGGTTAGAAAGTTCAGTAGAACCGCCTAGAATGTCTTGCAAAAAAACTAATATCCATTGGGAGGACAATGGTTGCACCCCAGTGGTAATCGATTGGAATCGCGCATCAGATCGCCATCCTAAGAATCGGTCTTCAAAAAATCGGCTTTATGTAATCTGCATTTTGAAAATCGGCGTTATGAAAATCGGCATCACGACTTAAACCCCTTTTGCTGGACCCTGTACGTGTAGCCTGAATCAAAACTTCTTCTACTTTCCAAATTACAGGTGCGCTACTGTGACGGTGTCGGTGTGTCTTCGATCTGCCAAACGTATCGTGTCCTAGAGACCTGCGAACAAATCCCTGGAATCGGCCATCTTTGCTGCTGCACCAAGGATCTGTGTAACAACACCCCCACGATGATCTACAGTCTTGTTGCTTCGATTTTAGGTGTCTTTATCATTATCTAAGCCTATTGTCAGGGTGTTCCAAAAAAGTTCACGGTCTGGGTCTCTATCCAAGCCCTCTGAACGGCGAGAAAATATGCACTTGTAGTTTTTAAACCTAGGCATTTTAATTCGCAAATTTAGGACCGAACGCCCTCGAGAACTGCAGATTTATGCGATTTATCCGCATGCCAATTGCACATCTCAAGCTGATTGCACACTTTTAAGAAAACGTTCAGTATCGTGCGAAGGCTCAGCAATTTTTGAAAACGAAAAGCGCTTGTTTTCTTTATTATCTAGCGTTCGAGTGGTACACCAATCCTCCCGACGGACCTCTCGCCGGACCGCTAGAGGGCAGGGTCTATTTTTTTTGGGACACCCTATAAGCCGTGTAACTTATTTCCTTGTGCTGATTCCGTTTCTGCGGCTCCCCGAACTTTGCGGCGATCCCTTTTGCGGCGCGCACTTTGCGGCGCGAATTTTGCGGCCGAATTTTGCGGCGCAACAGATATTAATGGAAATAATTTTAATTTAGAATTTTTTTGAGTTCAGAAACAGATTTCAGAGAAATTTCATAAATTCAGAATCAGAATCACCGCCAGTTATGTTTTTGGGTGCTAATGCACTTGGGGGGGGCAGCCAGATTTTGACTACAAGACGCTTCAAATGCCAGTTTTTAAACTCGAATCCTATGGAAAAGCTAAGCTAAGCTTAAGCCTAGGCTTAGCTTCATACAAACGCAGCCTGGGCTTAGCTTCAGCCAAGCTAAGCTTAGCCCTAAGCTGCCCCCTAAATGACAACATTGGATCTCGTAAGGCAATTTGAAGGTCAAGATAAGCTTAGCTTGGGCTTAGACTTAAGCCTAAGCCTAAGCTAGGTATCGTTAAAGCTAAGTCAAGCCTAAGCTTAAGCTGAAACCAAGTAGGTTGAGCGGAGCGCCAATTTCGGACTGCCCCCTCCCCCAACTGCATTAGCACCTGTTTTTGTAATGGTTGTATCTTCTATACAAATTAACTGCAACCTTACCCAAATGCCAAGCCTAAGCTTGAGGGCGTCAGGCAAGGTGGGCCGTCGCTTCGGATGGGCTGCCGCTCCACTCTTTCGAAATCAGGGCGCCTGGGCGCTACGCGCTCCTCGGGCGCCCCGATTTCGAAACCCTGCGACTCGCACCCACCCGACGCGACTAGGCCCCGGGTGGCACGAAGCCTTTTTCTAGTCGCAGAGCGGAAGAAGTAGCGATTACTTTCCCCCAAACCGAGTGACTCCTGTCGCAAGACAGTATTCTTACGTTTCTATGACGAAATTCCGATGCAGTGCAAAAAATAACCAACAACAAGCACCGCGCCGCAAAATTCGGCCGCAATCTTCGCGCCGCAAAATTCGCGCCGCAAGATTCGTGCCGCAAAGTTCGCGCCGCAAGATTCGTGCCGCAAAGTTCGCAGCCGCAAAATTCGCGCCGCAAAAGTACGCGCTGCAAAAGTACGCGCCGCAAAGTTCGCGGCACCGTTTCTGCGCCAGCATTTGCCCCTCATATCTGTTTGATGACAACGGGTGATGCAATTAATTTGAATCTGAACTATATAAATCGCGATGATGGATCCTGCCCCCCCCGCGCTAACCTTCAAGTCCCGTGTACAGTAAAGGGTTTTTGAGCAGGAACATATTTAAAGCATTTTGTTCGCAGCTGTTTTCGACAGTGTAATCAATCAGAATATTTATGACACAAACGAGCGTTTTTGCTCCGCAAGAAGCTCACATTCAAAAGCTTTCAAACCAAAATAAGATAGACACCATTGAGTTTCGTCGGCGACGCAAAAATGAATGGGGGAAAAGGGCAGAGATGTGGGAATTAATTTCATCTGGAGGATGTAGCTGATGGGATATATAGTCTCGGAAAACGTAAATATTACACTTCCCAAATGCTCAAAAGATTGCCCAAGCTGAATGCAGATCTAATCTTCGGAATCCAGGACGCGTTTAAGGATTTGGAAGGGGGCCCCATGTCTATACAACACAACACTTCATTTTGACCTCGACACACTGGCTACGGCTTACAGATGGATGGAGGATCAAAAAAATTGATCTCCGCCGCCGTCTTTGGAAAACTGTTTCGCATCCTCGTAGAAGCTCTGCTTGATCTTCGTAATTTCGTCCGCGTCCCCCTGAAAAGGACCAAATATCAACGCATCTACGAATGCCAGCGCCGCGAGAGCTTTTTTTAAAGGGGAGCCTGGATAAACCCGTACCCCGAATTGGCGGAAAATTTGCACACAGCTAGAATCGACCACGCTGAAGATCACCTCATTGTCCAAATTTGCTGCTGATCTTTAAAACTCGAAATATTATGTTTTAGTGTATGTGTTTAGTGCTCTAGACGGTGTTTTACAGCAGTTTTGATTGGGCTCTTTCTCACCATTTCTTATACAAAAATTGGAATTTTTCCAGTTTTTCCGGTTTTCCCGGTTTCCGAAAATTTTGTGATAGAGGGCTCATTTGGAAAAGATTTTTGAACACGCTGGCGATCTTTATTTTTGAAAAATCGGAGGTGATGATCAAAATTATCGATGCTGAAGTTTGATAATTTTACCAAATAGATCGCTTTAGGAGTGACATGTCTCTAGTTTTACAAACCGGCAGAAAATCTGGAAAACGAGGTGGTGATCAGCATGGTCGATTCTATCTGTGTGAATTCTGATCCGCGTTTATTAGGGCTCCCCGAGTTAGCAGGATTCCAAAATCTTAGGCACTAGTTTTACGTTAAATTTCGGCATAGACTCTCCATTTTTTAAAATTTGTGCTTCGATGTAGTGGTTAGGAAATTGCGATAACCGAATGTGGACAGCCCACGAATAATATCGACACTTACGGATAGCCCCGGAGTGGTGTTGGTACCGAGCGGGGTTATTTCAGCAGAGCCCTGACTGTCGCTCGTCGTCGGCAAAGGATTCTAAAAGCTGGATAGATAGGAGGCAGGTGAATCTGCAATTTTCCGGGCCGGTGCAACCTACAGCAACATGTAACACGCCTAGGAGGAACCTAGCTTCTACAGGCTGTTTTATTGGGACACCCCGTAGACAATGCTTGTTAAGAAACCTTCAACCACCAATTTAAACGCTCCGTAAACGCTGGAGCCTCGCAAAGTTTACTACTACACGCCAAAGACAACTCGTTGCTTAATGATTACAATATCCAAGATAGATTGATGCTTTGACAGTACCAAAAATACCAAAAATTTGGCATGCTCCGTCATTCCATCCGCTCAACTTTTCTTATTCAATATAAAATTCCCTTGCATTTTTTCGGACCGAAATTTCGATTTTCGGATGATATCGATTAGCACTCGCGAAATCCTACAGTAATCCTATGATCCATATGATTGTCCGTGTGTGTGCCACTTTTCATACAACTGCGGTCTGTCTGTCCGGAGGACTCGATAGTAGATGTGTTTTAAGGTATGTATGATACGCCAACGTACTAATCCGTAATGGCGCTGAGATGCTTGCTCGCCTATCATGTTTTACAAAAGCAGCAGTTTTCGGCGTTAAAGTTAAATTTTTATAAAATTTGCGGTTTTGCTAGGAAACGATTAGCATGTTCCGGAAGCAAAAGAAGCAAATTTCGCGAGAGGAAGCGCCTGACATTTTTTTGGCATTGGAATTCCCGAATGAAGGAAAGTGTGGTACATCATGGGATCAGATGGTGCCAGGGTTGCGAAGGTTTCAAAAAGCTTTTCAAACCTGGGCTTTTATATTAGAGATACTGAGTCCCTCTCCATCCCCTCCCCCTCCCCCCTTCCGTATTTCTAAGATGTAAAGGTAGGATGGCGCCGGTAGAGTTTGAGTTACTTGATAGAGTCCCAACCTGACTGCCAGGTCCTTGCGTGCCGTTCGCGCCCTTCGGAGTGCCAACGGGTGATGGCTTTGCGTCCTCGACACTCGCACCCATGGCAGCACCCGCCGCAGGCGCTGCACTAGCTGGCGTCATCGTCGCATTCGTTGGCGTTGGCGCCGACATGGGCATCTCGGTACCATTGCCGTTCGGATGCGCCTGCGTCGGGGTACTTTCACCGGCGATCGGTGTATACTAGGTGTTCATGGAACCCGAAAATTCCATTGACATACCATGCTCGCCGAGCTTGATGGTAGCATCATCATATTCGGATTTTCCGGGGCCGGTGGCATCTGCGAAGGCGACGATAAGGTTCCCTGAAACAATCGCGGGTTTTTTCGCATCATCAGGGGGAACCGAGATTTGTTGTGCAAATGTGGGAATGGCAATTAACTTAATAGGAAGTATTTTAATAGTTTCTTTAGCAAAGTTTCTAAAATTTTAGCGAAAATGAAATGTTCGTCCAAAAACCTCCATTTTTGTCGAAAATTCGATATTATTTTTTGTATTTGTGATAATAAAACGCAATCTAATTTTTAATGGAGTTTTTGCGTTTGGTAATAATAAAAAAGTCTTAGAAAAACGTCCGCTATTCATACTTGAAAATTCGGATGCTGCGAAAAAAATTGGTTACCCCCACAAACTTTTCCCCCTCCCTCTCGATGATGCCGAAGAACCAAAAATGCTTGTTATAAAATGGCGCAAAGGGGTAAGAAAAATGGCTGTGAAAAATGCGTACCATGCCGTTTGGCATCATCTGTTGGTGACCAAAAGGCTGTTGCTCCATGAAGCGAGGTTGCATCGCCGATGGTCCAGGTCTCATGGCCTAAAAAGGATTAGTTTAAGCATATGGGTTGGTTAAAAGCAATAGCGAAGTGTCCCAACAAAAGATACGACCGGCATTTTGCTGCCTTGCATCCCGGCGGACTCAAAGTTTGAACATAGGTCGTATCAGACCTTAAATAACAACGAGCATGAATTGTTGTCCCATTGCGACAGCAGATTTTGAGTTGCCGCAAAAAATAAACTGCATTTGGCATTTTTCATATGGCTCCCCTGAAGATCAAGAAATAAAATCGGCAGACCTTCTTCACCTTAAGTAATTTTTCCGTACCAAAATTTATAAATAAACGTCAATCTTAACGATTTTACAACGCAAAATTATTACCAAGATCTTGAGATAAACCTAGGAATTACGGAGAAACGGTATTTCATTGTACCTCGCGAACTACCTGAGCAATCAGTTCATCGCTCAGGATTGTGGTTATTTGGGGGTTTGATATGCCTGGGAGCCAATTTCAGGGACCGACAAAAAATATCGAGAAAAAGAACGAGATGTGCGGCCTTGTTTGGGACAGCCTTCAAGTTTTTGGACAATTTTGAGGTTACGAGGTCACTCGACAGAGAAAAGTTCCTTGAATACGATGGCGCAACTCATTTTGGGAAATCGGCTGGGAAGATCAGAATAATCGGGCTAAAAACTCCACGATTTTTCGGCGGGAAAGAGGTTAAAAGCTCCACAACTTTTAAACAAAGACTTTTACTGCAGTTTCTGAAAACTGGATTGGGAATTTACATTTTCCATCCTGACCAAAAACACATTAGTTAAGTGGTTTTCGACCGAGGCGCGGTTGTTCTTCACGATTTAACTGGCTGGCATACTTACTTGAAATCCGGCCGGCATGCGCATGGGTCCTGGGGGCATTCTCTGTGTCGGCGGCATCCCTGGTGGAAACATCGACCCGAAATTCGCCATCGCGCTTCCGCGTCCGGGTGGAAACCTCACAGGGAAGTTTCCCGCAGCCCCTTAAAATTGTAAATTGCCGCCGCCGACTCCCAATTTCGAAGTAGCGTTGCCAAGCAGTAAATTTTTGCTACATATTATTTACTTGATGGACCCGGAATTGCACAATCACTTGAAGATTGGGTCGTGGGGGTCGGTCAAACGCTTTGTTGTTACTACGTCTAATAACAGGGCGGAATCTCTCAATGTTGCATATAAAGTTTCAAATTTTATTGGCAAATACAAAAAATATAGATTTTTCGACTAAAAATGGCCGCTTTTCGACCAAAATATCGACCTTTGAAAATTTTTTCTGGTTTTTGGATAGTTCTTCTTTCTTTATTATAGATTTAGTTTACTAAAAACTATTATAATTGTTCCGATTAAGTTAAAAGGCGTTGCTCGATTCATGCAAAAAAGGTTTAACGAGTGTCCAACGAATGCATCAACGCGATTGAGGACTACGGGATGATAGAGATGCCCTCATATCCTAGATTCCTATTTTCCATGTCGGAATGTCATATGAGAGCCATTTAGAAAGAATAGCTATGGGTAACGAGGTCGAAAGACTGCATATTACCTGGCGCCATCATGCCATCCGGTTGCATACAAGGATTGGCGGGAAATGGCGGGACTGGGCCCCCATGCATGCCGTTCATCATCGTCGGCGGATGGGGCGGCGGTGGATGGAATTGGTTATCACCGACAAACTGGAAAAATATAAATATCCAAAGTGCCGGTTTGAAGCCCTGGAAAAAGCTTGATCAACAGCCCTCAAATCCAACTCAAAACTGCTTCTACTACTCAAAATGAATTGGGTAGCGTCTTTTAGGCAAAGGCTCATTCCAAATACAGTATCTTTTAATAGAAAAACTTCCAAATTTTCCCGAGATTGCGCTTAAGGAGTAAAAAAATGCTAAAAATGTTCTTGTCTAGGTTCCGTTATTGTGCTGCTGAGGGGATGCGAGCCGTTTGAACTTCTAGAAATCGTTGTAATTGCTCAAAATCAAAAACGATATAAAACCCTCGGGTTATATTATAGGAGATACGGTAAATACGTTAAATTAGGCGTCTCGCCTTGATCAATCCTAACCAAGATGCCCTGCAGTATTTGGATACACTTACCGATTGATAAAAATATTTCGCCTCGGAGCTGTGCGGGTTTTCATCTCGCCGCTCCGGAGCTGCACAGTAGAGATCCCAGAAAACCCTGGAAAAGGACGATGAGCAAAATCTAGTCCAGACTCACAGCCACCAGTTTTGAAGGAAGCCGGGAGGAGGGTCGTTGACTTGCGGTGTCTTCGAATTATGCGTATGCTGAAACGGGGGGTGTACTATTTTGATTGGCAGACCCTCACCGCAAGCACCTCGGCCTTGAAAGATTCGGCGGTCTTCGTGGCACCAGTGTGAACCAAATATTCATAGACGTAGGCCGCAAGTCTGTAATAGTTACAAGGATGACCGTTTTTGGAGATATTGACGTTGGGGGGGGGGGGACATTGGGCTTAGGTTTAAGCTTAGCCTAACCTTCGTTTAGGGCCTTAACTTTGACGTAGATGGTTTTAGCATCATGTCCCCCCCCCCCCCACCCAATAGCTCCCAAGTTTTTGCTTAACTAAATTCCCCGGTTAAATTCTCCATCGAAAATCTTTTGAATTGAAACTCCGGGGGGACCCTTTTTTTTTGCGGCACCTCATTTGGTGAAGCCTGAACCGGGTTTCCCAAAAACCCCAAAAATACGTCCCAAAAGAAAGTATTGTTGCAACGACGTTTGGCAACGGGTTGACAGTGCCCTAGATTTTCGAGTTTTCGCTATTCTTGGTGATTCTTGGTTCGTAGCTTACGCTTTTGATCCTAGGTCAAACACTATAATCTACGAAACTTGGAGCAAAAACAAAAACTGAAACTGGGGGTTGACAAGTTAACTTCAGAGATTTTCGAAATTTTTCGACATAGAACATCGAAAATCATATTAATAGTTTTGTTTATGCAAAAAATGTAATCTAAGAGAAGAAGTTACCGATAGAACCCCCCCCCGCTCTTGATAGAATGTTAATGGAATGGTCCAGATCAGGGCGAAACACAACGGAAAATCAAGAACCGGGCCCCAAATTTTAAATTTTGTCGAAGTTTACTTGTCCCGGGGGATTTTTTAAAATTGTCGACATCATACGATTTGTTTCGCACCTTTTTTCAAAAGATATTCCAGCTTGGGGTGCATCAAAATCACCGGCCGGTAA
>JBBGBA010000452.1:0-14540 GCA_038088335.1 Mesorhabditis sp. LJ9110
CCCCCCACCCGACCTCCCGCGCGTCTTCGACCCCAGCAGATGATCAGGAACCCCATCCTGCTCGGCGGCTTCTCGCGTTCACGGGCACTCGTCGCTCGGTGCGGGTGCCGACCGCGAAGGATGCGGGCCGATCTTCGGCCCCTCTGGTGCTGATCTTCATCCCTTCCACGTCCTATCATCAGCGTCCGCGCGCGACGTGCGATTTCACCTCCCCCCCGGGCCGGTGCCGCCCCTGCTGCGCAACGCGCCGGCACGCTTCCGCTGTGGCGCCTCACCGTCGAGCTTTCGCGGGGCGATCGGCCCCGCGTCGCCGTGCGACTGTTCCGCTACGGCTCGATCGAGTACCCAACGGTGAAGATCAGGGAGTGCTCGGGGCCCACGGCACCATCGACGCCACACCCGGACGCCGGTGCCCGCGATGCGCGCGATCACCGTCCCTGCGCCCGGCGAGCGCACCGCTCATCTGACCGAGGTCGCGGACCCCGTCCCGGGCGATCGTGAGGTCCTCATCCGCTCACCGCGGCGGTGTCAACGGCGCGACCCTCCCAGCGGCGCGGCTCACCCGTCGCCGGGGAGCTGCCCCGGCGGACCGGGTCTCCGGCGAGGTCGCGGCGTGCGGCGGATCGGTGACCGAATGGGCGGTCGGCGACGCGTCTGCGCCCTCCTCCCCGGTGGCGCTACGCGAGGCCGTGACGGTGGATGCCGGGCTGGTCTGCCGGTGCCCCAGGAGTCGACGGTCGAACCGCCGGACTGCCGGAGGTCGTGGCGACGGTGTGGTCGAGGCGTCTTCCAGCTCGCCGGGCTGCGTCACGGCGAAACCCTGCCGTGCACGGCGGTTCGAGCGGGATCGGCTCGATGGCGATCCAGCTCGGGGTCGCCTTCGGCGCGCGGGTGATCGCCACCGCGGGGTCCGAGGAAGACGGCGTTCTGTCGCGGGCTCGAGCCGAGGGGCGCGACTACCGGAGTCAGGACTTCGTCGACGTGGTCCGGGACGCGACGGACGGGCACGGCGCAGACGGGGTTGCTCGACATCGTCGGCGGTGACTACATCGGCCGCGACCTCGAAGCGCTTGCGACCGGTGGCCGCATCATGTCCATCGCCGACCGCAGCGGCGGCTCGGCGACGATCGACACCCGGTCTGCTGATGCGCAAACGCGCCCGCATCTGGGGCACCACGCTCCGCCCCCTGCCCGCTGACAACGCGTCGCCACATCGCCGCCGTTCGGAGCATGTCTGGCCCCTGCTGAGGCCGGCCGCATTCACCCCGTCATCGACTCGGTGTTCCTCGAGGATGCGACGCAGGCTCACCTGCGCATGGAATCGTCCGCTCACCTGGGAAAGATCCTCCAGGCGCGCTGACCTGCCGCGTCGAGCCCCTGCCGCGTCGAGCCCTGCCGCGTCGAGCCCCTGCGTCGGCGAGCGCGGCCACGGCGACGCCCACGGCGGGCGACGAGATCGACCAACTGGAAGGTCGTTCCGAGCACCAGAGCGTGATCGGGGCTTCTCGCCAGCGTCGCAAAAAGGGGGGTGAGCTGCAGCACCTCGATGAGCACGCAGAACCCGATCGCGATGGTGGCCGGAACCGCCCTCGCGGCCCGCGGCGCACACAGCGCGACGGAGAAGGTAGACCAGCGCCGCGTAGGGGCGTCCCCGCAATCCCGCGAGCCCTCCGGTGCCGGTGGTGCACCGTGAGCCCGGCGGCGATCACGACCGCGGCTGCCGCTCCCAGCATCACCCGTCTGGCCGCTGTGCCCGTGGCGCTTGGCCGCTGTGGTCGGCTTGGCCGCGGGGGTCGCGCTGTCAGCAGTGGTCGCCATGCGTCCGACGATAGATCGCGGGGCGATGGCGCGGCGTCAGCCTGCGGAGGTATCCGCATCCTTCTGCGGGCTGCGGGTGAGTGCCCCGCGCAGGAAGGGCAGCCACGGCGCACGGTACGCGAGCGCCGCCGTCTCCCCTTCGGCGACCGTGGTTCCGCCGCACCGAACCGCCAGAGCCTGTTGTAGAGGAACACCTTCACCTCGGTCGGGCCGGTCGCGGCCGCCTGCCAGGTGCCGGTGCCCCACTGCGCCGGATGTCCGTGGCCGCCGAACACGACGGTCGGCTTCGTACCAGCCGATCGGGGGTTTGCGCAGGGTGAGTCGGATGCGGCGCGGCGTCGGGTCTGTGTCGGCAAGGGACAGCTTAGGAGTGGGAGGATCGACGTATGACTGATTCGCCTTCGAGCCTCTCCGATGCGGCCCTCTTCGCGCTCCCGAAAGCGGAACTGCACCTGCACATCGAGGGGACGCTCGAACCCGACCTCGTCTTCGAGCTCGCCGGCCGCAACGGCGTCTCGCTGCGTTCGACTCCGTCGACGACTTGCGCGCGCTCTACGACTTCAGCGATCTGCAGTCGTTCCTCGACCTCTACTACGCGACGATGGATGTGCTGCGGACCGAGAACGACTTCGCCGAGCTGACCCGTCGCTACCTGGCGAAGGCGGCGTCGCAGGGTGTGCGCCATGTCGAGCTGTTCTTCGACCCGCAGGCGCACGGCGCGGCGTCGTCTTGAGACCGTCGTCGCGGCACGCCGCCGCGCTCGATGAGGCCGAGGAGGGCACGACATCCGAGCGGCATCATCCTGAGCTTCCTCCGCGACCGCACCACCGAGGAGCCGAGGCGACCTCGGCCGGCTGAGCCGTTCGGAGCGCATCATCGCCGTCGGCCTGGACTCCGCCGAGGTCGGCAATCCGCCTTCGCTGTTCCGGAGGATGTGTTCGCCCGGGCGAGGATGAGGGCCTGCGCCGTCGCCCACGCCGGCGAGGAGGGTCCGCCGTCGTACATCGTCGAGGCGCTCGACCTGTTGCAGGCAGAACGGATCGATCACGGCATCCGCGCCATCGAGGACCCGGGCTGGTCGCGCGCCTGGCTGCCGAGGCGATCCGCTCACCGTCTGCCGCTGTCGAACGTGCGCCGCGCCGTGCCCGACCTGGCCGACCACCCCCTGCTCCGTCTCGACGCCGCCGGAGTGCCGGTGACCATCAACTCCGACGACCCCGCCTACTTCGGCGGCTACATCGGCGACAACTTCGTGGCGATCCGGGATGCGCTCGGCATCACCGCCGACGACGCCGCGCGTTTGCCCCAACCGATCGCCGCATCCTCGCCCCCGATGCCCGCAAAGAAGAAGCTGTTCGCCGAGATCGACGCCTGGACCGCGTAGCCGCGCCGGCGCGCGGGCTGGCTCACGGCGGTGCCCGCCTAATCGCTCGTATTCAAATGGATTTCAATGTCGCAGCCTAAAAGATGAAGACATCCACAAAGAGGGCGCCTGACGAATCATCCGCGGCGATACCTTGCGTCGGGAGACCTGAAATTTCGTCGAACGGCTTCTCTAGTCCGACGCGGCGCGCTTTGCTGCTCTGGCGGATACTCGCCGTGCTTGCGCCAGAGTCTCTTCGCGCTCAAGCCTGCGAAAATACTCGCTCGAAATCTCTTGGCTTGCTCGCCTCTGCTCGGCGCCTCTTGGGTGATTGTCCGCTTACGAGTTAGAAGCGTGTACAAGTAATCGCAGGCAGCTTCCTCAGTTTCGAACTTATACATCGATCCCCATTCGCCACGCCTTCGCTACCGACCTCGAAGACGCCATCATGGGGCCACAACCCCACGGATCCTGCTGGGAATAGTCTCAAGCTCCGGATAATCGGGCAGTACACGTTGGCGTGGCCCACCTCCAAGAGCACTTTCTCAAACAATTCCGGAAACTTCACTCCAGCACCTCCTCGATATATCCGTGCTCGATGAGCCATTCAAGCCGTTGTGGCAATTTGATCTGGTTGCCGCCGCCTGGTTGTCCGAAGGACGGCGCGACAGTTCCTTCGATCGGGAACCCTGACTTCACGTCGAACGGTTTCCGCAACTTGTAAAGATGGTAGCCAAGCTTGGCTGATTGAGGGGATCGCTCGTTTCGGGAAGGAGGTTCCTTCTGGTGATACATATGAACCAACTGGTTCTCCGAATCGTCGAACCGAGTCCCAACGGGCATATCTGGACGCGTGATGGAGGTAAGACTCCGGGCGAGTTATCGAAGCCGTCATCGGTGGGTACTTCCACCCACCTCGATCGCCATCCCAGGTGATTTTGTCGGGATCCCAATATTGGCCAGGAACTCCTCGGGGTGAGCCCGCCGAGAGGGTCGTAGTTCTCCGGGAAGAGGCTGCCGCGGTGAAGAGCGATCGATCTTCCATTGAGGAACTTCCTCGGGTCGATCACCTTTCCGTTCTTGAGTGCCTTGAGGGAGTCGGCGGCTTGCCGGTCTTCAGGTCTTTGAGTCCCTGAGGAGCTTTGGCATGGCCGCTCCACCCGCAAGCAACATCAACAGGTTGGCCGTGACCCTGCCGGTGCCCTCGCCAGCGTAGCCGTCCCAATGATCGGCGGCATGAAGTCATCCCCATGACTTTCGCGGCACCCACGGGTCTTCAGCAATCGTTCCGATGATGCCGCCCCAGAGCTCGCCGAAATACTGCTCCCACCACGGTTCGCCCCGTCGAACCAGTCGTCAAATGTATCCGACAGGAAGCATCTCCCAGACACCGACCAATGTGTCCGACCCTTGGAGGATGACACCCTCCACGAATCGACCCGGAAACTGGGCGATCTGGTCCCACCCACTCGATGCCGGGCCTCTCGCCCGACGTCTCGCCGGCTGCGGCGCGGAGCTCAGCGGCGACCTCATTGCCGGCCTGGAGTGAAGCGGCCGAGAGCGATCTGTGCACGGCTCTGCGCCTCGATGAGGCGCGTCGCGCCCGGTCGATAAATGCCGGCACGACCGACTGGGCAATCCCGCTTTGCGGTCGCCGCCCTGATGGTCGCACCAGAGTGCGACTGCTTGGCTGATTTCGAGGCGTGATTGGCTGCCGCCGCCTCCTGGATCGCGCTTGATCTCAGCGCGGGCGGAGATGAACGCACTCTGATAGCGCAGCATCGCGGTCGCAGCCCGGTTGAATGCGGCAGGCGCGATCCCGGTGCGCGCGGTCTCGCGAGAACGACATTCCCAGCTGGAAGCTGCCCGACCTTGCCATGTGGGCAGGCATCACCTGCCAGGCGTTTGTCACCGCACCGCGGGTCCGATACCGGCGCCGATCGCCTCCACGACGCACCCGATCGTGAATGCGCTCCCCGGCAAGACCGATTCAACCGACGAGTTTCCGGTAATCATCGACCCTCTCGAGCGCAGCTATCGCGTCCGCCAGAAGCGCGTCGAGGCGCTGCGTGTCGGCGGCGGCCCCACTCAGGAAGGCGAGAAGCCTGCTCTGTTGCCTCGCCGCGAAGACGGAATTCGCGGACCATGCGGCACGAAAGTGCTCGAGGGCGGCAGCGACTTGCGTGTCCGACGTCGCCGCCAGGAAGAGCATGAACGGGATGGGCCGAAATGGCAGTTCCGATTGTTGACGCGTTAGCGCCGCATTCCGCAAAATGTTGCGGTGAGCATTGAATGTACTCATCCTTTTCCTCGACTCGGCGCGTTCGCAAGATGCTCCCGTCGGCCAGTAGTTCGAGGTCGATCGCGATAGGTGGAGCTCCGTTCGCGAGGGGACGGTGGCGATCGACGGGATCGGAGGTCGACAAGCACGCTGTGATCGTTGCCAGGATCGACAACGAGATATCTGGCGCGGACGGGCAGACCGAAGAGCTTGTCACCGGTAAGACGAACCCAGTCGTACCCGGCATGGCCACCGGTGATCGAGGCGCCCGTTTCGACCACGAAACGGGCGAGACGCTCCCGACTGGAGAACGCGGGCGAAACCAACTGTCGGTTCACGGTGAACATCGGCGCACCGAAATAGCCGGGACGACGCAGGTACATCTCACTGAGGTCGAACAAGCGCCAAAGTTTGTCCTCCAGCCAATCCTCTGCTCCACAATTGGACGAACTCCAGCAGCAACGGCTTTCTCGCCCGTCATCCGAAGGTCGTCGACCCCCCTCGCCTGCGACCGCCGCCCCGGGCCGTCCGGCGACATGTTCGTGGCGGTTAGTTGATCTTGGAGGCGATCTGCGTCGAGGTCGCGCATGGCGGATGCGGTTCCGGTGAGGAATTGCTGGATGTCGTTGAGCTGGGCGATGAGGGTGTTGGCGCTGCTGGTGTACTCGTGTACGCGTCGTTGAACTTGCCGACGCCTGGTCGGTGACGAAAACCGGACGTGACGAGGTTCTTGGATCTGGGTCTGCATCTTCTGCAACTTCGTCGTGATCTCTTCACGACCAGCACCGAGCTGGCTTGCAGCGGTTTCGATCTCGCCGTAGCTGACCTTGATGTTCGACATTGAGCGCCCCTTCAGAACGGATGTTGTTACCACCCAGACCCTACTGTGATATTCAACATGTACACAACCCATATGTTTGAATGACGAAGGTCGACATTCATCCGCCTCACGGGTGGGATCTGGCGAGGGTCGCGTGAAGCTTCGGGTCTCGGTGACGGAGTACAGCGACGAGGGCAAAACACCTCCGTGACGTGACGGTGACGTTCGACGCCACCACCACGGTGGGGAACGCACGGGATGTCCGCGGAGGCGCAGGGCATCCTCGGCTGATGCCGTTCGCGGTGCAGCGGCACGCACCGTTGACGCTTCTGACTACCGGGCGGCAGGACTTGATCCTCGAACCGGCGATCCTGCGGCCTCGTCCGACGATGGCGGCGGGAGATCGAACCGGGTCAAGCGTTGGCACGGGAGAGGGACCAGGCATCCGGCCGCCGTCACGGTCATCGACGGACGCAGGAGGGGTGAACCTGACCGTCGGCGCGGAGACGACGGTGGGGCCCAGGGGGAACCGGATCGAACTGCACGATCCCGAGGTGTCTCGCAGGCACGCGGTTCTGCGCCGAGCCGGCGACGCGGTGGAGATCGAGGACCCGGTCGGGCGGAACGGCATCGCCCTGGTCGGAGCGGACGGGACCGAGCACGCCCACCGAACGATCCATGCCACCGACGGAACCGTCGTCGCCGGCCCCAAAAGCACGGATCGTGTCGGCCCACCGCCGGCGACGACGCAGCCAAGCTCGCCGGTGCGGTGCCGACCCAATCCCCGCGGTGGACCCGGTCTTGCACCCGATCCGCCCGAGTGCCGACGCCGCCTGACCCGGCCGAACCCCCCCGATTCCCACTGATCGCGATGATCCGCACCGCTGCTGATGGGGGCGGTGCTCACCTCAGACCACGCCGATGCTGAGCCTGATCTTCGTCGGGCTGTCGCCCTGATAGCCCGGGTCCTGGTTCGACAACGACTCACCCGCCGGGGGCCGCCGCGTGAAGCTTCCGAGTTCGAGGACGGACTCGCCGCAGCCGAACGGGCCGACCAACGACCGAAGAGCAGGCGGCGCGGGACGCGGAGACGCCGACAGCGGCCACTTAGCCACGCCCGGCAACCCTGATCGCCGGCTCTGGTCGCGCCGACCGGAACATCGAGCCTTCCTCGAGCTACGACTGGGAACCGCGACGCTGGAGAGTGGCAGCCGACTGCCGGCCCGCGGGAAGATCGGGTTGAGCCGTGACGACTCCCAAGGTCCACCGACGTTTCGCCCCCATCCCGGGGTGTCCCGCGCTGGAACGCCTGGACCGCAGCGGCCCTCGGCATCGCGGGAGAGATTCTGGGCGGCCTCCGCTGCCCGGGCCGTCCTCGTCCAGCTTCTCGCCCGCATTCGCCTGCAGACCGGTTCACGACTTTCGCCGACGCGACCCAGGCGGAAGGCGACTGGTCGTGTTGTGGTTGCCCCACGCGGACTCGGCCTACAGTCCGATCAGCGTCCCGCACTCGCAGACGACAAGCAGCGCGACATCCTTCCCACGGCGCTCGAAGGCCTCATCGCACAGCGAAACGCCGCCACGAACGCCGGCACCGTGCGGTCACGGCGGGGCCAGGGCCGACGCCGAGAGCGCCCACGCCTGCAGACACCCGGCCGCACACACCCGCGGTGATCGTGCTCGTGCTGGCGGACTCCATCGCCGACCGCAGCGACTGGTGGGTTTGGCGGAGGACGGGACGTCGGAGTGCACGTGATCTGGGCGCCGGAGTGGGCGGTCCCGGCGGCGGCCGGACGGTGATCGAACACGGCGGACAGCCGGGTCCACCCGTTCGGCAGGGAAAATCGTTCAGCCACCGCGATGAACGACCTCGGATGCCGGAGGTCACCTTCGGCGCGAACTGCCCCGACGTGGATGCGGGTGCGCGCGTTCTGGACGGAGCGACCTGCCGAGGCGTCGGCCTGGCAGCGGTGCCGGGCGACATCCTCGGTTCCACGACACGATCCTGAGAAGCTGGGAGGCAGCGGCAGTCTGGTCGCCGGGGGCCGCAGGGCGCGGAGCGGGATGCCGCGCCGTGCGATCGTCGGGCAGGGCAGCGCCGGCCCGGTGCGGATCGACCTCCCGGGAAACCCCCGGCCCGCACCCCTGGTCGGCGGGACGAGGGTTCTGGGAAGTCCGATTCCGCAGACCTGATCCTTCCCCCGCCGCCGGCATCTCCCCACCGGCTCACCTTCCTGCTGGTCGACACAAGGGCGGGTTTTGGACTGCGCGACTCCCCCCCGGTCGGACTCGTCACCGACCTCAACCGCATCTGGTCCGCCGCGCGCTCCGTCGCTCCGGGCGAACTCCGCTACCGGGAGGAACTGCTGGCGGAGAAGGGCGCAACCTCGGCGCGCTGGAACGCGCGGCGACCCTGACACACCGCCCGCCCTGGTGATCGTGATCGACGAGTTCGCCGCGCTGGTCAACGAGATTCCCCGTGAATTCGGGCGAGCGCCGACCCCCTCGGCTGCACCGATCATGGCCACCCAGGACCGGCCGGCGTCATCAAAAACAATCTGCGAGCCAACACGAACCTCCCATCGCCCTCCGGATGGCCGACACCGCCGACAGCGCGACGTGATCGGGTCCCGACGCCGCACACTTCTCCCCGAGGTTCCGGCCGCGGCGTCAAGGTTTCGCCGGAAGCCACCACCTCCAGCCGGGTATCTCGGCGGCCGTTCCGACACGGAGGCGGAATGGTGGAGGTCCGCGATCTCGGCTTCGGCGAGAACGCGCCCTGGACCGTGCAGCCCGAACTCGAGCGCAACCCGCCGCAGCGGCAAGGCCGCGGGACATCGAAGTTCTGGCCAACATCCGAAAGGCGGCCGCCGTGGGAACCCGGATGCCACGGAGGCCGTGGGGAAACTGCCCGAGGCCCATCCCTCCGACGTGCTCGCCCATCCAACGGTTCCCGAGGCGAAGGGGATCGTCGGGGGCCCGGTGACGAGCCGCACCGCAGCAGCAGTCGCCGTACTCGATCCGGCTACCGATGTCGGGAACGTCGTCGCTTCGGCGGCGCGGGCACCGGCAAGACCACCGCGCTCATCACGTTCGCGACGCGGCGATCCCCCGGGGGTCCGCGGACGCAGATCTACGGCATCGACAGCGCAGGGGACGGTTGGTTTTCTGAGCACCCTGCCGAACGTCGGCGACATCGTCCCGGCGACGAACGCGATCGAGTCGTCCGCCTCCCGGCTGCTGGGGGTCGTCCCCGAGCAAACCCGCAGGGGCACCACGACACCGCCCGTGCTTCTCTCGTGGCGGTTTCGCCCCTTCCGGCGCCCACAAACACCGCGGGGCGGGGGGGCCCCTTTCCCCCCCACCTCATCCAGGTCGCCGGCGGCGGTCGCAAGCGGGCGTGCACCCCCCCTCACCGCCGCGGTCGAACGCCCTGCCCAGCTCCCCCCGAGCGTCCCCGAACGTCTCGCCCCCGCCTGACCGCCGAGATCGCTATCAGAACCTCGGCATTCCGCCAGAGGCGCTCCCCGGGCCCCGCCCCGGGGGGGACGGGGGGTTGCGATCGGCGGCGACGAGGAGCTCCAGTTCGCAGGGGCCCGGAATCGGTGCCCCCCCCTCGGACACCGAAGCCGCGCTCGACAACTCGCCGGCGTACAGCGTTTTTCCGCGGCATCCCCCCCCCGCCGCGGTCCCGGGCGATCCCCCCCTTTTTCCCGCGGAGTTCGCTCGCGCGCCCCCCCGCGGCGCCGGCGCCCGGGATGGAAAACTGTGAAGCCGGGGCCGGTGGCGGTTCCCGACCAAGGGTTCCCCTCCTCGTCACCGGGCCCGCGGGCTCGGGGCGCCCGACCGCCCTCCTTTTCGATTCTGGAGGCGATCCGGAAAGGGGGAGGACGGCGGCTCGATCGACGCCCCCCCGATCGCGCCGCGCCGCCCCCCCCTCCGTGGACTGCCCGTATGGGCGAGATCGCCGACACGACGGACCCAAAAAACCTTCCCCCATCCGAGCGCTCGGCGGACCCCCTTTTAAAAGCCAACGCACTCCAACCCGTCCCCCCTTTTGGGGGGCCCCCCCCCCGAACCGGATGGGTCGCGACCCCGCCCCCGGGCCCGGGAAATTCCCCCCGCGGGGCGCGCGGATCGTCGTGATCGAGGACATCGGCGGTTCGGGTTTTGGGGAACAAAAGGCTTTTGTCCGCGCTTTCAAACTCCCGCCGCAGCGGCCCCCTCCCAGCATCATCGAGGGCGAGAACGCCACGCTCGGTTCGGTTCCCCGGGGTCTCGCCAACCCCTCCGCGGCGCGCCGGGGGCTCCTTTTTTAACCCACCCAAAAAACACCCCCCCCGGTTCACCACCCCCCTTTACCCTGCCCCAAACCCCCCCCATTACCCGTTCGGCAGAGGCTTCCTCGTCGGGGCGGACGCCTGACGGGGGTCCCGTCGCCCTGCCCGACGCCCGACAGCGACCGGATGGTGGAGATGGGGGCCGTTTGGGGGGGGTCGCCAAACCCATTCCCGGGGACCGAGCCCCCCCCTCGGGGCGTCCACGACGGCACCGGCACCCGTACCTTCACAGCGTCGGCGGGCACAGCCGCTGCCGGATCTGGCGGCCGGGCCAATGCTTTTTCTTTTGGCCCCCCCAACCCCCTTTGGGGGTTTTCGGATGCACCGAGCAGAGAAAACCCAAAGGGGCCTTTTACCGGCAGACGGGGGGGGGAAACTGTGGAGCTCGGCCGCCACGAACCCAGGCTCATGGCTTTTTTCGGGCGGCCCCCGGGTGGGGTGAACGGCGACCCCTTCACAGGAAGGGTGAGGGTGGGCACAACTGAAAAAAAAAAGGGCCCCTCCGCGAGCGAAGGGCCCCTATGATCACGGGGGGGCCGAACAACGCGTGAAAACGACCGGATTTTGGGGAGATGGGGGTTTTAAACCCCCTCCCCCGCTGTGGTCTTTTTCCTTCACGGTGTAGCCAGTGCAGGTTCTACTCGGCTCCGGGTTTTCCCCTGGCACCCAATCCGACGAAAACCCCGTCTCGGTTGAAGTCCCCCCATGCCCCCAGACGAAACCAAAAGCAATCTTCTAAATAACGCCGGGGGCCCCGGGAGAGAGCATTCCCGGTCTGACGGTCTCTATAAAATTTGGGGAAAGCAACACGCCGCGAGGGCGAAGTCTGCCTTGGCAGAAAAATGCGGTTTGAATTGGCACTTATTGTTTTGCAGGCATCGTTTGAATAAACCTGCGTCCCGCCCCTTCTCACACTCTCGCGCAATGCGAAACCGATCATCCCTGCGTCGGCGGTGAGGCCGGGTCGCTGTCACCCTGTTGAGTTTGCAGATACTGTTCCCGTCACGAGCGACGATTTACCCACAACATCGCGAGGCGGCGATCATGCCACGATCGGAGAATGGCCGACACCATTCACCGTCCAGGGCGAATACGAACCACCAGCCGGCGAACGGGGAACGTGGACTGACCCCCCGACGGCGGGCAAGGGATGAGGTCCTGCCCGCCGAGACGCCAGCCCTGTGGCCGAGCTGGAAGATCCACGATCCCAGTCCGGTCCGGTGACCTGGGGCACGGACCAGGGGGTGGAATGGCCCTGGAACCAGAGCGGGAAGCAGCCCCGGTCGTCTACCCGCGCAGGTCGGTCTGGAGGCGAAGTTCAGCGACCTCGCCGCACTGTCGGACTGGGTTGGCGTCGTTTCTCCTCGACGGGGTGAGCGTCGCCGGCTCTTGGGCTACCGAGGCCTAAGCAGACGCTCGTGCAGGAGGCGAGACGGGGGCGGTCGAGAACGCCGTAGAACACGGTCTACGCACGGCCCGGACTCGGCCGTCCGCCCGCTCGCCCTCAGGCGGGATGCCGGAGACCACCCTCGCCGACCCGCAATCGCAGCCCATGTCCCCAGGGCGGCCTGCCGATCACGGGGGGGGGCACGCTCGCGCGAAACCCGGAATCACGATCGCGGTGCAGGGCCGCGGGTTCGCCGCATCCCCCCGTCGGCGCAGCGGCCTGCACGGCGCCTCAGGCCGGCACCGCCTGACTGCGCTTCGAGCTCGATCTGCGAGCCCGCCGTCGAGCAGATTCTGGCGCACACCTCCGCGTTCCCGGTCGATGAGATCGAGCACGGACTCGAGGGCCTCCGGCGGGCTGCCGCCCATGATCACCCGGAGGTCAGGCGTCAGCCACGCCGTGACTGGCGACGAGACCGCTCTTCGAGCCAGGGACCTGGAGGTTGTCCTGCGTCGCCGCGTAGTCGGCGACGACGGTGGCGCGGTCGACCCCGACGGCGAGCAGGGCGAGGGCCACGATGATGCCGGTGGGCCCTTTTTCCGCGGTAGTGACGACGCGCACTCGCGGTGCGGCGATCTCGCGAGGCGGTAACCACCACATCCGTGTGCTGGGCACGTTTCGGAGAGATCGGCGGCGTTACCGATGGTCGACTGCGAAGCCCCGACCCCTCGAAGACCGGGAGGCGCAGCACGGTGTCGGACCCAGGTCGTCGGGGAAGGCCTCGACTCGAGCGTCGCGCAGATCGGGCCTTCACGCCGAGGTCGCGCAACTGCTGTTGCCCGTGTCGCCGAGGAGTAGGCGCGGGCGGAAGAGCTTTTCCCGGGGACCACGCCCCTGTCGCCGGATCCCCCGACATCGCGGAAATTGAGGTGCCTGTGAGGGATGCGCGTGGTGGTGGTGCCGGCCGAACCCTGTCTGTCACTGCCGAGGGTTTTCTGCTCGAATCCCCTGTCGGCTTCCCGCTTTTCCGTTCGCGCAGCCCTGCCGTTTGTCGTATTGCGCTTGCCCTTCGCCACCGCGAGCTCGACCTTGCCGGCCGTCATAAGGGATCTGCGGGGGACGATCGTGATCCGCCCTCCTTGACCTTGTTGTGGATCGAGGACGGGCTTTGCAGCACGTTGCGCTTGCGCCGGGCGCGGTTGTTCCAGGTGCCGTCGGCGTACTGGGGATGCCGGCGTCGAGCCACGTTACCTCCGTCGACGAAGGCGATCCCGACGAGGGATGCGGACCGGCCCCAGCGACTTCACCGGTTCCCGCAAGACCAACCGGCCTCAATGTTTTCGATGGTGTAGTCGTGGCGGGTCTGCGAGGTGGCCACCACCTTCTGGCCCCCGGGCACAGCGCACCCTGACAGATTGATCGTCGTCGCCCGGCGTGCGCCGGGCAGCCATCCAGTCCATCCGACCCCGGCCGCTTTCGGTGTGCTCGCCTAGACCTTCAGGTAGCGGCTGATCGCGAAGTTGGGCCGAGATGGCCGCAAGCACGATGCCCGAGCAACAGGATCGGGCGACACGAGCGCATCCTGCCGTGACGAAGTTGATCGATGGTATTCGTTCCGCGAGAACCCCACGAAGATCCGCACGACGCGCACCGCCCTGCGGCGAGGACAGAGCCGATGAGCGCAGCGAACACGCCCTCGAGGATGAACGGCGTCTGGATGAAGCGGTTCGGGCACCGACGAGTCCAATCCCAGCCCCGTCTTCGCGGAACGCGGACAACCGGACGTCGGGCGATCGCAAGCCGCGGCGAGGATGAGGGCGGCGATCCCGATCGCCGTGAAGCCGCGGTTCAGGATCAAGATCTGGTCGGGTAGCTGCGCTGGCGGACGACGCTCTGCACGCGACCGCACCCGAGAGGGTTCCCGGGAGCACCGCCGATTGACTGGGATCCTTGAGGTTCACCCAGAAGGTCGGCGGGATCATCCCGGCGTCACGAAGTCGGGATTTTTTGAACTTCCCTTGAACTGCTCAACCCTGCTCGGTCCTGGTAATAGAACTTTGGATGTCGGGCACTTGGGCGCGTGGACTTCACCGCGGCGACGTCTGCCGGGCGGCGCCGCCTCCCGCACTTGTCGGGCGAGCATTACCCGCCACCGGGCGCGGTCGCCGTAGTTTCATCTGGCCGATCTGCATCTGCAGCAGAACGGCGGTGCCGAGAAGGTCAGGGAGATGAAGGGACGAGGACGACGGGCGACCACGGTTTGTCGCAGGCCGTTCGCCGCCTCGACCCAGATCGACCAATCTCATTTGGTCGGCCCCACATTCTGCCGCCGCCGGTCTGGTCCCTTCGGGGCCCCGCAGGTCGAGGTTGGCGGTGTTCGGGTCGGGAAGCTGCTCGCCGCGGCCTGCGGCGGCTGCGCCTGCTGAACGGGCTGCGGGGCGTGCGCCGGCTGCGGCGGCGGGCTGACGACGGAGCCGGTGTGGCGACCGCCCTGCGGAGTCGGGTCGGCAGCCGGCCGGGCATCGGGCGGG
>JBBGBA010000463.1:0-29713 GCA_038088335.1 Mesorhabditis sp. LJ9110
CTGTCCCTTCCATTCCCAAATGATCTCTGCTAGCAAAATTTTGCTCAACTTCGGGCTGGGGGACCGGAAGTCCCTAAGGTGTTCGGGCACCGGAAACGAGGATTAACCGATCACGAATTCCGCCATCCACACAGAGATGCGCCAAGACTTGCCGGTAACACGAGGATCTACTCCTCCCAGGGGTAATTCGGTTTTTAACGTCTATTCCTACTCGAAGGGATGGGTCTTTTCTCGACTTCTTAGCCACTTTAGGGTCCGTCAATGATGTTTTCTCGGCCTACCGCCAATCGTCATCACCAGCGCCGTGGATCGGACCGTTAGTAAGCGTGAATCGGAGAGAGAGAGAGAGAGAGAGAGAGAGAGAGAGAGACAGAGGGAGAGAAAAAGAGCGGCGTGTCTAGTTATGACAATGTCACACTCTCACTACCAACTCCCCCTCAAGGCAACCAACGCTCACACTTTCCCCCCGTGCTTGTTAGTTTCCGCTATCAACTTGAAGCTGCCCTAAGAAAAATGATGCTCAAAGTGGCTAGCTTTCTCATTATTTTACCCTCTATAATTGAAGCCGAAATGATCCGAGAGAATCGGACAGGTAGATGATTATTTTGAGCAATCGGTGGCCCAGCAGAGATTATTTGAGAATGGAAGGGGCAGGCTAGCAGAGATCATTTGGGAATGGAAGGGGCAGGCTAGCAGAGATCATTTGGGAATGGAAGGGGCAGGCTAGCAGAGATCATTTGGGAATGGAAGGGGCAGGCTAGCAGAGATCATTTGGGAATGGAAGGCAGGCTAGCAGAGATCATTTGGGAATGGAAGGGGCAGGCTAGCAGAGATCATTTGGGAATGGAAGGGGCAGGCTAGCAGAGACAATTTGCGGCATTCTTAGATTTTCACCATTTAGTCGCGATCTTCGAGCTGCTCAACGACGTATTTTCGGTCAGCCAAATAGCAGGAGAAGCCGAAGCTTCTCCGGTCAAGACGCTTGAAATGGTTTGCTTTGATTAATCTATGAACGCAGAAATTAGTCAGAAAATATGTGAGCAAATTCTAGACAGTTTTCAGATTTGCATCGACTCGGCGCTGAGCAGCCACAAGCCCGAGAATGCGCCCTGGGACTTGGCGCAGGCTCTTGTCGAGGCTTTAAAGTATTTTGAGAGAAGAGAGAGAGAGAGAGAGAGAGAGAAAGAGAGAGGGACATTGATTTCAAAAATTTCGTAGTTGTTTCAGAGCTCCAAGAAGCTCTGCCATCCCTCTAGACGGCAATGGGCCGTGCTGGCCCCTATTGCTCGTCAGGGCGGCGAGGTAAGAATCTGACTGTTACAGGGGAAGGCTAGCAGAGATCATTTAATTCAAACTTCCAGAACGCTCCTCTTCACCCCAGAAGCCCTGGACGACAGCGATCTGGCGGATTTGGACGAGAAGATTGCCGAGCTCAGGGTAGATTAATTTTTCCCTACCTCGGATTTCACCGTGCTTAGCTAATTTTACTGATTTGAATGGGACGTTGAAGGCAAGCTCTGCCAAATCAAAAAATCTCAATGCAACAATCTAGACACCATACTTCCAAAGTCGACCTGATGCAGACCGCTGGCAGATTGCCCAAAAGGTGATCAAGACGCTGACTTTTGAGATGCCGCGAGATTTCAGGAGTAATAGGGTGAGTATGAGCTCTCTATCTCTCTCGCTCTCTTTCTCTCCTCTCACCCGTTTCTCTCTCACGCTCTCCCTTGATCTCAATTTCTCACGCTCTCTCTCTCGCTCTCTCTGTCTCTCTGGCTCTCTATCTCTCGCTCTGTCTCTCTCTGTCTCTCTCGGCTCTCTCTCCTAACTATCTATTTCAGCTAATTTCGAGACTTCAATCGATCACCACCGGAAGCCAGAATGAAGCTGATTATATTCAAGGGCTCGTCGAGTTGATATCACTAATGTTCCACTACAAAATCGACGCCCAAAAATGTTAGTTGCACCCTTAACGGGACGATGAATGCCAAGCCCAAGTGAAGCTTAAGATTTTACGTCTAACGAAGCCTAAGCCTAAGCCTGAGCCAAAGCCTAAGCCTAGCCCCAAGCCTAAGCCGAAGCCTAAGCCCAAGCCTAAGCCTAAGCCTGAGCCTGAGCCTAAACCCACCCAGATGCCAGAAAATCATATGGATTTTCCCTAACAATTTTAGCTGGGGAATTTCTTTAAACACCGTATTGATAACCATCAACTTATTACCCGACTTTCAGATGTGGAGGCACTTTGAAGGATGATAATTCAGCAAAAAACACGCTGAATAAATATATTTATTGACAAAAAAGGATGGATAAAAACCATTAACGCTAAATTCGTATAAAATGACCCGCGATGCAGATAAAGGAGACGACAAGGCATGTCAAAAGGAAGAACGTAACTTGGAAAAATCGGAGCAGCATTTAAACTTTTCGATTAGACAATTCAAAGGGATGTGCAAGGCATGACAATGGGCTAGTGGGTCGAAGGGCATTCGGCCGCGCCCGCGACACGCAACGCGCCGCTAATCGGTTATGCGTAATCGAATACGCAATAGAAAGGCGGCACGAAAACGCCTGAAGATCCATAGCCGAAAGCAGTTTATTTTCAAAATATCGAAAATCATAATGTCGAAAATCATAATGTCGAAATTTCAGAATGTGGAATTGAGAATGTCGAAATTTACATAGGCTACTACCCGGTGAAACCCCGAATTCTATGCAAAAAATTCTGAGACCGACATTATAAAATTTCGGCATTATGACCGTTCGACATTATGACATTTCGACAATATGAATTTCGACATTATAATAGCAATTTATCAAAAGCCATTTCTTCATGCCTTGCCGGGCCCTTTAAACGACCAAAAAAACGTTTACAAAAACAGGAGCCCATTTCCGGATTCTTTAATCGATTCTGAAGGAGCTGCCGTAGATTCTGAATGTACGGTAGTTTCCGTAGGGCTCCTCTGGACGGGGTGAGTTTCGATTTTTCCATTCCCATCCGGTTGGGTTACGGTAGTTTCTTGATTAGAAAAATTCGGCGCTTTCTCCTCGGAATTGGCTTCATTGTTCCGAGGTTCCGCTCCGCTCCTCTGTACGTTGGACTCCTCTGCTTGGAAATTTTTCGTTTCCACCGTAGCCGCTTCATTTGACGTCCCGGGGTTCCCGGAGGGGATCTCCTTCGATGCGGTCCGGGATACGGTAGCTTTTCTCGAGAACGGCCGCACAATATTGGCATCAGCAGCCACGGTAGCTTTCCGCTTCCGCGTCCTCTCCTTCAGCAGCGCCGCCGGGTCCTCGAGCGGGCGCGCCGATTCTAAAAGATGGATAAAATTGAAATGACTTTTTTACCCCAGACGACCTCCTGCTTGGCGCCGCGGTTGCCGTCAGCATCTCCATCCTCCTTCTTGGCACAGTCCAAACCTGAAAGTGGAAGCCAAATGTACCGTGCTTATCCATGCTTGCGTGTTTCATGTGCGCTGCGTGGCGCCTGTGTCAGGTGCGCCTTGCGCTTGCGTTACCTAAGCGATGTGCATGTGACCCATGCGCGTTGCATGTACTCTGAGCTGTGCGTTACGTTGCCGTCGCAGGTGCTTTGCACGCACGTCGCGCGTGCGTTGCGTTTTCGTTGGGTGCGCGTCGCCTGGGTATTGGGTGTGCACGGCATGTCGCTGGTGACCATTGGACGCAACGCGACCGCACGCGTCTACGCCGCCTTGACGCCGTCAATTGCTTTTTCCGAAAAGAACCACCCACCTAGCAAACTCATCACTCGACGCATCACATAGTCGACGCCCGCGTGGATCGCCAAATCGACCTTCTTCTCCTGGAATTACCGACGTCGCCTCTCTCTCCATCTCTCTCTCTCTCTCTCTCTCTCTCTCTCTCTCGCTCTCCGTCTGTTGCTTTCTCTCTCTCACGCTCTCGCACTCTTACTCTCTCTCGCTCTCTCTGTTGCTCTCTCTCACGCTCTCGCACTCTTACTTCTTTCCTCGCTCTCGCTCTCCGTCTTCTCTCGCTCTCGCACTCTTACTCTCTCTCGCTCTCTCTTTCGCTCTCTCTCCCTACATATCTCTCTCACTCTTTCTATCTAAAAACCTTACATGTTTTGTGGCCTGAAGATTCACAGTCACCGCTCGGCCGCCCGATTTCATGGTGTGAAGCGGAAAATTGCCGACGGGAATGATTTGGAGACTCGTGCCGAGACAGATGCATACATCTGCCGCGTGTGCCCAAGCCAACGAAGTCTGAAACGAAGTTTAAAGGGACCTGTAAGTGAAAACTCGAGTTCTACATAGCTTCAACTTGGAAATGTGAGCATAAGCCCAAACCTAAGCCAAATTAAGCCGAAGCTCAAGCCTAACCTAAATGCAAGCCGAACCCGAGCCCAAGCCTAAGCATGTGCTCAAGCCTAAACATAAGCTGAAACTTAAGCCCAAGCCCAAGCTCAAGCATAAGCCTAATTCAGTTCGAATCCCCCGTCCCGTAATTAGTTTGCCCCATAATTACCGAGAAATCGGGCTCGGGCAGGTCGTGCTCCCAGTCGAGCGTCATGTCGTGCAGCGCCCCACGGCAAGGGCGACCCCTAAATTTTTTCGTATTGAACCCAAAATGCCGACAGCCTGTTGGCTTTTTTAGCCTGTTGGCATTGTAGTTTTCGCAATTTTTGCTAACGGTGTCAGGAATGTTCCATTCTGGATTTTGCGATCCGAATCTCGGTCTTTCAGTACTGGAGTTGTCGGTGTTTGAGGGTGCGGCGTTTGAGTTGTCGGCATTTTTGCTGTCGGTATTTTGGCAATATACCTCTACCGATTTGCTGTCACAATGTCGAAAATCATAAAGTCGAAATTTTTTTGTATCGGGTTCGGGGGTTAACCGGGAAGGCTGAACCCAGATCTCTCAGCCGACCCATCTCATCTCGGTCCTGTGCATCTACAGGTGTGAAAAGTATACCAAAATGTTCGTCTTGATCTGGCGAGTATTTTGGGATACTTTACACATCTGTTGATGAACAGGGAGCCGAGATACAAAAGTTGGGAGCCGCCCGGGGGGCTATCTGGAGTCTTACCACCAGGAATATTAGTTTATGTAAATTGCGACATTCCGAAATGTCGACATTATAAATTTCGACATTCCGAAATGTCGACATTGTGATTTTTAACATTTGGAAAACACGCCGCTTCTGCCTTACCTCGGCGTACCCTCACAAAAATTCCCGGTGGGCCGCAGGCAAAACGAGTTGACTGGCGCGTCGCGGTAGTATCGCCTTAAGGGTCGTATCAAAAATGTAATTTATACGTTGCACATATCGTTAAAGTTAAAATGCCCTTGCCCATACCTTTTGCATTTAATGCACTGCTCGGCAAAGACGTTTCCATGCAGTTCGGCCATGCGGTTCAACGGGAAACCAGAGCGGTGGTGCAGCCCGTCGACGTTTTGCGAGACTAGGAAGCTGAAAAAAGCAGGGGTATGCTAGCCAAGAGCCAGGCGGAAAATTTAAATTTTTGGGGGTTTTTTGGTTGGTTAGCGGGGGGAAGTTAAAGTGATTTTTCAATATATTGACTGTTTTTGTGGACCACATCATAATCATAGAGATTGGAGAGAGCGAGATAGAGATAGAGAAAGAGAGAGCGAGAAAGAGAGAGAGAGAGAGAGAGAGAGGAGAGCCGAGAGAGACAGAGAGCGAGAGAGACAGAGGGTGAGTCAGTGAGGGAGAGAGAGAGTGAGAGAGAAGGAAAGTGAAAAGAGAGAAATAGAGACATGGGGAGAGAGAGAGAGAAAGAGAGAGAGAGCGAGCGAGAGAGACAAGAGAGCGAGAGAGTGAAAGAAAGCCGGTTAGTTAACAGAATTTCGCACCTAACATAACCGTGCTGCTCCAGTATTCGAATGGCCTCGTGTGTGTAGGTAGGCCGCGCTGTGCCGAAATCAATCTAAAATGCCTTAAACATTAACGATCCTAGTATTTTGGCGGGTCGGCATTCTTTGGCAGCGCAGGGGGAGTCAAGTAAGTTTTAAACGAACCGAATCCGCCGGTTTCCCCTGCTTCTCCAGCGTCCACACACCGGTCGGCCCGCGGAAATCGGCGATCCCCGCCGACGTGCTGATCCCTGGAATTTGAGGAAAATAATTAAATAATTTTATCGAAATTAGAATTATAATTAAATTAATAATCGAATTGAAATTAACTAAAACTAAAACTAATCGAAATTAGAAGGTAAATTCTCGCGTTTCCGCGTCGCAACAGCGTCAAGGAAACATGCGAAGCGGTCCCGTTGCCGCCTGATCTCTGGCAATTTGCCAGGACTCTACGCTGATGGCGGCTGAACCACACTTTGTCGTCCCTTTAGCTATACAAAATTAGTGGAAAGCGACAAAACAAAAGAAACACCGAAAGTTACGACGAAGTGAAATTTGCAGAAACAAAAACAAACATTTTTTGGGAATAAGAATGTTGTAAGATCGCGTTGATTTCTGGCAAATAGCCATAGGCGACCGCAACGCGGCCGCGCCGCATGGTCTTTTGCCCCTGCTTGGACGTGAAAACGCTTGAATTTCAAAATTCTGGTGCTGTTTCTGTAATTCTCACCGCATTTTGATCACTCTAGATTTGTTAGTCGAAAAATTGATCAAAGAATCATCGAGAGATTGGGTGCCTTACAAGGCATTACGACATATAATCGCCGCCCACTCAAAATATCGTTTTCGCCCCGAGAATCTTTCGATTTTACTCAAATATTTTACGTTTTTTTTTCGCTGCTAAATCAGATTTTTGGTACTTCTCTGTAATAGCGTCTCGTTTTTTGGCCAGTAGGTTCAACCCCAGCATGCGCGAATTTTGACTGCCGAGCCCCTTTAAAAAAACAAACCGGCGCCCGTGATGATGAGCGTGTGCTTTGCCTGGCGGATCCATTCGGCCAACTGCGCGGCCTTTGCCTCGACGACGTCGTCCGGGTCGTAGAGCTCGGGCATGCCGACCTTCCCCTTGTGCTCGTAGGGGCTCAAACAGTCCGCGTAGCTCACCGCCATCAAGTTCAATAAAAAAACTGAAATCACGAATTTATTTTTGAAAAATCAGAGCGCTGCAAAAAAGAAACAAGCTTGGGGCGGGCTTTGCAGACGCCTCGCTTTCCCATTACGACATGTAATTTGGGCACATACGTAGGCAGATGGGTCGGGTCAACCAACGCCCAACAACTTTTAAAAAACTAATGCACGGCAATGAAGGCGATGAGAAAGAGAGAAAGCAAGAGAAAGCAAGAGAGAGGAGAGAGAGAGAGAGAGAGAGAGAGAGAGAGAGAGAGAGAGAGAAGAGCAAGAGAGAGCAAGAGAGAGAAGGAGAGAAAGCAAGAGAGAAAGAGAGAGAGAGAGAGCGAGCGAGAGAGAGAGAGCAAGAGAGAGAGCTTTTTGGCCAGTGCCAGTGCTGACGAACCATCGATTAACATTATTTTTTATTAGTCTTCAACTGTCTGTCATGAATTAGATCATTATTGGTAGCTCATTTGTCGAAAATCCAGAAAGCTCCAGCGACATCCGTTGCCGCCATCGACTCCGTCATCTCCTCCAATTCGAAAGCCACAAGGAAATCTGAAAGCACACGCTTTTCTAAGCAGTAGCAAAGATTTAGTTAAAGTTCAAAACGACCACGCATGAGAATCAACCCCCTGCCGGCGACTAGGTCTAGACAATGCCGCGAAACTCTAAAACTCGTTACAGGCGTTTTTGTTTACTGGAGCGTCATGTCCCACAAACGAATCAGTGACTCTTATGTTAGTATGCGCTTTAGCTTGTCAAGTAGCTGTCTAGATCTAGTCGAAAGACGGCATCGATTCTCTTGCTTCGATGTTCCTTTAAGGACTTCCCAGGGTATTCCCCTTCCAAGGATAATCCGTCTACATTCTAATCAATATTCAGCGTAGAAAACTTGCCTTTGCCCTCGATAGAAGCCCGGAGATAACGATGGACGGGATGATCGACATGACCCTAAAATGATATTTTAGACCTCGGCGGTTATGGCTACGCCACGCGTCAAAATACACTTGCTTTCGATTGCTTGCTTTGCTATATTGCATTGATTGCTTAAATACATTTGGGACCACGACCCTATCGTCAATTTGAGGTCAGAAACATACCAAACCTGCTAAATTACAGATTTTCTTTGGGTTTTTGGTATTAATAAATTCAATTAACATAAGTGCATGCGATGCAGGAGCGCTATTTTGGGCATCATATCGAGCTGTTTACATGGAAAAATTGTGAGGACTTTTACACGCACGGAACAGCGCATGTTACAAGCATTTTGGCCGTGTCACGGTGCCCTATAATTGCCGCTAACGGCGACGTACGTCAGCACTAGTGGCAATCCATTTTCGGCACTGTTCCGCATCTGGATCCGTCTCCTCAAGGTATTCCACATGTCGATCTTCGCCAGTCTCGACAAGCTTTTTGAACTTCTCCTGAAAAGGAAACCTTGTTTCTCTCTCTCTCGCTCTCTCTCTCTCTCTCTCTCTCTCTCTCTCCTCAGCGTACGTACCAACTCGGCGTCCGCGTTGAAATTGTCCATGTCCAGGGCTATGTAAATTTGGTGCAACAGCCCAGGGCGTGACGGACGGGTGAGGCAATAGGCGATCTAGATGTTAGAGCCTAGTTTCCAAAAAAATCCCCAAAAGGTTCCCTGAAGTATTGCTAAGCAATATTTCCTTGCAGCTTTCTCTCCAAGCTGCCCGCCGGAACTCGCGTTGCCGATTTGCCATGTACCGTTTGAACGAACCTCAGCCAGTCGTAAGATGGTCTTCAAAGACCATTCGTCGTTAGAAAACGCAATTTCTTGACGGCGCGCTGGGAGTGGCGGTCCGCACCACGTCTCCCACATATCGGTGCAGTCGAGCAGTTGTTTCAGTTGATCCACCTGCATAATATTCGGTAATGGTTGCTTAACGGGGGGTGGTATTTAACGTGGCAACGAATATTGCTCTATGTGGGCTTGTGATACGCAATACTCACGTCGACATACAGCCGATCGAAGCCGTTGCCGTTATTGACAAAGATTTTGCGCAATAATTCGCCGTTGTCTGTAGACTGCAGCGTAAACTCGCAGATCCCGTTCAGCGATTGCAAGAATGGGGATAGCTAAATGTTATTACTGCATGATTTTGATATGTAGTCCGTTGTCTTACTGCCTCTTCCCTCTGTCTCCCCTCTTTCTGCGCTAACTCCCTTTTGCTCTCTCTATTCTCTATCTCTCGGTCTCTCTCGTACCGCCTCTCTCTGTCTCTCTCCCTCTCTCTCCTCTCTCTCTCTCTCTCTCTCTCTCTCTCTCTCTCTCTCTCCCTCTCTGTTCTCGTAATCCCTCTCTCGCCTATGCTATACATCTCTCCTTTTACCTCACCTCAAATAGAGCGTCACTTCGCAATGCTCTGAGGTCGATTCCCTGTAGTCGCGGGCATAGCTTCAGCTAGATTTTACAACATTGCATAAAATTCATTGCGGTTTCAAGACAGTGCGACGGATAGATGGTTACCGGCTCATAATCTGTGGAAACATTCATTTCAACCGCTTCGATCGAGCGGATTTGTGGAAGTAGCTCGACAAAACGGCAGAATGGCAGGTTGAATGCCCTAAAAATATTGAGAAAGAACAACAGTCTCTCTCTATCTCTCTCGCTCCCTCTCTCTCTCTCTCTCTCTCTCTCTCTCTCTCTCTCGCTCTCACACACTCTCTTAAGTTTGAACTGACCTCGCAGATTCCCTGTTGATGCTAATCGTATTTTGATAGCTGCACGCCGTATAGCTGTCACTCTGGCGATCCACAAGCAGCATATTCGTCTCGTGCAACCAAATCTGAAAATCCAGATCTATCTCTATTATGCTTGAATCAATCGTTTTCGTGTAAGAATGGACGGTACTGTTATATTTCGCGGGGGGAGGTTCTTCGTTTTGTTATAACCCTTTTATATGGCGCTATTTTGAGTTGTAATTAAAACTCTTAGTATATTTTTTGACGCTCTATCAAATTAAATGAAAGGAATTTTTGAAAGATATCGAAAGTGTCGAAAACTAGCTTTCGACTCCACGATCCCATGTGGAGAAACCTTATAAACCTTATTTTTTCTATAACTATTTTAGAAAACAATATTTTTAAATGAAATTAAAACCCGTAATATATTTTTCGATGCTCTATCGAATGACCGTTCAAAATATCAAAAAACTGGCCAAAATGCCGAAAACTAACATTCCGACACCAGTTTCAATCGTTTTTTTTGTTTTTGCTAGAACTTTTTTATATTACAATATTTTAGCAAAAACAAAAACTCTTAGTATATTTTCTGATGCTCCATCGAATGGCGTTGCAAAAATCCCAAGCAACTAGCGAAAAAATGGAAGTTTGGCGAAGCATATCCCCCGCGAAATAGAACAGAACCGAATGGACCATGGATAATCCGGCCACCTTGAGCTTTACCTTCTCATCCTTTGCCGCCATTTCATCCATCTCCGGTACACGGGCATCAATCATCATAAATTTCACTTTTCGTGGCATCAGCCCACGTTCGTTAACGGCACTCCTGCAAAGGGCAACGTAAGCGAATCGAAGCACTGTCAACCCGAATGCCCTAGCATCTACCTGAACTCCTTGCTGACGCGTCGCAATTTGTGCAATTCTTCGATGCCGAGCTGATCGATCACGGCCGCTGTCAAAACCGAATTCATGCGCGCGGCGGGAAACATCAGAGCTTTTCTAAAAACCGGTTTGCAAGGAGAATTATATTTTTTAGTGGCGACCAACAGAATTATTTTGCAGAATTTTTGGCACTATTCAAGTTAGCGCGGGGGGGGGACAAAATTTTTTGGGGCCATTTTTGGGTTACCTGGCCAGTTTTTTTTGCGGCTAACCCAGCGCGAGGGTCAACTCCTAAGCCAAGCTAAGATGACGCTCAGTCAAATTGAGCTTCAACAAAGTTAAGCCGAAGCCAAAATCAGTGAAGATGTGACAAAGCCAAGCCACAGCGCGGGTACTTCACCCCGCCCAGAAGCTTGGCCTAAGCCTAGGCTAAGCTAGGTCTAAGCCAAAGGTAAGCTAAGCCGAAGCCTAAGCTAAGCCGATGCTAAGCTAATAAGGAGTGCTTTTTTTGAGTTATGCGCAAATCATTTCCAGAGATAGTGCATTCGATAGAGAATTTCATTCTGAGTAACGCTATAAGGTTCATTTTTGCAGAATGGCTGTCCCCGATTTTATAAAATTAAAAAACTAAAACGCTATTTTCCATCCCTCGGCGCGCATCCATGGCAGGTATGGCTAGCCACCGGGACAAGGGGGGCCCAGATGACTTCCCAACCACGATTGACGATCGCGAAGTCGGTAGCGCGGTTGTCTTTGAAACTTTTTTGAACTTCTCTGGCAGGTTCGATTCTTCCAAATGTAATTTCTTTTGCTTTTTTATGGTCAGTTGCGTTTCCGTAAATAGGGATGTGATTGTTGCGATTTTGAGTTGGCAATGGCTTCAAAGTTGATCAAAGTGGAGTCTCCAGGCCCGAGACAGGCCATGTCACTGTTCACCGGGATTTCACTATAGTCGTGCCTGCTCATAGAGCGGATTCCATGGTAATTGAAGCCAGAAAGCCATTCACCGCTATAAAAATTCCAAAAGCAAAAGAAATTACACGCGGAAGAATCGAACCTCCCAGAGAAGTCCAAAAAAGTTTCAAAGACAACCGCACTACCGACTGCGCTATCGTCAATCCTGGTTGGGAAGCCATCTAGGCCCCCCTTGTCCGGGTGGCTAGCTATGGCTGCCATCGGTGCGCGCCGAGGGGATGTAGGAAAACACCGATTTATTTTTTTAATTTTATAAAATCGGGGACAGCCATTCTGCAAAAATGAACCTTATAGCGTTACTCAGAATGAAATTCCCTATCGAATGCACTATCTTTGGAAATGATTTGCGTATGACTCAAAAAAAGCCCTCCTTATAAGCTGAGCCTAATCCAAAGAAAAACCGACGAAAAGCGACCGGAAATATGCGAAAAATTTTGCCCCCTTAACTTAAATAGAACCGAATTTTTGCTGATTCCCAATAGCTTTTCAGTATCTGCGTAAATCGGCCCTAAAATTCGCGCCGCAAAGTTTGGATTGTAAAAGTACACGCCGCAAAATTGCCACTCGATGACCAACCCGATGCCCCAGCGGCCACTTCCCATTTGTGTCGACATTAATTCCCTCTGTTAGCAATGCGTTTGAAGGGCGGGGGGTCAGGAAGAATGCGGGAAATGATCGAACACCGTGCATGGTTCGCAGATTGGGAAACGACATCTTATTCAAAAAAATTTTTCGCTCTTGAACTCGCTAGGCCTCGTTCAACAACTCCAATATCACCTAAAAACGACTCCTTGTAAGTCCAAAATCATCCCAACCTCCGTCCCCCACCCCTTTTACTAAGAAAAAAAAAACTTTTAAAGGAACATCGAAGCAAGAGAATTAATGACGTCTCTCGACTAGGTCTAGACAGCTACTTGACAAGCTAAAGCGCATACTAAGAGTCATTGTTTCGTTTGAGGAACGTTTGGCGTGTTGTCTAGACCTAGTCGCCGGCAGGAGGTTGATTCTCAGGCTTGCTGGTGGATTTGAATTTTAGCAAAGTCTCGGCTTCGGCTCTAAAAGGTTGCACTTTCAGATTTCCTCGTGGCTTTCGAATTGGAGGGGATGGAGGAGGAGGTGGAGCCAGCGGATGTCACCGGAGTTATCTGGATTTTCGATAAATGAATACCAATTTTTACCAATTTTAAGACAGACAGTTGTAGACCAATAAAAGATAATGTTAATCGATAGTTCTCCAGCACTGACGCTGTATAAAATAGCCATTCTCGATATTTATTTTAACTGTTCGTGAAACCTTCTTTGTTCAGAAGCAATTAGCGCAGGCCGGTGGCGGTCGCCTAATTAACGGGGCAGGAGGTGCGAATTGTTTATTTTTTTTGTCATCCTATTTCAGTACAATTATGCAAAGTCAAGAACAAACGATGAGTAAACGAAATAAGACAAGGCCGCTGCGCGGCCCTTTTTCACTGGACGCCGTCTAGTAACCATCCCTCTTTCTTTTTTAAGCTTGCGGCGCAAGAGTCTCATTCAAGTAGCCATTCGGGCGAAGAAAAAAAAATCGAAAGTTTGGCCTGTGGCGTCGTCAAAGATCATAAAAAAAACGAATTGTGTTATTTCTTCATGCCGAGCATAGTTAAGCATTTTGACAAGGTAACGATGGTCCACTTCGTTTCCCCCAGGCGAGATATTCTGACCCAAACTCTGACCTTTTTCCTTGGACGCCCTGAACACCATGATGACATCCCCCTACTCCTTGCCCCGCATTTCTTTCGTTATCTTTATGGCAGACCCCCTAGATCGGCCTCGAAATGTTTGCCATCGACCGCCTCCCGGAAGCCGTAAAGTCGGCTGTGCTCGACCAGCTCGGCATCGATGAAATACAAAACCTTCAGCTCGTTAACACGGAGTTCAGGTATTTTTTCGAGCTACTCTATCATAAATTTGTTCACAAGGCCGCGCTTTTCCTTTGCTCGCTTGTTTTTTTACCAAAGTGTACACAAAATTTACATATCTAAAAACGTATCCCTTTACAGGAAGGCCGTGAATGGTCGTGGATTGATGCCGCGGAGAGCGCAATATGTCCGTGTGTTTGCTCGTGTTCCACGCTCGGATCAAGCGGCGAGAGCAGATGTTGGGGGAAGATGTCAGGTAGGGTCGCGCACGAAAGATGCCTTAGAAGGGCTCAGAAGTAAAAATTCGTGCGTGCGGGGATTGAACCTAGTGGTCAAAAAACGCAAGGGTCACTGCCGAGAAGTGCCAAAAAAGTGATTTCACTGCGATAAAACGTAAAATATTTGAGAAAATCCGAATTCTTTTTGGGGCAAAAACGACATTTTGGGTGGGCGGCGATTACATGTCGTAATGCCTGGTAAGGCACCCAATCTCTCGATTTCCGTGATTTTCTGGTCAATTTTAATAAATTTAAAGTCTAGAATGATCAAAATTTGGTGAAGATTCCAAAAATAGCATCAGAATTTTTAAATTCTAGCGTTTTCGCGTCCAACCAGGGGCAAAAGACCATGCGGCGCGGTGGCGTTGCGGTCGCATCTGGCTATTTGCCAGGAATCAACGCTGGGGGCCGTGGACCAGATTTCGGAGCCCCTTTAAAGAGGCTCGGCAGTCCAAATTCTTGAACTGAACCTACTGGTCAAAAACGCAAGGGTCACTGCCGAGCAGCACCCGAAAAGTGATTTCATTACGAAAAACTCAAAATATTTGAGTAAAACAGAAATGTTCGCGAGGCGAAAACGATTTTGTGAGGCGGCGATTAGATATTGTAATGCCTCGTAGGGCACCTAATCTCTCGATCTCGGTGATTCTCTGAGCAATTTTCCCCCTTAAAACGACTAGAATGATCAAAATTGGGTGAGGATTCCAGAAATAGCATCAGAATTTCAACAGACGGGCCAAATGCGGCCGAAATATAACAAGCTTGATTATGACAAAAATCAGGATTTTGAGTGTATCGTCCCCGCCGGTCCTTTCCGGGGAAGAACGGGGAACGGGCGGCGGTTATCTTAGCGGGGGGGCGAAAAACGAGCTGAAACCCTAGACTTTGTGACTGTAGGATCAATGTTTTTATAATTTTTGGCCATCGGAAACTACTAACACCATTATTGTTGTTTATTTTATGTTTATTATATTTATTATTTTAGTTATTATTTGTATTTATTGTTTTTAATAGTTTTGAGCCGTTTAGTAATTTAAGGATGTTTTAGCCAGAAATAGGCTAAACAAAGAAAAGTTGACAGCCCTCCCCGCTAAAATAACCCCCCTCTAAGCACCGAGGCTTCTCTTACACACCTCCGGCATGGCGGCGTGGCCTCTGCCGGCGTTCTGGGAAATTGCGGTCGAAAAGGCACCGCAGTCTTTTTGTTAAAGCGCACGTTCAGGGAGGGGCCGTGTACTCGTCCCAACGTGTACACCCTATGGACGTAGGGACCGCGCGCACTGTCGGCCTGTGCCGTGGGAGGCAATTTCCTTCCTTTGCGGCGTGAGGCGCCTCTCGTCCTCTCGCCAGGTTGTAGCTGTGGCTGACGGGTATGCATCCACGCCTCCCGAGCGGGGGGTCCGGATTCGACCCCCGGCCGCGGCATAAATCTTTGCTTTTTTCCAAAAAAAGTTCTCTGAACGTGCCCTTTAACGAACACCTCCTCTACCATTTAGATCAGGGTGCACGAGACCGAGCTGCTGATTAAGGATCGGGATGACGTCTTCTACCGCGTCGATAGCTATCGAAACTCAATTCTCTACGACGACGACGACTACGAGTTGGCCGATGAGTTAGTTTCCTTTTTGGGGGAAGCGATTTCCCTCGATGCAAAGTACTAATAATGGTTTTTGCAATTAATTTTACACTCATCATTTACGGGTTAATCTCATAATGCCGATTTTCATAATGCCGATTTTGCGTCTTTTCGCAGAGTGCCAAACCATTCTCCCTGAAAGCACCCTAGTTCTTGGTAATATATTCCAGGTCTCTCATGAAGTTTCTAACCTGTTATTTATTACACAAAAATCTTACAAAATCCTCATAAAAATAAATTGCCCTGACAGGTTTGACAATTTTCAAAGGGCCGTTTCGATTTTTGATGCAGGGTAATTTGCTTGGAAAATCGGGGTTTCGCTATTTTAAAAGAAAAAGTAGTTAATAAGTAATTAATAATTAATAATTAATAATTAATTAGTAAGTAATCAATAATTAATAATTTATAATTTATAGTAATTATTAATTAGTTATTAATAATTAGTTAGTAAGCATAGCTTTTTGCCCTGCTTCCCAACCTCTTTCGCCTAAAAAGTAAAGCCAAAAAAAGCAGCGCCTCTCCATGCCCAGACATCAATTCCAGAACATTTTTTCTTTTCGATTCGAAAAGGGTAAGAGTATTCCTACCGTAATCAAGGAAAAACAAGCTTTTTTCGATAATGACTTTCGACTCATCGTCCCGAAAAACCTATACTCTGCAAAAACCAGAGCCAGGGAGCATCCCTGGGCGTTTCTGGCAACTTGCCAAGTGGCCGGGTCCCGAGTGGATTCCTACCGTAATCAAGCAAAACATTTTTAGACAAAAGAGTTTGTATTATGTTCAGCGTTCCATTCCGTTGTGCCGCCAAACTGTTGTCAAATATTCGCTCAATAAAAGACCTGGAGATGGACGCGTCGACAGATTATGAAATGGTAGGCGTTTAGACAACGGCTTCGATGACAATTTGGAAAAGAAGCTAATAAAATGGTGAATAGAAAAATGGTGAATCGTTTCAGTTGAGGCTGCTGCAAGCACCTGAACAGACGGCGCTGAGAAGTGAAGAGCTGTTTGACGTAATGTATTTTTAAATGTTGAAGAGAGAGAGAGAGAGAGAGAGAGAGAGAGAGAGAGAGAGAGGGAGAGGGAGACGAAGAGAGGAGAGAGGGAGAGGGGAGAGGAAGAGAGGAGAGAGGGAGAGAGAGGAGGGAGAGAGGGAGAGAGGGAGAGAGGGAGAGAGGGAGAGAGGGAGAGGGTGAGAGAGAGTGCACAGCCTTCCTTTAAACGCTTAGATATCACCACTGTGGAGAGGAGCATCTGCTATCCACGGGTTCCGCTTGGATTACGTAGCCAACAACCAGATCCTCCCAAGCATCCTCTACAATTATAGAAGAGGTTTCGGATATCTACACCTCATTGTGAGTGATTTGACACGGCTATCCCGCGTTACTACTCAACTCAGGTGAAAAATATCGGCATCACGTTGGATTGTGACAATCTATGGGAGGCATGGTGCGGACCTCGGCGGCATGGACGCTCCCAATACGTAGAATTTTGGGTGCGCCACGGCCTGTGGCCTCAGACGATTTCGGGATTGACTGAGGCAAGTTATCCTTAATCCCAATACAGACATTAAAAGAAATCAGCGTTGAAAGGCCACTTTCCGACTTTTCAATCCTGGCCCGTTCTATGTATTACGCCTAAATTGGGACTTTTCATCACTTTTTATTATAGTTGGCAGAAACCGACCGGAAAATATTATTTTCGGAAAATTACTCAACATCGGCATTTCCCGAAAAAAAAACAGTTTTTTAGCGATCACTTTTTGTTTTAGGATATTTTGTTTAGAAAATTTGGCTGCACATAGTTTTCATGGGTCTTCATCGCTGGTAAAAATTCCTTCTCCATCGGATCGAAGACGGCGAAATCCCGAGGGGGAGGGGGTTCGGTCGGTGCCACGACATTTGCGGCCCCGACAATTGCGGCCGAAAGCTGTAATGACTCACACGGCTGAAGCTTTTAGCCGTCCGGAAGTCTAGTTTTCTGAAGGGTTTTGATCGCTTGACCCCTTGACCTAAGAATAAGTCTTTCGTGCCATGTGGAGCGACGGCCCGCCTAGTCTAAAAATGTTTTGGACACTTACTAACCCTCTTTTTAGTTTTATATTGGGAAAAACGGGCTTAAGATGACAGGCCGCAAATGTCGGGTCACCCTGTATTCGAAAATCATCTGCTCGAAAATCATCAATTCGAAAATGGTCTGTTCGAAAAATCCTACTATCCTACTATCCTACTATATATAAAAAAATAGTGTTTGTGTGTGTGTGTGTGTGTGTGTGTGTGTGTGTGTATTTGCATGCAACTTCCGTCACCGTGTTCCAGTAGTATCTCAAGAAGGGAAGAACTTAGGGGTGTGTTCGATACGTCATTAGGTGCGTAATGGGCGGGAGATGACTGCACACATATTAGATTTTAAAAATATGCTATTTTCGACATTAAAATTAAGTTTTTATGGAAAATCGGACACCCCACTTTGTTAGGATCAAATTAGCATGCACCGGAAGTCGCGGCAGCCTTTATAAAGGGGCGGCGAGAGCATTTTTCATTTTTCGTCATCCGAATTCGCGAACATTATGCAAAGCCAAGGATATCATGGACGCAGACGGGGTCAGGGTTGAAAAATCGCGAAGCGGCTTTTCAACCCTGGTATATAAAAAAATAGTGTCTGTGTGTGTGCCACTTTGCAACCACTTCGGTATCGTTGTTCTAGTAGTATCTCCATAGGGGAAGAAGTTAGGGGTGGGTACGATATGTCATTAGGTGCGTAATGGTCCAGGGATGACTGCACACATATCAGATTTATAAAATCAGCCATTTTCGATATTAAACTTAAGTTTTTTGTAAAACCCTCTTCGGTAGGAAAAATTAGCATTGACCGGAAGTAGGAAGTCGCCTATATAAAGGGTCACAAGCGAATCCTTTTAATTTTTTTTGTCATCTGAATTCAGCGCAATTATGCAAAGCGTGGAACAGCATGCGGTTCAAGACGGGGCCAGGGTTGAAAAGTCGCGAAGCGGCTTTGTCTGTTGGAAAATGTGGCTTTTGGTATCATTTCTAGGCAATGCCATATGCAAATTTTGCGAACAGCTAATTTTTCGAAGAGATGACTTTTCGAAGGGGTGATTTTCGCAAGATGGTAGGGCCCGCTATTTTGCGAGGTCATATTTCGGCACATTTTTTGGGAAATGAGCAATTTTTAGCTAGTATGGTGTCCGGGCCGGCCGTCACGCTCGGGCCTCCGGCACCAAATCGTTATGGGGGTCGAGTCGGACGGCATGGACGTCGACGATTACGTGGTAAGATTACTTGATTGGTTGTGTGCTAAAGTCTAGCTCACCCGTTATCCCTGCCGTGTTTCTTCCCCCTTTCAACCTCAATTTATTTTATCTGCCGCTGTGGTTCTTTAGGATTTGCGGCGGGGGGGAGGGGGAACCAATTTTTCTCCCTTCGGTCCCGGTTGACCTAGTTATCAAATATAAAGTGTTTTTGCAGTTTTTTGTGAATTTTAACCATAGCAGCGTAGAAACATAGAAAAACTTTCACAAAAAGTTTGAAAAATGCTTGAAAAAGTTGAAATTTGGTCATACAAAGGTAACCGGGGGGGGGGCACTCATCATTAAAATGATTACTGTGAGATTTCGCAAGTGCCATTCGATAGAGCGCCAATAAACATACCAAGGGAATTAATTTCATCCCGAAATAATGTAATGGAAATTTTTCCATGGGCAGCAAGCATCCCACGGCCAACCAAACAGGCCAAAAACGGCAATTTGCCGAGAGGGGCAAAAGCGTCGCTAGGAGCCGGACGTAGCGGGCGCCAAAAAGTTTAAGCGCGATAAGCTTGAATATTGAAAACCTTGCAGATTCGATCATATCATTATTCAAACAATATCAATTATTGCAGAGTAGAAGTTCGAATGATACCAAAGACAGCAAGTTAGCCCTACGAAATCCCACTTTTCACAAAGTCGCCAACCAAAACCGCCTTCGTTTTGATACTTTTTGAACACAGTTTGTTAGTACTTGGTATCATTCGAATCGCCGTATTCCATTCTACAAAGTTGGAACGAGCTTTTTTTCATTTTCGCTGTAGTTTTAAAGTTATAAGGCTTAGAAATTTTGGCCCCATACATTTTTGAGTCGATAGCAGCGCCGCGTTGCTTAGGGCCTTATTCCGCTAATTTTGGGTGTGATACGATAGCGGGGGGGGGGAGTTAATCAGTTATAACAGTAGTACTTGATAAAAGCTGCCCTCACCGTCATCTCGCTTCGGCTTCGATCCTACCAGATTTGCAGAATGATTTCAAAAGGCTTGTCGAGAGCTGTGCCGGACGGACGGTGGAATACCTGAAGGAGACTGACCCGGATGCGGAACTGTGCCGAAAATGGATGGTGTCCAATGTGGGGGTTTACCACGTTCGTTGTTAACTTCAATTTTTCTCCTAGTATCATGCCGCTAGCGCCGTAAATCGCCATCTTCGCGTATTCGCCGATGGAAAATGTGGGTTTCCAGGGCTCGATGACTTTCCGTATGCCCACAAGGGAAGGCAAGCGGGGAAGGTGACACGGCGCTTTTCTGTTAACGGGGGATAGCTAATATTTATTTTTGCGCCGAATTTGCGTCTCAATGCGTCTGTTGATAATAAATAGAGCATTTTCAGAATGTTTTAATTCACGTTTAGGGTTCGTGGCTGAATTTGCAATCAAGAAGGGCGTCACTCGGACGAGCCTTTCTTTCTATGTTTTCGACAAATGAGATTCGAATTTTATCGCAAATTAAGAAGGAAGAATGTCAATAATAAAGATCTCAATCGCTTTGGAATAAACAATTGGTGGAGCACTTATCTTTTTCAAAATCTGACGTTTTCACCCCTTTCCCATCCAGAGAGTAAGAGAGAGAAGGAGAGATAAAGAGAGAGAAAGGGAGGTAGAGAGAAAGAGACGGAGAGAGAGGTAGTATTACCGCCGGCGACAATTGATTTGGTTTGCAGATAGTCCAGCTAGAATTGTTATACGAGTTGTTCGGCAGCGAGTTGATTCGAAACCCTTCGCAACCGGCGAATGAAATTTCGTCGATTCAATTCGCCAGCGAATCAATTCGAATCGCGATTGACTCGTCGCGAATTTGACTCGTGGGAACGAATCCGATTCAAAACGGATACGAGTCGATTCGGCAGACGAGTTGATTCGCTGGCGAATCCATTCGTTGCTCACGAATCAGAATCGAAACGAATCGATTCGTCAACGAGTTGATTCGTTTGCCGTTCTGACTCGTCGGAAGTTGCTGTATGTTAATCAAAAAAATGTAAATCAGGAAGCACCCCCTATGCCTTGCCATGCCACAAATCGACGCCAAACCGCTCGCAAATCATTTGGGGGTCGTTTGGTAGCATTCCTTCGAGGTTGTTGAAGGCGGCGGACGATTTCAAGACGTTTTTTCTAACCACCCTAGCAGCTTAACCAAGCTTAATCAAATTGCTTCAAGGCGTTTAGATTGTTGCATTTTGAACGCTCTTTCCGACGGTATACTTGCCTTTATCCAAAACCGTCGGGGGACAGAGACAGGGGCGTTTGAATGCCGAAAGGCGTACAGGGTAGTGCATAAAAAAAGTGAAGTTTGCGCTGAAATATTTCACGAACGGAAACGAGTCAAACTATCGTTACCTTGCCAGAATGCTTAAATATGCTGGGCATGAAGAAATAACACAAGTTGTTTTTTAAGATTTTTGACGACCAGTGGGTCGTTAAAAAGTTTTGAACATTTTTGGAAAAAGTAGAAAACTTTGATGCGATAAAGTCTGGGACTTTTAAATAGTTAGGGGAACTTCAAGGGTATCAAAATGAAGCTCTCGGAATGCGCTATCAGACGCGTGGTAAAGGATTTCGATAGGTTTAACTAGCCGTCAATAGGAGCGTTTGGAAAAACCGGACTTTTCAAGAAAGTGCGATTCCGAGTTGACCATAGAAAGACCATTGCCATCGTATTTTTTGTATTTGATAGATGTAATGCGGTTTGCCAAAAAGAATCATGTTGCAACTTTAACTATATTAACGTAAAACTTGCAGTTTCTGTCGACTTGGCAAAGTGCCAAAAAATTTTTTGACCGTGATTTTAAAAATTTTGGTGCCAAAATATATATCTGTTGCTAATCGCAAAATATCAGAAAGATCGGATGGCAAAGAAATTTTATCGGGAATTATTTCCCTAAAAAGTCCGGATTTTCCGAACGCTCCTATTGACGGCTAGTTAAACCTATCGAAATCCTTTACCACGCGTCTGATAGCGCATTCCGAGAGCTTCATTTTGATACCCTTGAAGTTCCCCTAACTATTTAAAAGTCCCAGACTTTATCGCCCCAAAGTTTTCTACTTTTTCAAAAATGTTCAAAACTTTTTAACGACCCACTGGTCGTCAAAAATCTTAAAAAACAACTTGTGTTATTTCTTCATGCCCAGCATATTTAAGCATTCTGGCAAGGTAACGATAGTTTGACTCGTTTCCGTTCGTGAAATATTTCAGCGCAAACTTCACTTTTTTTTTATGCATCACCTTGTACCTGCCGAAGTTGTCGCTGCACTAAAACGATCATATCTCGATCTGGACGGCTTATTCTGGATTACGGAGGACACCATTCGAAAGAAGAAGAAAAAATCTATCTGTCCAAATTACTGGTATCCGGTTTCCCTAGTTTATAGATAGGTATTAAATGTATTAAATATTAATTATCCTCAATTATCAATTTCCATCAATTATCAGGCAATTATCCTATTCTTACATATAATTACTATCTATCTGTTAATCAAAAACTAGGTATCTGGTTTACCTAGTTTGATTTGCTATCGTAATGTCGAAAATCCTAATGTCGAAATTTCATAATGTCGATTATTATTTTCGACATTTTGAAAATAAGCCACCGACTTTAAGCTACTTGAAGATGCAATTTTTCGCGCTGATTCCGAATTTAGTGAAAGAAACGAAAGAAAAGAAATTTGCGATGGGAGTCACTCGATTTGGCGGCAAATTGATCGTTACCCTGCGACTAGAAAAAGGCTTCCTAGTCGCTTCGGATGGGTGCGAGCTCGCACAGGGGCAGGCCCGTACGAGGGGGCACGACGTGCCCCGAAATCGGTCGAGGTCCGAAAAGTTCATAAGGGGGGACCCTTATGTTTTTTTCGCAAAAATTTTTCTGCCTGCGGCGCTGTTTATCACTGTTTCGAAACGATTTTTCTTCTAAAAACCTATTTTTCAAAAATTTTTGCTTGCGGCGCTCATTTTCATTAGTGCACCATTTTTGCTGAACAAAATTTCGCTTGCGCGCGCCGTTTCCGATGTGTTTTCACACGAATTTAAGCGCTACGAACGCGCTTAAACGGGGAGGTCGCCAAAATTTTTGGGGTGCCCCCCGAAATCTCGGCTCCCGTACGGGCCTGCACAGGGGTATCGAAGCCCGAGGCGCGCGTAACGGCCAGAGGCCTTGGGCGGCATCGCTCCAGATTGGCGCTACTCACTTCCGGTCCCGTTTTAATGCAAAATACAGTCAAACCGCGCATGCCACTGTAAACTGGCGCCTTACAATTCGACACTAACAAAGGAGGGTAAGGCTAAGGTCCAGGAAACCCCAGCCGTCTTTTCAACTTTTCTACCTTCCTTATTTTTATTTTTCGCTACCTATTTCGGCTCAAATGCCGTATGCTTACCAATTAGGCGACTGCAAACAATTTGGTATACTTTAGGGCTCGCTAGCACAAAGGGGGAGGCGAGATACAAAAGTTGGTGCCGGCTGGGGGCGGGGGGGTCCTAGACTCTTACCGACACCGATGATAGACCACTCAGCAATTAGCGAGAACCGTACACCAGTGGAGCGATTTTGAAAGCAAAATATTGCAAAAAAAGTTATCGCCAAAACTGTGTTTTTTTTTTTGAATGTCGCAATCAGCATGCGGATATTAATTGGTTTACCGAGCATTGTTCCTTTGCGGATAAGTCAGAATTGAAATCCAATTTCAAGTACAGGTGCAGTTGATATTTATTCGCCCCAGCCCTTCCTTGTCAAATTCGTTAGGTTGGGCCATCTCATTTGTCGAAAATCCAAATCGCGCAACATTCACCATCATAGCGGCTTTCGATAGCGATGAGGAAGTCTGAAAGCATCGGATTTTCAAGCGAGATGCCAAAAATTCGGCATTGCTGAAACGGACGAGAAAGCGCGAGAATTGACCCCTTTGATTGACGGGAAACGGACGGACGAGGATACAAGGGCTAAAATAGTCCCCTATTTTCCGGGAGTTTACGCAACTCTGAACAAAAACTAACAAGTTGTGAGTCACAACCAAACTTGTGAATTGTTTCAAGTATCAGTAGAAACCTAGTCGATGGCAAGGGTCGATTTTCACGCTTTATAGCCCCGTTAATCGTGATTGGAAACGCTCATAAAATTTGTCCAGATGGAAAATCGGCATTGAAATACCTTTGCCATCAATAGAAGCTCGGAGTTGTCGATATATTTGATGATTGGCAGCATTCGGCTAGAATGAAATGATAGACATGAAAGGCTAGGAGCAGGGCCGTAGCGATCCCCGATTTTTGGGGGGCAACTTGCCCAAGTTGCCCCCCCCCCTTCCTACGGGCCTGGCTAGGAGTATCAACAGCGTCTAGAAAGAATTCCCTTGTATTCAAAGCTTACTTCATGGGCGGCCATCCATTTTCGGCACAGTTCCGCATCTGCATCAGTCTCCTCAAGATATTTCGCGTTTCGGCCTTCGGGGATTTCGACAAGTTTCTTGAAATTCTCCTGCAAAACCAGTCTCTGTCTTTCTCTCTTTGTCTCGCTCTCTCTCTCTCTCTCTCTCTCTCTCTCGCATCAGATGGCACTCACCAACTCTACGTCGAGGTTGAAGTTGTTCTCGTCCAGACCATAAACATTGATTCTGTGCAACAACCCAGTGCGTGACAGTCTGGGCGGACACCAGGCAATCTAGATTTTAGTGTGCGTGTGGTTAGATTAGTGTGCGAATGAACCTCGGTCAATCGCAAAATCGTCGGCAGACGCCATTCCTTGCCGAGCGACCACGAGACTTCTTGGCGACGTTCTGGGAGTGAGGGCCCACCCCAATGCTCCCAGATATCGGCACAGTCGAGTGTGTCTCGCAGCTCCTCCTGTAAGATTGATCCTGTCGGGTTTCCCGAAAAAAAACAATTTCCAAGGCGTTCGGTTCAATAATTGCCACGTAGGGAGCGTTCGTTTCCTAACAAAACCCAACAAGACCGACAATTTTCCGGAGCACGGGAGCTATTAGGGGTTTTCAAAGTCACATACGCTGACGTACATCACGTCGAAACCGCCACGGTAGTTGGCAAAAATTTTTCTGAACAGCTCGCCGTTATCTGCCGACACCAGAGTCAGATCGTGGGCTGCGGCCAGCGATCGCCAAAACGGAGATAGCTAAATGGTTTACCGTATGACATATAAAGTGTTATCCTTTTCTCTCTCTCTCTCTCTCTCTCTCTCTCTCTCGCTCTCCCTTTCTCCCTCTCTCACCAGATGGCATTCATCCACACTCTCCCACCTCAAATAGGTCGTCACTTCGCACAGCTCCTTCCGGATTTCCCACCTAAATTTATATCCTTATGGTCGATTTTGTTATGGCCGTTTTTGGAAGCAGTACGACAGCTAGCTGGGTACCCTCTGATAATCTGTTGATACGTTGAACTCAATATCTTTGCAGGAACGGATTTGTGGAAGGAAGTTGATAAAATGGCAGAATGGCACGTCGAATGTCCTGAAAATGCCAATCGAAGACTTAAAGGGATATTCTCCTTTCGTTGAGAAATATAAGATCTTATATTGGTCAACACTTTAGCATGGAAGGTTACGGCAGGTGCGAAACGTCCGGCAAAACCGAACCCGGACGCCTCGCCCGGGGGGCAAGCGCCTGGACCATTAGGCCACGGGAGGGATGGGAAAGGCGAGGGGAGCAAGGGAATATGAAGGGTCTCTGCGTGCAGCCGAGGGGGGGGGGGCGTAAAGTTGCGCCACTGACCCGGGTTTAAACCGAGATCGAAATGTATCATTGACAATGCAGTTTGGGGTTCTATTTCCCTCTCCATCTCCATCTCCGTCTCTCTCTCGCGCTTTCTCTCTCGCTCTCTCTCTATCCCTCTCGCTCTCAAGTTTCAACCGACCTATCGTCTTCCCTGTTGATGTTAACGTTATTTTGATAGCTGCACGCCACATAGCTGTGCGCGTCACGATCCACAATCCGCACGATCGTCTCGTGCAACCAAATCTAAACAGCCAGAGATGGATACAACATCGGAAACTCAGAACAGCTAGTGTCGCGAGTATTTCTACCAGGCTAGAATTACTCATTTCCACATGTATTAGTGGACCCTTTAAGAAACATTCAACTCCCAACTTTTCATAAAAAAGTAAAAGGGCACGCCACGGCCGGGGGTCGAACCCTGGCCTTGTGCGCGACAAGCCAACACCATTCCAATGAGCCAAAGGACCCATTTTCTCAAATTGCGAGGTGATTGTTTCTTTAACGCGCATCAAGCTCGAGCTTTACCTTTGAATCCTTTGCGGCCATTTCATCCACCTCCGGTACGCGGGCATCAATCCAGATAAATTTTACTTTTCGTGGCATCAGGCGGCGTTCGTTCACCAAATGCCTACAAATGTAACGATGAGTCAAAAGCACGACATTTGCCACGCGAAAATAAGCGTCTACCTGAACTCCTTGCTGACGCGTCGCAATTTGTGCAACGCTTCGGTACCGAGCTGATCGATCACGGCCGCTGTTAAGACCGAATTCATGCGACCGGCGGGAAACATCTAACCGGCCGTCTTCAAAAACCTATGCGTAGCTCGAGCCAAACAAGCAAAAAAAGTCGATATACCGAATGCCGAAAAAAGACACTCCTTCGGAATTTGGCCGCCTATCCACGGGGATTCAGAGGACAGGGAAAGCGCCTGTGAGAGGAGGGGCGGCTCCAGGGCACTCCAATGGCCACGCGTGTACTGTGCACGCTCCGCGATCCATGATCTCCCCATAGAAAGGGCCGAAAATGGTCAAAAATTTCGAACATCAAATCGCTATAACTTTCGAAAGCGCCATGTGAATCGGGAGCGCTGCTCTAGGAATGTAGAGAAGAGTCTGGGCTATGTTATGGAACAGGTCTCAGGCCGATCTACAGCAGAAATAAGGACTTCTATAGCTTTTTAGCTCCAAAAAGTGTCAAATCCTTTGTGCGAAGCGTTTTTCTTTGAATTTAGGCTCATTCTTTGTGGTTTTTTCACTGAATTTGCTTGGGAAAGCATTGCCAATGTTAAATCAGCCACTTTTTTTGGTCCTGGGAGGCTAAAATTTGTTGTTGCAATTCCGGCAAGCTTTAATTTATTAATTTTTCGCATACTATGCGCCATAAATGATCTATTGGGACTTTTCCGGGCTTTTGGGGCAAAAAGCAAAAGGCTAACGCGCTCTCTTAAGGGTGGGGAATCGAACCCGCACCCTCAGACTGTGGCTCATATCGGCGCCTTAGACCACTCGGCCACGCCCCGCCCCCTCCCCCACGCACGCTCTGAACGCCCGTGTATCGCGCGATCCAATCGCTTCGAAAATTCGAAGAGTTTCATCGATTTGTATACCTTTTAGGCTAAGATTCCGCTCAAGCCCGTGAACTATTTAACCCTGTAAAATACGTTAAAACACGCTTTTCCGTGGATGAATTTAGTCAGGAAAAGGGTTACCGCATCATTTCACTGAATATTTGGAGCCGATTGCTACAAAAGAGACATAAAAACCGGCAAATAAAGTTTATTTTTGCGCGATAACTCAAAAAAATACGGTTGCTATCCGGCCGTACGTCAGGATTGTGGTTATTTAGGGTGCTATGCGCCCCAGGTCCAATTTTGGAACCAACGAGATGAAACGAAGGCGCCCAAATGGTGCTTTTTTTGCGATGTACGGTGAATAATACTGCAAACCGCGAAAAAAATATTAACGCTTAGTAGCCTGGCCTGGTAAGCGGGAATGGCTCGCGACCATTGGCACGGGTTGACCTGAAGAGGCGGAGGAGCGATAGAATGCGGGAAATGTGCATTTCCTTCAAATGGGGGTATCGGGTATGACCATCTGCCAAACGATTCCATTTGTCGCGGGCAGCATTACCAGATACAAATACAAACTTTCTCTCTCTCTCTCTATATCTCGCTGTCTCTGTCTGTGTCTATCTGTCGCTCTCTCTCTTTCTCTCTCTCTGACTCTCTCTGTCTCTCTGTCTCTCTCTCTCTCTCTCTCTCTCTCTCTCTCTCTCTTCGGATTGGAAAAGGGTCAGATTTTGAAAAGTAGTGCTCCACCAATTGTTTATTCCAAAGCGATTGAGATCTGTATTATTTACATTCTTCCTTCTTAATTTGCGATAAAATTCGAATCTCATTTGTCGAAAATATAGAAATAAAGGCTCGTCCAAGTGACGCCCTTCTTCATTGCAAATTCAGCCACGAACCCTAAACGTGAATTAAAACATTCTGAAAATACTTTATTTATTATCAACAGGTGCATTGAAGCACAAATACTAGGCGCAAAAATAAAAATTAGCTACCCCCCGTTAACAGAAAAGCACCGTGGCACCTTCCCCGCTTGCCTTCCCTTGTGACGGAAAGTCATCGAGCCCTGGAAAACCCACATTTTCCATCGGCGAATACGCGGAGATGGCGATTTACGGCGCTAGCGGCATGATACTAGGAGAAAAATTGAAGTTAGCAACGAACGTGGTAAAGACCTACATTGGAGGGCATCCATTTTCGGCACAGTTCCGCATCCGGGTCAGTCTCCTTCAGGTATTCCACCGTCCGTCCGGCACAGCTCTCGACAAGCCTTTTGAAATCATTCTGCAAATCTGGTAGGATCGAAGCCGAAGCGAGATGACGGTGAGGGCAGCTTTTATCAAGTACTGTTTTATCTGTTTTACTTCCCCCCCCCCCCCCCCCCGCGTTATCGTATGTGCTTGTTGCCCATAGATTTTGATTAATTTTTTTCTTCAATAAAAAATTTCCATTATGTACATTATTTCGGGCTGCAATTAATTATGTAGTAAAAAGGAGTGCTTTTTTGAGTCATTGGCAACACCCTTTGAGACCTAGCTCATTCGATAGAGAATTCGATTCTGAACAAGACCCCGTTGTCCTTTTTTGTGGAATGGCTATCCCTGATTTTATAAACTTTTAAAACGGCACCCGAATGGGTCTCTTTTGGCTCGCAGGGCATTCATGGTAAGGGATGAGTAATTAATTAATTTAATTAATTTAATTAATTAATTTAATTCATTTTACTCTGGAAAAAAATTCTTAAGGTAAAGAAGGCCTACCGGATCATTTTCACTTAATGTTTAGGGGGTCTAATTCCACCAAAACCCTATGAAAACTGCAAATTAAAGTTCATTTTTGTTATAACTTTAAAACTACTGTAGCAATGGGGCTAAAAGCAGGGTTCGATCATGTGGGCCAGGATTCCCATGACCACCTCCAGGTCGGCCGACCACCTCCAGTTTGGCCGCGAAGCGGCGAAAAAATGTTCGATGCTTTTTGCACCTAGGGATCCGCAGGTTAATACCGCCCGCTGTTTGAATCGATTAAGCCAACCCCGAGCCAAATTATATGTCTATTTCGGCTCAAATTCACCGTTTTCCTCCCTGAAAATCTATCTAATAAACAATATTTTTGTGTAGTAGATCAAAATGTTGGCATAAAGCGTCTCTATCACATGTCAAAAGTTTAAAACCGTATCTTATTATTTTGACAACCTCCAGGCCCATTATCGACTGATTTTGGCCGAAAAGTGCCATTTTTGGATTACCAAAAATTCCGTTTAAGGAAAATATTTTTGTATTGTACATCAAAATGTCGGCATTAACGATGGTTACAACATATAAAAAATTCAAAACGATTACTTATTATTTTGACAACCTCCAGGCACTTTATATGCTAATTGTGAGCAAAAAATGCGGTTTTTCGGTTTCGGCAAAATCGCCCTATCGAAAATATATTTGTATTGTACGTCAAAATGTCGGCATTCAGAGCATCTATAACATATCAAAAGTTCCCAACGACATCTTATTATTTTGACAACCTCCAGGCCCTTTTCCCAGTTAACCCAACGCTGGATTTTCCGGGCCCCTGAAAAAAAGTAAACCTGGAGGTCATATCTAAAATCTTCCTGAGATCGATTTTCCCCAAACTAAAGGCTGCCATCCATAGCTAAGGATACAATCTTATTTGGGTGAAATTTTTAACCCGATCGGTTCAGTAGTTTTCGAGAAATCCC
>JBBGBA010000475.1:0-12495 GCA_038088335.1 Mesorhabditis sp. LJ9110
AACCAAAAAACAAAACTACAATATTTATACAAAAAAAAGAAAATTTTTCCCCCAAACCGATTATTTTGGGGAAAAATTTTTTAAAATTTAAAAAAAGGGGATAAAATTTTTTTTTTTACTGAAAAAATTAAATTTAAATAAAATATTTTAAAAACCCTTTAAAAAAAAAACAAATTTATAAGATAAATTTTTTTTCCCGTGAAAAAAAAAATACTAAATATACTAATATCCTTCCTTTGCCCCCCCAAATTTTGAAAATTTATTTAAACTTTCCTTTTTTTTTACAAAATTCCCAAAACATTCCCAAAAAAAATTTATTTACTAACTATAATTCCCTTTTGGGAAAACACGAAAAAAATTTTAAAAAAAAAAAAAATTGGGGAAAAAAAGGGGGAAAAAAACAAAAAAAAAAAGATATTATAAAAAAAAAGTTAAAAAAAAAAAAAAGGGGGTCATTTAAAAGTAACATTATTGTCTAATAAAAAAAAATTTTTTCCCAAAACCCCCCCAAAAAAATTTAAAAAAAAAAAAAAAAAAACCCATTTAAAAAATAATTATACCTAAGACCAAAAAAAAAATCAAAAAAAAACAAGAAAATTTTTGGGTTTTTTAAAAAAAAAGATTTACCCCGGGGAAAAAAAACTTAGAAAAACCCAAAAAAAAAAAAAATTTCCCCCCTTTTCCTCAAACCGGGGTTTAGCAAAAAAATTTCAAAAACCCCCCCCTTTAAAAACAAAAAAATAAGAAAAAATAAAAATTTCCCCAAAAAAATTTTTAAAAGCCTTTTAATCAAAGAAAAAATTTTCCCCTTTTAAATTTGTATAAAAAAAAATTTGCCCCCTTAAAAGATTTAAAAAAATAAAAAAAAAATTTAAAAAAATTTTTTTAAAACCCCAATCGGGTTTTTTTTAAAAATTTAAAACCAAAAATTTAAAATTTTTAAAAAACCCCAAAATTTTTTTATAAACAAAAAAAAAGAAATTTGGTTTCAAAAAAAAATTTTTTTGCTTTTGGGCATAGAAAGGATTATTTTTTGCCCACTTTTAGTAATTATTATAACCTATATTTGAGTTTAATTTTTTTTTTTTTATTACCTTATTTCAAAAATTTTTTTGTCTTGATTCAAAGAAATTTTTGGGGAAAAAATCAAATTTAAAAAATTTTTTATGAAAAGGGGAATTTCCCCAAGGGGAACTTTTTCCCCAAATTTTCCCCCTTTATTAAATAATAGAGATTATTTATTTATAAAAATAAATTTTTTTATTTTTCCCCCCTTTTAAAAAGAAAAAAAGGGGGAGACAATTTGGGAGTTGGTGCCTTAGATTCAATATATTTGTGCTGTGTCAGTAGTTCAATCTGAGTTAACGTAGTTAATTATGAAAAATTGAAGATATATACAAAATTCATATCACTATTTCATGTTGGCCAATAACATAGGTTATAATAATTATAATGATATAATTATAATTATATATCATTTCTTCTTATAGATAATTCGAATATATAGTACCATGGCTGTTGCATGAATTCATATATTATTGTATATATATTATAGTGCATAAGGCTCTGAGACTAGGCAAAGTTAAGACAAAATTAATTTTGTCGTACCAAGAGAAGAGCTTGCCTGATACAGAATTTTGGTATAAATATATTTTGAGTAAATAAAATTGGAAAATTTTACGATTTTCTTCACCATGACCAGAATAGTGTTTTTTCAGAGCTAATTTTCTGTTCAATCAGGAAACATGTTTGTTTTCAAACGCGTAAAGCTCTGTATTTTATGTCTGTAATCACAAATATGATGTGTCACAGGTGGGTCATCAATTACTGCCAGAAAAATTACAGCCTCTTTATAATAATTAATCCTTTGTGCTAGTAAAACTAAAAAATTCGTAAGAAGAGACCATAAGCCAACCTGTCTATAAACTTAATATTAACTTTAAAAAACACTTGATATTAGCTAGATATTCACTGTACCTTCAGAACAAATTCCTTTTATACAGTTTTAAAACGAAATAAACTAAGACCCTGATATAACAATATAAATATTGAGCAAAATCTGGTGATAAACAAATAAAGATGGAACATTTAGTAAGAAGTTGTGATAAAGACAAAGAAAAATACTACTTGTTCAGTCTCTGACCTATAATGACGCATTGTGTAGCCTCTGTAAAATCTATCTGATAATTACATCAATGTTAAAAGAAACAAAATGATAGGAGCGATAAAAGTCAATATTTTAAAAAGCCCTAAAATAAAATCTTTTCTAATCTCAGAAAAATTAATACCGAACAAAATGGTCGTTAATAAAAGCTGATCTCCCCAGAGAATAAATTACCAACAGTTTCTGTAGTATCTGTTCAAAGAACAATGAAGTCGATACTAACTTGTATAAACAAACAATCCATGGCTACAGTGCAAAGAACAATTGAAGACTCCAACCCAAAGTACCTGATATCAAAGTTTAGAGCAACTTTTTATATTCTCCTCCAATAAAGTCTCTACCTCTAGAAAAAATATAGTAAATAACCTATGATCAATGTGTCAGATAAAAAATATTCATTTCATTATTGGCTGAAATCATCATCAAAGACCTACAGTAACTGCAATATCACGAACTGCCACCAACAGAGGCTCTCATAGCTTAGAAGTCATCTACTGTGCTGAACCGAGCCTTGTAAAGCCGCCAAAATAGAACAAACAAAAAATACAACCCAAATCCGTGCAGTGGCCTACAAAACAAAGTTATATTTAGTATCCTCTTTCATCCTCACCATAAAACAAAACTAAAACAGCCCAGTAGTTCTCTGAAGATCCCACCATCATCAATTCAAAACATTGCCCTGTGCCTCTACCAAATATTTCAGCTACAAAAATCCGAACAATAATTGTGTTTAACTCAATTATTTAATATTGCTCTGAAAATTCAATACTAAAAATTAAAACAAATAAAGAAAATAGGAATATTAAACAAAAATTCACAAAACCACTCCACAAAATAAACTGTTCTTTTAAAATGGTACCAAATTAAAATAAACAAAAGAAGTCAAAAATGCTCAATACCACTTTCCTAAATATCATTCCATTAGCAGTCAGTCCACAAAAGCAAAATTGACCAACACTAAACTGCTAATAAATCCCTGTGTCATAACAATTTCAAATCAAAACAACAACATAACCATATCACAAAAATGAACATCAGAAAAGAAGTTCTGATAACATCACGACAGTCTCAAAGCATTAATTTTATTTTGTATTATTTTTATTACCTCAAAAAAAATTAATAACAGTCAACATAACAAAATTTCACATGATCAAAAAAATACTAACAGTAAAATTACTAATTTCTGTTGAAATCACGTTTTCGTAGCTAAACACTAAAATTGTACAATTATCAAGATAACCATTCATTCGGCTGTCGGATTAAACTAATATCGTTTCAAGCATTGGCTCAGAAGAATATCAAGTCACCAGTATCTCCTCTTTCTAGCTTACTAGAATATAACATCGATGTGTAAAACTTACCAGTTGAGTCATTCCACAGTATGAATTTCTGCTATCCTCTGAGTAATTTCATTCTATCAATAGTAAAGAATACAAACATGTTTCCCAGAAAATTTCTGTGTCAGGTTCTCCAAATATTTCTGTCTGTAGGTCAGGTTTATTATTTTCAAATAAAATAAAGTCCAATATCAAAGAATACTTAACAAAATCCTCCTCACACAGCAGTACTGATATGCCAGCCCACACCACGTTAGATCGCCATTTTTCGCATAGTGAGTTAGTTATAAATTATATCCTTAGTCTTTTAAAACATTTGATAAATTGTTTATATTCTATAGTTTTAAAACCTTATATATAAAATTTACTAATAAAGAAATTATTGATCTTATAAAGATTATGAAGAACTGTCAGGCCCTGACAAAGAGAAAACAGTTATATTTTCAACAAATTAAATAATTATTAACATACTTTCTAATACCACAAAAACAGTATTATCTAAAATACTTGGCTCTCAATTCTAATAAATACTAATTGTGATTATTGTCTTTACCTATTAAACAAAACTCTGTTATTTCTTTAGTATATCAATAAATATATCAAACATACAGTCAGGCCCTTTTGTATCATAAACGAGTCGAGAATAAACATATAGTTGCCTAATATCTCCTTAAACATTTGTACTAACAAGTTACCTCCAAATAAATAGGTATGAAACTGATGAAGCTACACCACAGTCTTCGAATACGACCATAAACAAACTGTCCAAGGAAAAGAATAACAACCACCATAGCGTCTGGTTCTAACAGAAAGATCAGATAAAGCTCGTTAATGAATAACATCAGCCGAAGTACAAAACGAATATTTGCATCACAAGCAAACACGAACGATTATCAACTTTCTGTGCATGGTTCTGCTCTAGTTGGTCCAAAGAGCCCTTATATATTAGTCCTACCCATCCTTCCAAATCTTCTGCATCATAATTAATGAATACTGATGACCAAAGCCAGCTACTCCTTGATCTTTCTGTCAAGTCTGTTAAACCATGGTCAATATAGTAAACTCAGAAGGAACCATTGAGTCAATGTCAGTGCCACATACCTCTACATAAGAATTGGCCCTTCGATACTGTCTTCTTTTCCTTTGAAATAAAAATCCTCAGAGTTAAATATAAAAAATAATAAACAAACATTAAATAATTCAGCAAAGACATAATTGGGTCGCATGAAATCAACCATAGTAATAGCAAACAAACTGTTTAAGAAAATCAAAATATTATTTCCCAAAAATTACCACTTTCTAAATCTTTGATTGAAATCACCAGTATTAAAGAAATTCAGTTTTAACCTAGTTGTTGACAATGTTATTGCACTTTATCAGGGAGTAACCTTAAGATATGGTTCCATGAAGTGGTCTCTGAAAATTACCTTTTAATTTTGCACAGTAACACAATATACTAAAAGATTTAGTCATAATGAACTACAAAGTCTTTTCTAGATGGAACCGAAAAATACCTCAGTTGATTACTACAGCCCAACATTTATACCAAGCATAAACAGCCAGGTCCTTTTCTATTACAAATTATCACTTGTGTCCAAATGAGTCTATACATTCAATTAACAAGTCAAATAAACAAACAAAGCGCAGCTAATATAAGTAGTCCATAAGAAAGAAATACATTTCATAGAAGCGTAAGTGTCAGACAATCACATTACGTGATAAATCATAAACAGTAGTGAAAAGGTTACTAATATTAGAAAAAACTACAATTATAAGTTAATTTGAACATAATAACTCCGTTATCATAGATCATCAATAAACCACACTAAAAATACAAAATAGCAACAAACATAATGAAATGACCACAGTGTCATGTAAAAATAATGTTCAACCTAGACTAGTATTGTCTTCGTTAATCAATAAGTGGGGTCAAAAAAATAAAAACCTGTAAACCTCATATTGCGATTAAACACTATCTGCATCATTACCTGGCACGGCACAGTAGCAGCCGTTAGTCTAGTCTATACCAACCGTGATATGATGAGCCCACCAATGGTCATTCAATTCAAACCAAATAGCATAAACCATACCTGCAAAGAATCAGTCACTTCCTTCTTTTCGTCAGTAAGATACAGTGGAATATCTAATAATTTAAATGCAGGTGCAAAATTAAAATGGATGATCAAAATTTGATAATTGCTGTCAGCATGTGAGCTCAATTGGCGATCAGTTGTCAGTAATAGCACCTCAGCCAAAAACAGGCAGATAACGTCAAAGTTGAACACAGCTCAAACAAAAGATTTATGTGCCTCTAAAGAAATAGTCTTCTACGTAACAATATGGATACCAGTTAGATCTAACATCAGCTGAATGAAGCCTGTGGCCTGTGCTACAGCCTGGAGACCTGCTTAAAGGTGGAGCCTGTGTCAGTTTATCAACAAAGAATACCACCAACAAAGCTGTTGGTATTGGCCCGTAAACTCGAGTTTAGACGAGTGACCATATCAGAGCCGTCTCCAATATCAGAAACTTATTCACTATCACTGGTATACCATAAAAATATCAACAAGAGCATGAGCCGCATAACAGAATTATAAAGTTGATCATTACCTGCAGCCAGGCTTAGACACCCCAAATCCATTGAAAGAGAATCTGTTCCTCATCAGCTTCCGATCACAGTCCGTGTAACTACTGGCTTATGATAGAGTCTTTTCACCAGCCTGGAGATACCTTATAATATTTAAAAATGTGCTCATTACCAGCCTTCAAGTATTCTTATGTTTTTAACAATTTAAAGATAAGTCAATACTATTATTATAACAAGTCAATCTCTATTATTTACCAAAGTATTTGGGAAATAAGGATTTTATATTGCTGACACAGTTAAAGAGTGTCACTTCTGTGTTCACCATGCCAGTAAGAAATATAATAAGAATAATAAAATTATATTAACAAAATAAATAAAAAAGAAAAAAGCGGTTTTAAAAAACAAGAAAAAGTTAATTTTTCAATTGAAAACCCTCAACCTAAAATCACCATTGTACACCAAAAAAATTAAAATTAAAAAAATTTCAGAAATAAAGAAAATAATAAAATTAGCACCGACAAAATAGACTTTAGTTTTCTTCACATTGAAAAAAATAAAAAACTATAAAAACAAAAGAATATAAGTAAGAGTCAACCAATATTCCCCCCCCATTCCTTAATAAATAAAATCTAGAAAGTTTACCCAATAGGGATTAGAGAATATATTATAAAAAAACAAAAAGTTGCCAAAAACCTTGTAATAAAATTATTCTAAAAATTTTTAAGCAAGATCATCAGAACAACAAATAATTTTTAAATCAACAAAATGTCAGAAAGAAATAGCATTTACTAAATGATGATTATAAATGATTTTTTAACAATGGTAAAAAAAATTAAAACCTTTAAATTTTATGGTTTTTTCAAAATTTTTTTAAAAATTAACAAGCCAGATTTCAATATCAAAAATGTTTGGAATTTTTAAACTAGGTTTCATGGGGAAATTTTATGTTTTGTGTGGGGGTTTATTTTTATTTTTTAATTTTATTTAGTTAAAAATCATTTTAATTATAATCATCATTTTTTTTTGAATTTGCTATTCTTTACTGACATTTGTTTATGTAGTTTGATTATTTTATTTGTGCTTGTTTACTGATGATCTTATTGGTAATAGTTTATTTAGAATGTGTAATTTGTAATTACAAGGTTTTGTATGTCTTTTTAAATTTTTTTTTATAAATTTTATATTATTTCTAACTTTTTTTTTTTTTAAAATTTTTAAATTTTTTAAATTTTTTTTTTAAATTTTTTTTGAGGGGGGGGGGAATAATTTTGGACTTTTTACTTAATTCTTTTAGTTTATTGTTTTATTTTTCAATTATTAGTTTAGAAAAACAAAAGTCTATTTTTTTTTCGGAATTTTGGGGCAATTTGTTTTTTTTTTTTTATTTCTAAAATTTTTAATGGTTTATATTTTTTTGAATTATCCTATTTCCAATTTTGGTGATGATCTTGGTTGAGGTTCTCAAATTGAAAAAATTAACTTTCTTATTATCTTTTTATTTTGCATTTTGTTCTTTTCCTTTTTTATTTATTTATTTTGTTAGAAATTATAATTTTAGTTATTCTTATTAAAATTTTTTTTCTTAGGTGGGAATTATTTTTATTTTAAGTTTAACTTTTATAATAAAATTTCTGTTTATTTTTACACCTTTGGTTACCAAAAGCTCATGTAGAAGCCCTGACTACTGCTAGGATAATTTTGGCCGGTTTACTAAAAATTAGGAACAGCTGTTTTTCTGGGTATTTTAAGAAGTTTTAATTTTTAATAATTCGAGTCTATTGCATTTTTGGTATAATTTTTGGGGAGCGTATCCCGTTTTTCAGAGTGATTCAAGTCTTTAGCTGCTTACTTCTTCTATTACACAATGGTTTTACTTTAGCATTCTTTTGGAGATCCAGTGGAAAAGTAGGGGTTATTATTAATATTTTGCTCAGGGGGTACACTTCTACCTTAATATTTTAAATTGGTGAGTTCTATCAAGTACTAAAATTGTATATTATCTTTTTAACCTTTTTGTTCTAGAATTTTTTTTCAAGTATTTTGTTTTTATATTCAAATAGAGTTCCTCCCTTTCAGCTTTTTTTGTCCGGAGTTTATAGTAAAAATTCATTTTTTGGAGTTCAAAATTTTTTTTATATAATTTTTATTATTTTGTTGTAGCTTTTTTATTATTCTTTATTTTTAATTGCTTGTTTTTGCGGGAAAAAAAGATTTTTTTCTAGGAAGAGGTCCTAAGTTTATTTATTGTTTAAGTATTAAATATTCAATTTATTTTGATGTTTTTTTATTAATTTTTTATTTTGAGAAACCTTTTATTTTATAATGGGGAAATTGTTTGTGCAAGGAAACAAGTTTAAAAGTTGGTTTTGTGAAAAAAACAACGTAGTGAAACAAACCTTCTAACAACTGTTCAAAGTATAAAATCCCTTATTTCCCAAAACTCTTATTAAATAATAAGATTATTTATTTATAAATAAAATATTATTTATCTTTAAATTTATTTAAAGATATAAGAGTGAGAAAATTAATAATTTTATTTTTAAATATTATAAAGGTATCTCAATTTGCTAGAAAGCCCAATCCGATATTGGAGTTTATATTTTTGTTTGGTTTTGTGATCGGATGGGGGAAACCAGATTGTTCTTTTAATTGCCTGGAGTTTTTCGGGCCGGTTTATTTTTAGGTAATGGTCAAATTTTATAATTTTTGGTCATGTTTTGTTGAAATTTTTTTAAGTTAAACCAGTGATAATTGGTGGTTTTGGTAATTGAATTTCCTTTGATATTGGTTTGTCCTGATATGTTTTCCTTGCCCAAATAATTTGAGTTTTTGGTAACCAACAGCTTTGTTGTTAATTATTAGATTTTCTTTGTTGATAGAGGTCGGTACAAGGTGAGTTGTTTATCCACCTTAAGAACTTTTATCCAGGGAAGGGAAGATTTAGAAAATTTTTAGATTTCATTCAGCTGGTGTTAGATCTATTTTTGGTGGTATCAATTTAAAGGTACAATAAGAATTTAGAGAATTTTCTATTTCTTTAGAACACATAAATCTTTTGTTTGAACTAAGTTTGAACTGTTTTTTTGGTTTTATTACCTGTTTTGGCTGGTGCTTTTTACTATACTTAACTGATCAATTCTGAATACATCTTTTTTAAAAAACCCCTTAATTTATAACATTTGTTTTTGATTTTTTGGTCACCAGAAGTTTATTTTTAATTTTTACCTGCATTTGAATTATTGGTTTCCACTTTGTACCCAATAAAAAAAGTTTTGGGTTTTCCCTTTAAGGTATTGTTTTTCCTTTTAAATTTTAATTAAAAATTTTTTTTTCCTTATGGGGTTTTATAATTTTGTACTTTTGCTTTGTTTTTGCCTTTTTATTTGTTAATTGGGGCCCTTTTGTAAGATTTTTTTAGTTTAAGTGATAATTTTTTAAAGAGGACCTGAAACTTTTTTATGGGGGTTTGTTTTATTACAGAATCGCTAGAATTTATTTTTCGGTTCCCAAAAAGGGTTAGTTTCATTGTAAAAATCTTTTAAATATATTTTTGTATTTTTAATTGCAAATTAAAAAGGTGAAAAAATTTTTTAGGATTTGAATATTTTAGTTCATGGTTCATATCTTTAAGGTTTCTTTATAAAGTTTTATATTTTTTAGGATATATTGTTGTCAAAAAAGGTTAAAACTTTAGATTTTTTTATAATTCTAGTACATTTGATTTCCAACCCAAAAATTTGAAATTATTAATTTTTTTTCAAGGATATAATATTTTGTTTTCTGCAGTTTGTTTGGGTTATTATATGGATTTGATTTCATGCATTTAATTCATTTTTCAAATATTTGTTTGTTTATTATTTTTTATTTTTAATATACAGAGTTTTTTATTTCAAAAGGAAAAGATTAATATCAAAAGGGTGAATTCTTTGGGAGAATTGTGCCAACTTTTATTTGTTAAATTTTTTCCTTTTTTTGGGGTTTACTATATTATTAAGGGTTTAAAAGAATTGGGCAGAAGATTAAGGGTAAAAAATAACTTGCATCAGTGGTATTGAAGATATGGGGACAGAGATTTAGAGGTTAGAATTTGATTCTTATATAAAAGCTTTTGGGCCAACTAGAATTAGGAGAAACTAATTTCCTTTTTGAAGGGATAATCGTTGTGTTTTACCTTGGATACAAATATTCGTTTTTTTATTTCAGCTGATGTTATTCATGCTTGAGCTTATCTAGCTTTCTGTAAATTAGACGCTATGAGGGTGTTTTAAGAACAGTTTGTTATTCTTTTCCTTTTAGTTTTTATTTTATGGTCAATGTTTAGAGATTTGTGGGCAATTATAGTTTTATACCTATTTGTTTGGAGGTAAATTTGTTAGAAAATTTTAAACTTTTTGGGGTTTAGGAAAAATTAGGGGAAAAACAAAAGTTTATTTAAAATTTGTTTGTGAACAAAGAATTTTGGCTTAATAATATTTTATTATATTTTGGTATTGATAATAAAAGAAGAAAATTTAAAAAAGTTTTGTTTAATAGAATTTAAAAAAGGTGTAATAATTTTTATTTTCTTTTAAACAATTGAAAATTAGTATTTATTAGAATTGAAATTCCTTTTAAGATATCTGTTTTTATTTAATTTTTTGAAAATTAAAAAATTAAAAATTATTGAAAATTTAGTATTTATGGGAAAACAAGATTTAACTGTTTTCTTTTGTCAAATTTTTGTGTAGTTTCTTATAAATCTTTATAAATTAATAATTTTTTTATTAGTAAATTTTATATAAGATAAGGTTTTAAAAAGAATAAGAACTCAGTAATTTTATCAAATGTTTTTAAAGATTTAAAGTTTACTTATAATTAATCGCTCTATGTATAAAAATGGCAGTCTTGTGAGGACATTAAGGTAGCATAATCAATTGTCTTTTATTGGAGTCTAGAATGAAAGGAGATTTTGTTAAATGTTCTTTATTCTCTTTATTGAATTTTATTTTATTTAAGAAATAAAAATATAATTATACAAAGATAAGTCTTTGGAAATTTATTTTTAAAATTTCTAGGGTAGAAATGTTTGTATTCTATTTTACTATTATTAAATTAAAGAATTACTCCAGAGTTAACAGAAATTCATACTTATTTAGATTTATAATAAGGTAAGTTTTATCGATGTTGTATTCTAGTAAGCTAGAAAGGAGAGTGCTAGTTGTTTTAGACTGTTCTTCTGTTAGTAAACTAGACTTATATTAGTTTAATCCATTGTGAGATAGGATGGTTTATCTTGATAATTTTTTTTAATTTTTAGTGTTTGAAAAAGGAAAATATTGGGGTTTTTGAAACTTTTTGAAATTCTTAAATTTTTACTGTTAATTGTTTTTTGATCTGTGTAATTTTGTTATGTTATTCTATGTTATTAATTTTTTTTTAAGTATTAAGAATAATACAAAAAATAAAATTAATGCTTTTGAAAGTGGTTTTATTTTGAGTTGGTGTTATCCAAAATTTTTTCAGTATTCATTTTTTGTAAAAGTTATATTTGTTTTTTTTGATTTAGAAATTGTTATTAAATTTTAGGAATAATATTTTTAGTGTATTATTAAGGTGGGATCTTCTAGGTATTTCTAGATATTTTTTAGTTTTGTTTTATAATAATTGAGATAGAAGAAGGGGTCTATAAATACTGCTTTGACTAATCGTTTGGTGACTATTTTATATTTATTTTTTTTTGTTCTAGGTTTTTTTGTAGGTACTACTTTTTGAGATTTAGGTTTTTTTCTTATTATTTTTTGTTTATTCTAATTTTAACAGCTTTTACAAAAAGGGCTCAGTTTCCCTTTAGTAAATTCTAAAGCTAGCCCACCCTGTTAGTTCTTTAGTTCAAAGAGTACTTAGTTACTGGAATTATTTTATTAGAATTTCAACTTTTAATAATAAATAAGATATTTTTTTTCTATTTTATTAGTCGTAGGTTTATTTACTATATTTTTTTAGAATTAGGCTTTGTTGAGGGGGAATAAAGAAAGTTGTTGCCCAAGAACTTTGTCTCAAAAGGTTTTCTATACTAACTTTTTGGTTTAGGCCTTCAATTTATTTCTTTTTATTAGTTAGCCTTTATTTAAAAAGTTGTTTGTTTTACAAGGGGATATTATTCATTGTTCTTTTGGGGCAAAAGGGGTTTTGTTTTTACAGAAATATTGGTAATTTCCCAATATTTTACAAATTCAACTTTATTAACATTGTTTTGTTTGTGTGGTAATTTTTCAGGGGAGAGTTAGAAAAGATTTTATTTTAGAACTTTTTTTTAGAAATACCATTATTTTATTTTCTCTAATATTTTTTTTTCTGTTTTTTAACATTTGGGTATAAAGTTACGTCTAAGAAAAAAATTTTTTTAAATTTTAGCTACAAAAATCATT
>JBBGBA010000055.1:600000-836830 GCA_038088335.1 Mesorhabditis sp. LJ9110
GATTAATTGAGTGAAAATGAAATTTCAGATGCATTCCAAATTCCGCCAAATGGCCCACTATTTCCTATACTACTCGATTATCGTCTCGCGCCAGCCACCCAGCGTGATCGTAAAGTGTGGTGAAGCGGAAAACCATCGACGCAGCAGATTTTGGTTTAACACAGAGATCAGGTGGGTTACGGTAGATATTTAGGCATTTTATCTTGATTCTAGAATTCTTGGAGGCCGAGCTTTCGGGCTGGAGACAGCTGGGAGCGGGGTGGAGGTGCAGTGCTACCTAATTACTGATGAAACGGCGAGGCAACTGTTGAGCAACGCTTATTTCGAAATGTAATTTATTTTTAATAGTTTTTCATAGATTATTAAATGTTTTTGTTAAAAATGTTTATTTTAAAACGAAAATGTAATTTTTCTTTGTTTTAGCTTTGAAAGCGAGGAATTCTCGATCGAACCCCCAAACGCCACCTTCCATGTGAAAGAGCATCGCGGTCTCAAAGCGAAGTTTGATGATATGGTGGGCTGATAATAATAATTAATAAAATTTATAAAATTCCAGCGGATCGCAAAGAAAGTGCAACTACGCCGCGAATCTGTGGCCACCAAGCGTTACTGCCTCTGCTATAATATTCGCCTGAAAACGAGCTGTGGTATCGATCTTGTGGGGAAGAAAGTGGGTGATATTTTAAAAGGTTTTATAGAATTTATAATCTATGTTTTATTCTTTATTTCATAGCTTATAATAAAATTGAAAGTAAGGAAAACTAGGAAATCCTTAGAGAAAAAGTGGACCACCCAGGCGGACCACCCTTGAGTTCGCATGGGTGGTCCTGGGCCAGCCAGAATTGCACGCCTTCTCGGCTGAATCTGTTCAGAGATGGGAAGCCCGATACAAGCGTAAAAGCTGGTTTTTATCAAAAACTTTCACTATTTTTCATTAAAACATGGAAATGATATTTGGAGAGAAATTTAGAAACGTTTGAAAAAAATTTAAAGCTTTTTAGGTCTCACTCCCATTTGCTGTCCTCGTTGGGCCCAAAACCGACGTCGAAGCCAAGCTTTTCCTCGAAAGATCATTCGCAGACCTGGTAGGTCTTAAAAATTTACTTCTAATCTGTCTAAAACACCCAAAAATTTCATCAAAAATTAGGTCCGCCAACCCCTCAGCGAGGTCCCACCCCATGTATCTGCCGTAGAAATGGCAGACCAGCTTGAGATGAAATTTCAGGTATCACACTTTATACCAAACTTTATAAAACGATAAAATTTTACAACTTTTAGGCAATTGTCGAGACTCCACAAAAATCGACAGACGGACCAGCCATCATCCAGCCTCGATCTTTCACCCCACAAGCCAAAGAGCACATCATCAAACGTCTAAAACCGACACCACATGGATATATTGTCATTGATAATTTCATGAAGGTAAGTTAGCTTAAAGATTTTATGTGGACCGTTTAATCTATGCTTTATAGCTCCCCGTCGCTGAAGAATTCCAACAAAAAAAGACGAGCGGCACGGAAGGTGATTGGAAGCTGGTCCCATTCTTCGATTGGTTCTTCAAATTGGCTGAGATTGTGAACAAATATCTCTACAGTATGTGGTTTGATGGGTATGTCATTAAATCCAGTATCATATTTTCCATAACTTAGTCTTATCTACGGATTTTGTGGGAAGGAAGAAGCTGAACAGCTGCTGCGTAGCGTCCCCAGGAGCGTGTTATTGATTCGATTCTCGGACATCGAGCAGGGGAAAGTGAAGATATCGGTGAAGAATTCGCTTGGAGGTGTGTAATGGAAATATCTCTTCAAAAAGGGATAATTTTAGAAATGCGGCATCATTGGTACGAGCATTCTGATTTGAATGCGAGGCCGTTGGCAAAGGAGCTGTTGACAAATCCGAAATTTTCCGACATCGAGTTAATATTCCCCGATATCGATCTGGAAGTAGCACTTGGTGGTCGCCAAAAGCCACGCAGAAATCTGCCCAAACACCTTCAACCCAATGATATCTATTTTGATAACCAAGGAGCTGCGACTTCGGCCTTTTAAAATGCCATTTCCTCCCTTCCCATTGAAATCTCGACAAAATGATATTTCGACAAAATGCCGACAAAACGATTTTTGTCAAAATAAATTTTTACAAAGTGTTAACAAGCCGTAAAAACGAACCCTTCTACCGAAGTACGGGTCTAGGCTTTGAGATGTGGGAAGCGGAATGCCAGGAGGTTTTGGGCCAAAGCCTGGCGCTTGTGGAGCTCCGGGTCGCTAAAAATCAGGTTGAGCTGTAAGTTGGCGTAAGGTTAAAACCTGATTGTTCAATGGTTCCCTAACTGTCGTCCTCTGGCCAGGCACCCCGACGGGTCGTGCTAAGATTCGGACCGGGGCGCGAAGTTGCGGAGCTCGTGCTACGTGCGGGTTGCCTTCAACTGAATCTGGATTTGGAATTCGGTAAAAATGGACCTGGAGGGTCGGCGTACTGGGCTTGCAACGGGGGTGATGGCTGGGAATAGCCTTGGATGGGGGTTTCATAGACGTTGGCTTCGTTTTGGTAAGATTGGACGTATTGGTTCATCGATCGTGGAGGGCATGGACAATATGCAGCATCGTGACCTAGAAATAAAAGGGTACGTTACAGCTTTCCCCGCTCGTTTAAAAAACTCAACTCACCTGGCTCCCCAGGACCACCAACAGCCCCTGGTCCACCCGGCATTCCTCGTCTACCAGGCTGTCCAGCACCGGTGGCCCAACAGGCCCAACCCCATCCAATCCAGGCATCCCATCTTCACCCGGATATCCGATCCTTCCAATCGATCCACGAGCTCCTGGAGGCCCAGGCAAAGATATCTTCCGAATAGCTGATGCTCCAGGCATTCCCTCCTTTCCGGGGAGACCGGATTGTCCGGGATATCCTTTGTTTCCGGCGGCACCTGGCATGCCTGGGATACCTAAACAGGGTTTAGACTTTCAAGTTCAAAATACCTGGCAATCCGGGCATTCCGGACATTCCGGGGAATCCATCGGGACCGGGTTCGCCTGGGTATCCATCGGGTCCTTGTGGTCCGGCAGCACCGGCTGGGCAGCTCTGAAGTTTGGTTTTAAAGGGACTGGGAAGCCAAATTTTTTCAGATTTTCTATTATTTTTCAGAATTTTAATCCAGATTTTAAAATAGCTAGGTTTTTGATCCAAATAACGGTTGCGTTTTTAAATCATACATGTTTTTGACAAAAAACTTACAATGCAAGGTTGTGGCGGGGCGTAAGGATCGGCTGGTGGTCGATAGATAAGTGCCGGAATACCAGGAATACCTGCAGCTCCTGGGAGCGCGTCGGGACCCGGATGGCCCTAATTTAAATGTAACAACATCTAGATTTAAGACACGAACTCGTTGTCCTTTAGGTCCTGGCGGGCCAGCCGGGCAGTTATTTTTCTCATTCTGACAATTGCACCCCGGCGGTTTAGTCGGGCGGATCGACGGCGCGCCATAGGGAGCACGTGTGGTTTGAGCGCCATTTACATATGAACTTTGGACTAAAATAAATTACATATTATACTTTATAGTCCCTACCGTATGTGGCCTGTCTAATCGTTCGGCTCTTCGTCGGCGAGGCAAAGATTTCGGGGGCGTCCTTTAGAAAACTGTCCCAAATGTGGTCGCTAATTTCCTAAATCCAGCGGAAATTATTTAATAAGTGAGGCTGACCTTGAATTGAGTGAGCTCGTGTTGGCTATCTCTTAGGAATAGGCGTAGATCTCCAAAAATGGATACCAAGCAGAAGGCGCATGATAGGAAGCCGACCGCACAGGCTCCCAAAGAGAATTGGAGCCAACGGACGCCCATTTAGCTAAATGGTTTGTGAGAAATGTAGTAATTCGGAAAAAAATAGGGGGTATGAAAATGCTAGAAATCAATATAGAGTCCAGTGCTAGACGAATGGATTGGGGGAAAGTATCGGTCAGGTCTGGTCGAGGCCTAGTTACTGGGTAGAATGGAGGGATGACCAGTCTTAAAAATATGCATGGTTGTCTGGGGGTCTCGAGGGTTTCAGGTTAAAGGGCTGTCGACGGCATGTGTCGATCCCCCCCCCCCCCATCAACAAATTGGCAAGTAGCCAACAGGGCAGAGAGCGCGCGCTGGGGAGAGGCGCAGAGACATTTTCTTTCCAGCGCGTAACCGAATGCCTATGCCGTCGGCATCCCTTTAAAAGCAATTTTTCCGGGCTTAGGCTTATGTTTATGCTTCGGCTTATTAGGCTTAGGAGGCTTAGGAGGCTTAGTAGGCTTAGGAGACTTAGGAGGCTTAGACTTAGGCTAAGCTACTAATGTGGATTGACAGAAACTCAGTAGTGTATCGGAGCCTAGGTAAAACAATAGAATGTCGGGTGGCATTTGGGGGAGGCGGAACAGTTCAGCTTATGCTCGGTTTTCACGCCCCTCGGCTGGTGGGTCAACCGGGGCGGTTCGTTTTTTCCGGAAGCGATCGGAAGGTAGATAGAGTCTGGCGGAATTGGGGGATTTTAATTTTTAGCTTCCCTATACATTAGAGCTGTTACTCATATAGGCACGTCGTTGGAAACACGACTAATGAGCATGAAAACCGTAAACGAACCATGCAGAAAACTTTGCTTGTACACAAACCATTTTTTAATATTCGATTTTGCATCCTAATTAGCCCGTCTTAAATTATGCGCGTTACATCTTTACTACGAATTAAAAATTGCGCTCGTAATTCTTCCTTCCAAAGCCATCCTCCCTCCCCCACATCGTTCATCTATCCTGCCAAATTTTTGAAAAAGCCTAGAAAGTGTCACCAACAAGGACTTGATTAAGGGCACGATTATGGGGGATCGAGGCTGGGGGGCAACCTTTTTGTGGTAGGCTAAAGTCCTGGAGGAGGGAGAGAGAAGCAGGCATATGAAAGGAGAATTTCGTGGAGCACCAATTTTGCTCTTGGCTAATTCATGGGAATGGCATGGAGAAAAGGGTGGTACCATTTTTGCGCTTACAAGGAGGACGAGTTTTGGAGTTACATCTCAGGTTCGAGCTGAGAACGAGCCTATCTTGTGTAGAATTTTGCGCTGATTCCGAATAGGCTAACAAATTTTGCGAAATTATGAATTTCCGGGTTATGGACAACCTAAAGCCGAGAACCGCCCAAAATGACACACGTAATATGGTTTTCTACAACTTAGATCGCGCGTAAATCTCGGAAAAACGAGATTTCTGAAATTTGATAAGCGTATCCGAAATCAGCACAAAATTCTGCACAAGCTAGATGCAAAAACCTTTCCTTGTAAGCCTCAAAAACCCATCAGAATCCCTAAGAAACTTAACATTCCAAAAGCCGGCTTTACCCCCATCTTCACAGCTGGGGTGCTGGTCTAGCTATGGGAAGCGGGTGGAACGAGTTGCGCCAACGGTATGCAAATGAGGCCGGTATCTGTGAGGGAGGCTTTATAGGGAGACAAGCCCCCTGTTTCCCTCTTTGAAAGCGCTGGGTTTCGAGTCATCCCCCTTGTCCGCCCTCATTTATGGCCCTCGTCCATCTCGTCGTCGAATTATGGCCGCTTGATGGGTTGTTACGGTGGGCTCGAGTTGCTCCAGGAATTTACGGTCGGTTAGAGGGCCGCGGAAAAAAATGGCTGGGCGGCATTCCGGAGGAGTTTGGGGGCTTTTCTCTTGAAGCTTTGTGCTACCCAAAAAATTATATAGTCATACAAGGTATCCTTAACAGCTTTTTCCTCGAAAATAGCAGGTATATCTTATCTTTAATTTTTATTCGCGTTGCCGATCGAGAAAAATTATCCATGCGCGTTTTTAAAAGCAATATTATATTTTATAGTTTAAAATACAAAGTCATGCCTTAAAAAGTTTTTCGAACATTTTTGCTGTGTATTTCCGGCTCATTTTGCAATTAACATACGGATTTTGAGCAATTCGCCCCAAAATGTTCATTCTTTATTTCTCAGCTGAGTAAAAAAATCAATGAAAGCTTTGATTTTGATTATTAAATTAATAGTTCTCAATATCTGAAAAATCCGCTATTTATGTTTGCAAAGATTTTCAGGTTTGGAATGTGTCAAAATTGCCGCGTAATCGACCAAATAATTAACATTCGCCAATTTTTTTATTTTACAATCTTTTCCTTTCAAAACTAGCATATATAGTGCGTTTTTTGGAGACAACACGGTTCTATACCGGTAACGGGAACCATAAAAAAAAGATCAGGTACTATAAAAAAGATCGGGCACTATAATCAGTATTGGGTTAGGACTTATCGTGGATTTTTATGTATAGTAAGATAGGATTTTACAAAACATTGGACTTTTGAGCTTTAATTGTGGCTCCAATCGGATTCACCGGCCGAAATTAATGAAGACCCTGGTCCGAGAAAGGTTTTGCTTTGAAATGAAGCTTGTTCTCGAGCAGTTAGTGTTTTGTTAAAGGAACCGGAAGTTTGGAACAATTGTTGTCGCGCTGAACTGTTGCATTTTGCGTATATCCGTTTTATTAGAATTCATAACATGGAACGGGAATTTTATATAGGAGTTAAATTTGCCTTCCTGCGTGCATCGTCACTCCGGTTTTTGAACTAAGGCCAATTATATCCAAATTCTCAACAATACCCATGCATCCAAAGCTATTTTGGAAGACGCCTCCTTGAAAAACGAGAGCCCCATTTTCGTTACAATCCACCGTGACTGTAGCTGTCACCAGTTCTCCAGCAGCGCCTTCGCGACGAGCCAACTAAAAAAAATTGAAGCATACCACTTCCTTTACGGGACAGTCCCGGCACCTCATAGGAGTTTTCCAGCGTTAGCAAAATATAATCTTACCAGATGGTTACAGTCGCTTCGCGACTGCAACCATCTGGCCTTCGGGCTACCCTACATGTCCCACTCCACCACATCCTTTCCCACCTCCATCAATACCCCCATAGCCGAAATCCCCTTCAAAAACTACCTAAATACCTTTCTGATGGCTTCAGATACACCCCATGGCTGAAATCCCCTTCAAAAACTACCTAAATACCTTCCGCAAGGCTTTAGATACTTTAAATAATTTAAATAATTAATTAACATAATTAAAAAGTATTAAAAAGTATTAAAGAAAGCGATCTGGGCGCGCGAGGGGGCCTGGCGAAGAGGGGCGAGGGGAAAGGGGGCGTGGCCTCCCGGGAGAGAGCCCCCCCAATCGTTTTATTAAGGCTCCACTTTCAAAGTTAGTTTTAATAATTTAAACTAAAGCTTTTTCATAATTTTTTTATCAGTTTGGGGGTTTCTGATGGCGCTCTATCCGAATCCGAAGAGAGCTAAGCTCTAGCTCCTTTCCCCTTCGAGTTGAATTCGGCTTCACACGGACAGACAGACAGACGGACGCGTCAAGAAAATTATTATAGTTGATGACAACATATAGCGTAAGAATTGCAAAAGACCCACGAAGGCCGTTTCATTCAAGGAGGATCCGAAGATATAGACCGCGTCCGGACCCGTGCAGCTCAGTGTGATTTTCTAGAGGCTCTTGAATCTATCCAGATGCTTTACCCTGCAGCCGTTGACCTCACGATAGCAGATATCTGGAGTTATGTTAGCGAAGCCGGCACAACCCTCGATGCATTCTCCAAACGGCTCCACCGAGCAACTCCTACAGTCTGTGCTTTCAACCTAAAATGTATGTCTTAATGGCTATTCGGAAGATCGAGTTAAGGTTGATTCCTAGCTTACCGTCTGTAGAATTAAGAGCCAAAAACATGCAATGAACAACACAGCATTCATTTTTCCAGGACGCTTGTTTTTCTCAGCTCCATCCGATCTTTTATACCCGCTCGTTTTCAATTCAAAGGATCCAGAAAACGGCGTGAAGAAGACAAATTTTGAAGCCAAGCCATTGAAATAATTTTGTGATTCACTGCGAGGCCCGAGAAACAGCAAATTTTCAGGAACCTCAAAACCAACTTGAAATGCTATTCTAGGCAAAATAAGCCCAAACCATACAACATTTAAAAGGCAAATAATCTAAATTTAGTTGAATAAATGGTTAATAATATTTATTGTAAGCATAAATTCGTGAAAAAAACATTAAACAGCAATTCAACCGCGCTGCATAGATCCCGTCTTTTGGCGCCTGTCGGAATCGTGGACCATAATCCGGCTGTCATCCCGATTCTATAGTCTACGATCATACCTGATCTTTTTTTATGGTATCTGATCTTTTTATAGTACCTGAATTTTCTTATAGTTCCCGTTGCCGGTGTAGAATCGACAAAACGGCTTTTTAACTTTTTGAAGTTTATTAACTGTTTTAAAAAGACAACCACGGACTTTTACTTGCTTTTCTCATCTCCTGCATGTCTCCTAGTATCGTTTTTCACCCGGCCACCTTGGCAGAGGCAGTAAATCGGCATCGGCGCCATTTCTAACGCGATACGCTGTGTCTGTCTGTCGGTGCGGTATGGTGGCATGAATGTGCACTTATTCAGCCCCGGTTTGCCACTCCTTTAATAGGGTACTCCCTTTGCCAAGTACCTATTCTCCCCACTTTTTATGCTTCTCACCGAATACTGCGGGTGGCACCCTCTGCTAGAGGTGCATGGTACTGAGCTGTTATCGGGGGGCTAATTTTTGTTTTCCGCCTAGACCTACTTGTTAATAAAAATATTTCGTGGTTTTTGATTGCTAAAAAGTCACAAAAACAATTTTTGAAATGTTTGAAAACTCGAAATTTTCAGATTTTTTGTCATTTTTGATACATTTTTGACCAAAGAGTTCAAATTTGCAAAATGTTTATTAGTTTTTAAGTCATTTTGCTATCTAAAAACTTTGTAAAATGCTATAAAATTGGTTTATAGTCTGTTACAGGAGTACAGGATTCTGGCGAAAAATTAGTTCCACTTCCTGCTATCCCCCGTAACAGTCCGGTACCAAATGTAGTGACGCTGATATTTTCTACACAATTTATCGTACACCAAAAAAAAGATAAAAAGATACCCGTGATTGGGAAATGACTATCAAAAGGACTGCTCAAAACCGGGGCGCCAGATAGAATTGTGAAAAGCATGAAAAAGAAATAGGGAATTGATGAAAGGAATCAAAAGAAGAAAAAAAGTAATTCACAAGGTGTCCACAGTATTGAAACGTTTCATCTCGGCGTTCATCCGGAATACCGACGGCATTTCGCCCAACGAGCTGTGCTGTGCGGACTGTAACTAAAGCTTTAGAATAGCTACAGTAAGACCGAGATTAGGTCGTTAAAATCCGCTCACCCCCATATGTCTGGGACGGATTCGGCGTTGCCATTTGACTTCCTCGTGGAATCCTTCTTTCATTTGCTCCACGATGAAGAAGACGATTTTTGTCCATGCCCGTTGAGTTACCTAAAAATATATTTTTAATTGATTTAATAGTTCCTTCAATTAATTTGATGAAATTCTTCAAATTTTTCATTTTGTTTATATCTATATTTCTACTAAATTAAAATAAGCGATTTAAAACATATATTACTTTTACATATCCAGATTTTTTTATTATATCTCCCCACCTCATTTCTATCCTTCTTTTCACCCCATTCCAAAGTACGCTCGAGCATGGCCTGCGCGAATTGGTCCAAAGATGCCGCACGGAATGGACATCCAACTTAAATAAAAAATTAAAAATATACCGAATAAAAAGAAACTTACATTGTTCTTTGCTCGAAAAGACATGCGCCCTCCCCGCTTCACGTAGCTCATGCACATCTGAGTTTGGATTATCGAGATTCGCGATCAAATTGTCCATAGTTTGTGTGAAGAGCTGGGCATGGCGCTTCAGCCGCTCGTGGCCCATATTCTTTGTGCCGTGCATTAGGATTTGACGGATTTCCGGGTTTTTGAAGAACGAGTTTCTGGAAAGAGGAATTTAGTGATAACTAGGCGTTATAGTTTGAAAGACAAAACATAAAAACGGAGAGTGTAGAATCGATACCTGAAAATGCTGATGGCGGGCTCGAGGGCTCCTTGAGCACGAGCTGCCTGCCAGGTCTTGCGCACGAGAACGATTTGGGCCTGGGTTAGGCAGAGCTGCGTCACTGGCGGGCCATTGTTGACGGCTGAAATATGGAGATTTTGCTACATAAATTTTTTGGGGTTTAGGCTTAGGCTTAGGTTTAAGTTAGGCTCAAGTGAAGCTTAAGTCGCACTTAGGCTTAGGTTAGGGCTAAGCTTGGGCTTAGGCCTAGGCTTAGGCTCAGGCTTGAGCTTAGGCTGAGGCTGAGGCTGAGGCTTAAGGATTGCTTAAGCTTAAGCTTAGTTGCGGACCGAAAACGACTGTCAGCACGTCAGATTTTCGAAAAATTGCTCTGTTTTCTATTAAAATTACGTTTTTGCATACTTTTCAATAAATTGGCTTCGTGAAACTTACGTCTCTTTAGTTCCGGAAGTGGTGATGGCGGTTGAGCCATTGGTACGACGGCTGGCGAGTGTAGAATAGCAGAACCGTGCACCGGGAAAGTTGCTTCTGGAATCGAAAACATCATAAACCGAACGGGACGCAGTTCTGAGAACCCAGTCCGAAAAAGCATGGAACGAGGAAGCCGAGGGGGAAATGCGGACTTCCTGTAAGGGTGGAGGGTTGCAGATAAGCGAAGACTAAGTGGCCCAGAAGGGAAGGGCCAAACCAACGACGTGGCCACAGGCCAATCTATCCAACTTGGCGGCTTCTTCTCTTTTCAATGTCTATGTCTGCTTCAAAGAGCGGGTTGTCCACTCAAAAGATGGGGCGTTGTTGAGTATCTTAAGGAGGGGGGCGAAGCTGGGGCGAAAAGCTGCCGCCCCGGCCCGAACAGCGTCCCCTCTTAAAAATGTGATGAAAAAGTACTAAAAGCACGAGATTTTGGGGGTGAACGGGTGCTCTAGAAGTTGAGTAAGGGCTGTAAATAGGAAAGAACGTAATTGTTGTAGTATGGCCCCCGCGCTATCAGAGCATGTTCAAGCCATTCTTCTGAATGCATTTCAAAACCAAAAAATGGATTTTCATCAGAAAAGAAAAGTAATTGCAATGCGTTGTGAATTCAATTTGTGAACTATTTGAGAGCAATAGTTGAGGCCAATAAAGTACTGAAATCTCGACAAATTTGAAATGCCGACAAAATAAAATATTGACAAAATGGAATTTCGACAAAAAACCCGGAAGTCCCTCCCATGTTAAGATCCGCCTAAAATTGTACTGAAAATCCATTCAATATCTTAAAAATTGCGTTTTTACGCGCTTAAATTATTATTATTATTAATTTTAAGCAGGCTTAAAGGTAATAAAATCTGATAAAACCGGTCAAAACCAATCAATTTTATCTAATGAAAGTTCCCGTACAGCGTCATTCAAAAGATAATGCCGCAGGTATCATAGCATCGACCTACATCATCGACCTGTCACGCTCCCTTTAACTCAACCTCCCGGAGAGCCATGCTCCTGGGATAGACGTGGGAGAGTCAGGAGCCATCAGGGACACCCCCCAGCCGTCCCCCAAAAATATGAGAGGCTAAAAATAGAAGATGTCAGGGGCGGATAGGGGCCTTATTCCACGCTGGAAGGGCAGAAGCAGAAGCACAAGCTTTTCGGCTATGCCCCACCCGGACAGCGTCAATAAACAGCGGAATCCACGAAAAGCTCAAGGGGAGAGGAAAGGGGAAGCTGTTGATGGCGGGAACAAAAGACGAGACTGCATGTCATTTATGTTCGTTTTTGGGGGCGCATGGAATAGCAAAGAGCGCGATTTCAATTGCTTATTACATAGTGGAATTCAGAAAATTACGTATTTTTAGGTTCTTTTACATTAGCGGGGGGTGTCGATTTTTGTAGTTTTTTTGGCAAAATATAACTACATTTCAGCTAGAAAAACTAGCGAAAAACTTGGTATTTTTTGAAAAAGTCGAAATTTTGGTAAAAAATCTATCTTTCTCATATTTTTTATTGAACTTTTGGAAATTAATTCAAAAGGTAACAAAGTTAATTGAAGAATAATATAAAAACATTAAAAAATTACCGCTGCTTCGATTAGAAAATTGGATCCCAAGAAAAAAATAGTCTGCCCCCCGGTAAACTCCCCTACCCCCAATAAGCAAAAGCACCTTTCCTACCTTTAATTTAGATAGAATAAATTTCCATAGCACCTCCAAAAACCCTAAAAAGGAGGCGTGGCTAAAAGCTGCCCTCCCTCCCCTCAAAACAACGGCCGCACTTTAGCAAAATTTCATTGAGTGCCCTTTCGTGAAAAATCTCATTACCGTAACCCTAGATTATTGGGCACTATTGTGGACTCGAATATTCAAGAAAACGCTCGTGAAAGTGGCTTGACGGCTCCGTTTCCGGTGCCACGAAATTATGACGCAAAAAATCGAGGGGTGGGACCGGCCGCCTAACCCCAAAAAAGGCGGGAAACCTCATGGGGTGTCGGCTTTTCCAGCAGATTGGATTTTGCTTGAATCGGCACCAGATTGCACCCGGGTGGCTGCATACACCCGGCCGGAAATGTCATGAGATCAAAAATTTCAGTTTTTAAAGGAATGTGGGAGTAGTTTTGGGCCTTAAATTTTTAAATTTTGTATTTTTATAGATCGTTTCGTCATCGTTTTGTGAAAATTTTTATGGGGTGACATTTAAATTTGCGAAATGTTTGAGATGCATATTCGAGGTGAAAAAGGCATTAAAATGTGGACAAAACGATATTTTGAGAAATATGTTTTCGACAAAATTAAACAAGCCCCTTATAGTCATGCTCAAATTGAAACGAGGAATTTTAATATCAAAATAGTGCTTGATCTTGCAAAGTTTGTTTTAAAGGAAGCGTGACATGGCAAACCGGAAGTTATTTATCAATGCGAAGGCCGTATTGCCTAAATTGAAAACCCTGGCGATTTTAATATGCAAATTATTTGCGTCTACCTCTAAATTTTTTTCAAATGGACCGTTACATCTCTCATCCTCCAAATACGCATTAATTACCGTACTACCTTGCCCCAATTTCAACCCTAGCTGTATTAAAACGCAAATAATTCCTCATAAAAATTCGCGGAATGGCATGTTGGGAAATTGTGGTTGCCCTCGGCGAAAAAGCCATCATACACACACCGAGAGGAAGCATTTCCGAGGCCGCAATTTGATTAGGGGGAGCCTAGGAGGCCTCATCCTACCATCCGCATTTTCAAGTCAATTTTCCCCTCCGAGGGCTGGCTGGTTGGGTATAAGCGAGTTTTTGAGGAGGGGTGGTGTGGAAAGAATTTGGGGGGTCTGGAGAGGGTATATTTCCTTGGAAAAATTTTTTTTCAGGGACAAGCATGGTGATGGATTCGGTTTCCGATTTGGTTTCCCCTGTTGACCCCCGCTAACAGTCCAGTACCAAAACCTATAGAGTATTCCCGCTCTCTCCTGCCTTTAAAACATATATACTCTTCAAGAAAAATATTCACAAAAAACTGACGCTTCTCCAGTTGACTGCGCGTGCTGCGATGCGGTGTAGCGGGGGAAGACCCGGGCTTTTGCTTGTTTTTAGGACGAGGCGATGCTGTGGACGCAGTGGCTGTGGATGTGGTTGTGGTAGTGTTTGTGGTGGACGTCCCCTTCCGCTCCACATCATCTACCAGTGCTCCATTTGACTGCGATCGGCTGGGATTTCTGCTGGAATTGAGGATTAATGGGGGATTGCGAAGAAAGAAGAAATTACAGGGCGTGTTTACTGTTTTTGTCATTTTAGAAAATGACCCCTGTAATTTATGTTTCATCAAGCCATTTAAATTTTAACGTTTTACTATATCAATTTACAACATTTAAATCCCTTTCATATCTATACAAAAGCCTTATTTATTTATTAATGCAAATAGACTTCAAAAAACGCTTCGCGGTTACTAATGGTACTTTAAATATTTGAATAACCAAAAACTTGGGGGAAGCCAGTAAAAATCGACTTGATAATTGACTTAAGATGTAAGTTCGCTTTTTTAAAAGATACCAGGGTTGAAAAGCCGCTTCGCGACTTTTCAACCCTGGCCCCGTCCAACCCTATGATATCCCTCGCTTTGCATAATCCGTCCACACTTTTATGTCCAAAAAATGAAAAACGCGTCCTCTCCCCGATTATATAGGCTGATCCCACTTCCGGCATATGCTAATTTTTTCCTAACAAAAAGAATGTCCGATTTTTAAGGAAAAACTTAATTTTAATGTCGAAAACAAACGATTTTGAAAAATCTGATATGCGTGCAGTCATCTATAGACCATTACGCGTCTAATGACGTATCATACGCCCTCTCCATCCCTTCCCTTCTTGAGATATCCTCCGGACACGCTGACGGAAGTTGCATACAAAGTGGCACACACACACACACACACCACGGCATTCCACGGAGGCACGGATAGGACCCCCTGGGGCCGCGGCGCAATCGGTTAGCGCCGATCCCAAATCTCGAACAGAGAGTCCGGGTTCGACCCCCGGGACCAACGTACAACCGCTATTTCTCCCCAAAACCTTTGCGAAGCTTTTGCGTTTTGCTTAAAAACTGTGCTCCAGCCATTGAAAATTGCTAAAACAATAAGGATCTGGAAAAATTAACCCGATCAAAAAGAGACGGTTGATCCACTAGCAACCATTTTCGCAAAACAGTCACTTGGAGCCATTTTCAGCGTCGATTTCACGCACCGGGGGGTAATCGACCTTGATTTTACCAAATCTAGGCTCACATTTCAGCGACAATGCTTGGTTTCTGCGCTTTTTAAAACCGCACAAAATCCTGGACTAAACTTCAAAAGATCATCACAAAAAAGTACCAGAATAGATTTTCGATAGTTAGGTCTCAAAATCTGCGCCTTCGCGTCTAGAATATTTAAATCTAATTGAGTTTCTAATTTTTCTATTAAAATTTCGAGAAAAATCCAGTTTTGTCCAAAATTTTGTTCATTTTCGAACAAAAACGTGGCGAGCACGCTGTCCCCTTGTGCAGGGGAGCCTGCCGTAGCCCAAAAGCTATCCGTGCCTGCCTGTTAAAGCCTGGAATAGCGTGACACACAGACACTATTTTTTTATATATAGTATGATTTAGATCTAAAATTTGTAAAAAAGAATTTTTAATACAGGTTTTACATAATTTATTTATAGCCACAGTTTTCCACGCGATTAACTACAGACTATTAATTTTAACATAAGTTCCAAACCCGGAAGAAATATTAACATATACCCCTTGTTTTCCACCCCTTCCCCCCATCACCGGCTAAACTTCAAACCCTGTTTCCTTGTATTGAGAAAATCTATTTGGCTAGCACTCGCTTACAAAATGCGTCAAGTGGGATGATGGGGGCGACTTTATGAGTAAATATTAGTGGATGGACGGGCAGTGGAGACAGGGGTTGTTAGGTACAAAATGGAGTCTCCACGTGACTCTAGTTGGCTCTTGTATAACCCTTACTCTTCCACCTTCCCCCCGTACAGTGACGTACTCGCTTTTTGGCGTATGCACATCGGCCATACTGCTTGCACGAGAGCGTTGGCTGGCTGGGCGCGAGTTTTCTTTGGGTTTTTCTGAAATGATGGTATAAAACTGGTATAGGTTCCTTTGCATTATCGGGGGGGGGGGCACTTTTTGTATAAGTCTACAAATGTATAGTAATTTAATAAGAACTATTCTAGCAGAGTTTTTGTTTTGTAAAATATAACTAAATTTTTTTGTATCTTACAAAACAAAAACTTTTTTGGCTGATTTTTATTTCAAAACGAGAAAAAACCTATAAAACGTAGCAATTGTTCTATTTTTTCAAGGAAGCGTAACACCTACCCCCTTCCTCAGAATGCCGACTACACCCAGGCTGGGGTTGATCACAGGCCGACGAGAACGAATCACAATGTGATATATTACAACCGTCAGCCCCGAGGAAGTCTGCAAAAATCTGTGAAATACCGTACAAAGGCGTACCTCGTTCGCAAGAATCTCTATGTGGCTGCGCGGTGGTCATCGATCGCTTCATGGCTAGCTGGTCGACAGCTAGGCTGGAAGTTAAATAGATAATAAATAAATTTAAAATAAATTAAATACCTTTCTTGTTGCACCAAGGGCTGGCTGCGACTGGTGTGGAAACGTTTAGCTGCTTTGGTCCCCTGAAATTATAAAATTGGAGGGTAATTTTGAAAATGACAAAATTCATAATGCCGATTTTTGGAATGTGGAAATTCAGAATGTCGAAATCATAAGTGAATTCGGAAAACACCCCGAATCATGCAAAAAATATCGAAATATGAAATTTCGGAATTATGAATTTTCGACATTATTTTTTCGGTATTATTGTTGTCGGTCTTTTGATAGCAAACAAAAATTAAGTTCTTGATTTGGAATAGATACCTGATTTCCCATAGTTGCCGCGCAATACAGGTACCGTATCCGGAATCTGGCGCGATCGTAACCTTCCCTTGCGTCAAAATAATGGAGGTAGAGCTGAAAACAATTTCTTTAACGTAAAATATTTAAAAAACGAATTAAACAATGTTATATCAGCAAAAAATCTAAGAATACGCTAAAAATCCATAACTGCCACAAAAAAATCTGGCCAGTGAAGCCCCCCCACCGGCACAGCAACGCCTCCTACCCACCGGGCCACATCATGAGATTTGTGTGTTTTTTTTACGAGAATAAAAGGAAGCCCCCTTCAGCCCATTGCACTAATCCTCCATTCTTTCCTATCGACAGAGCCCCATCCTCTTCAAGGGGCAATTCAGAGGGGAGGGGGATCGTCATGGGAACGAGTCAAACGCACGAAAAAATCCGGAAAACCAAAAAGGGGTCTGATGCTCACTTTTCTGGATACCTAGATGACAAGAGGGGGTATATTTTTATCTACTCTGATTGATTAGCAATCGTAATGTTAAAAATCAAAGTGTCGAACTTCGTAATGTCGAAATTTCGTAGTGTCGAAATTTGAATCAGTCGACTTTTTGTATAGGTTTCGGGACTTTTCCAGGAGATTTGCTTATTTAAATTTCGACATTTTGAAGTTTTTCATTATGATTTTCGAGAAGAAATTCATAATATCGAAATTTCATAACGTCGGCATTTCAGAATGCCGACGTTTCAGAAGGCGGAAATTGACGTAAGCAAACCTTTTTGCATCGGATTTAAGGAGTTTCTTATGTAAATTTCGGCATTCTGAAACGTCGACATTTTGAAAGTACCCCCTCCAAATTAAAGCCGGTAGCTGACCAAATTAAACGGAAAACTACAGTAATTTGTTTATAAGTTGAAAGTTCGAGCCGATGAAAATTTGGTTTCCCGAGCTAAAAACATAGTGCAAAGCGGAAGTAAGGTATCCCAGAAGCACCATAGACCCTTAGAATTGATGTTTAGACACTGAAAGCCATGTTTAGGCTAGCGAGTCACAAAGAAGGCGTTTTGCATACGCGGTGGTGTCGCAAAAAACAAGGCAATGTTTATAAACGGACGGAGATCAAGGGTTTCTAGAGATGAGGGCTGTTTTGCATGGAATGGAATGGGGGGTAGAGGGTTTTGGAGGATGCAGCCAGAGAGTCAGTCAATTATGGCAAGCGCAATTAGAGGTAGACTTTAGTCGCCATGGTGTTGGTCGACGTGCCGTTGTTTAAAAGGGCTTACAAAAAATTGTGCAGCTCTTTTTAGCTACTTTAAATTAAAATAAGTCGCATAAATTATAGAGAGCTCGACCGATTAATACATAATTTTCTGTAATAGTGCCTTTCCCCATCCTTCGAGGCAAAGCGACACAACTTTTCCAAGAAGTACACCTTTAGCCATCTCCAAAAACCGTCACACCCCACCCATCCGTCCCCAAAAAACCCAGATTGGGCTTCCTTGCCCAGGAGGGGGAAAAGCGGTTAGTGAGGGGTGGTGGTGGCCACTAGAATCGGGGCCAAGTGGATGAAGTGAAGCAGGGAGGGGGGAGCGAGACCGGAGGAGGATGAGGAGAAGGAGACGGAGCTCGGTGTCCCAGAGTGGGAGAGACACGCGATGTGCTTCCAATTTCGCCGCACAATTAGCTGGAAGGGAACCGGGGGGCCAGGGGATGGGCTGGAGGCCGTGGCCCAGGCTGGGCCACACACCGGGGGGTGGACCAGGGCCCCTGGTGTGCCCTTAATTCGGTGGTCTGTGTCTGTGTGTGGGTATGTCTGTCTGTGTGTCTGTGTCTGTCAGTCTGTGTATGTGGGGCGCAATTGGCCGAAGATGGATCGGCTGCCCGATGCGGACCGATGCCATCGAGAAGCCCTCAGCCCACCAAATCCGATGGCCTGTCGCCCGGGACCACGTCATCCCCAGGGCGAGGGGAGAAAATTAATTTTTTGGAAGTTAGTATATTCGGTTTATTTTTATTCTGTGGAAAATCATTTTTTCGAGGTCACTTTGTCGAAAATCGGGGAAACACCAAAATCCCGACAGCCAAAATCCCGACGACCATAGTTCCGACAGCCATAATTCCGAGAGGCCAAGATACCGATAGGCCAAAATGCCGACAGCCAAAATGACGGCAGCCATAATACCGACAGCCATTTTGTCGAGATTTCACTTTGTCGAAATTTCAGGGCCTATGTCGCCTCGATTATTCATTTCAAACGCTTCGCCAATTTAAATTTCAGCGCATTGATATTTCGGTAAAATGGATTACGAAGAAGTGAAAATAAGCCATAGGATCCGTATGATTAACTTGCATTGGTGGACTTTAAATTTGCCTTTTTCAGCTCAATAATTATTTCCGGGGAGTGAAAGAATCACGGCATACTGTAGCATTCAAAAAAAAATAAATTACGGTGGAAAATGGGTGATTTTACAAAATAAGCTATGACCTCCGTCAACTCAAGGCCATTTCACAAATGATGACGTCTCGTTCGCAACTTAAAATCTGCCACTACCCCTGTAGCTTTGTAATACGAGATAGAAGTTATATGCAAAGTACGAAAATACATCCTAGAATATGCTTGGAGGAAGTGGAAAAAAATGATCATTTAAAGGGAATTCAATATACCAGGTATACACCAAACAATTCGATATACCATATAAAACAACAAAAGATACACAGCTCTTTTCGTACGTTTGAGCAAAATCCAAATAGTAGTCCTAGTAGGATTACGGTAGCGGATAACCTCAAAAGCAGCCCAGAAAATCGTATCCCGTCAAAATGCAATTGGAAAGCAGACCGCCATCCCCCTTACCGTACTCCTCCCCGGTGTCAGCCCCTCCCCTCCCTAATTTCCTGCATAATCCCAACAGCGCACGGGAAATTGAATTCAAATTGAGGCCCCTATCTGTGTGTCGGCGGCAAATGCCTTGTGAGTTGTGTGTGTGTATCACGACGTATTTCATGCCGTCAACCAACCCGTGTCCTCTCAAATTCATTCATAGAGAAACGCCGGAATATGGGGAGGGGGTAGCTGTCGGCATTGCCCTCTATAGTGCCCTTGAAATGGGTGTGCGTTATAGGAAGGAAAGCATGGCAGAAGGGAACGGGGGACAGCAAAGGAATGGTGATGGGCTTGAGGGCCAAAAGAAGGGCCCAGGGACCCATCATCTGCCGTTCCCTTCGAGCTTCGGAAATCCGTTGATGCATTCTTGATGCCGAGCACCACGCCCTTTCTCAAATCAGCGAATTTTTTGGGGGGTAGTAGGGGATGGAAAACATGGAGTACCAGCTGGTGGTGACGTTAAAAGGTATTAAAGGGACGGGTAAGTCGTGAATGAAAATTTGGTAAAAGTTGCTTAACGGAGGAGGGAAGATCAGCAACGGCCGCTTTTGAAAAATTACATTTACAAGAGTCTTAATTAATCAGAGTCTTCGCTATTGTAATCGATTCTAGTACCTATACCTTTTCGGTAAAAGTTGCTTAACGGGGGGGGGGGGGTGGACAAGGAACGAGGGTCAAATTTTTTCTACTTTTAGACAGCATCCTGTTTTTTCTCAAAATTCGTGATAATAGAGCTGCGCTCCAAAAGGTTTTTCAGTACAAAAATTGCATTTACAACGATTTTAAATGTAAGAGCAATAATCGTGCTAATCGTTAGCATAGTAATATTTTGTAATTAATTTTTTTCGGGCTGAAATTAAAAGGCTTATCGTAATTTCCTCTGCTCTAAGGGCTTTGCTGAATAAGAATGACGAGAGCACGAGCACGAGCACGAGAGGTTTTCGCCCCTCCCCCGTTAAGCAACCATTATCGTAGTTTATGGCTATATTTTCAAAGCCACCAACCAATTACTTCCCCTTTATACGATAGCCAAAATGCCCCCAACATCAGCCCCTCTCAACCCTAATTAATCGAACCGCTTCATCCCGAATTCCTCGAAATAAAATGGTGCTCAATAAGGGAAAAACTTGGAGTAACAATGCCCCCTCCTCTCTATCGCCCATCCGCTATGCGTGCGCACAGCGGTTATTGAATTACAAATTCGAAAAATTGGACCCTGAGAAAGGAACGACCTCTTTCTGCTCCCAATTTCACCTCTAGGGGGACGCCCACATGGTTTCGATGCCCGGGGGACATTAAAGGAAATGGGAATTATTTCCTGGGGGGTAAGGATCGGCGAAAATTGGTATCATGGGGACCGGATATCCTACTATATATAAAAAAATAGTGTCTGTGTGTGTGTGTGTCTGTGTGTGCCACTTTGCATCCACTTCCGGATGTCTGTCCGGAGGATATCTCGATAGGGGATGAATTTTAAGGTATGTATGATACGTCATTAGATGCGTAATGGCCTGGAGATGACTGCACCATATCAGATTTAACAAAATCACTTATTTTCGACATTAAATTTAAGTTTTTGTAAAAACCTCTTTGTTAGGAACAATTAGCATATACCGGAAGTGGGGTTCGACTATATAAAGGGGCTCAACAGGTAGTTTTTCATTTTTGGCCATCTAAATTCAGGACAATTATGCAAAGTGAAGGAGAAAACGGGGTCAGACGGGGCCAGGGTTGAAAAGTCGCGAAGCGGCTTTTCAACCCTGGTTTTTCATTAATTTACCTTGGGATGTTGTGATGTGGTTTGTGACTTCCGGTGCATACAAGGAGACTTTTTGAGTGACATCCCAGTTTTGAGCGGGACAGCGTATCTTGTGCATAATTTTAGGTTGACTTCTAATCTATTCTTCAAATTTGTTGAATCGGCATTTTATGGAAGTTACAGCGCTGACCCCCCGCTACGCGGGGGTTCAGCGCTGGCCCTCCTCCCCCCAGAAATTTGAATTTTGAATTTGAATGCAAAATTTGGCTGAATTCGTGTACGGACGGGCGGACGGACATTAAAAATTTATATATAGTAGATTGTACATTTTAGGGGGTAGATCATGAAAATTGCATTGGTTAGACTCTTATGCGAATTACGTTCGACGTAAAATTTCCTCTAGACTCTTTGTAGGCGTCTAAACAATGCAATTTTGAGGATACAAAAATTCAAACTGCGAAAATTCGAGAGAGAATATATTAACCCGTATAGTAGTCTGGAAAATCCGATGTTGAGGATTTTCACCTTAAAATCCCCCGGTAACTTCTTGAAAATGCCGTTTAAGCAGATTTGGAGAGCTGGTTCGGGATCAGCGCAAAATTCAGCACAAAATACGGTAGGCTTGGTCCCACCCAATACTTGGATCCCACCCAAAAAGTCGCCGTGGTAGAAACTCACCCGTATCTTCATCCGCTGCATAAAATCGTGAAATTCGTGCATTATCGATTGCCGATTGTCGAGAATAATGCCGATTCCAGAATTAGAAAATCCGGAATTGTAATAGCGTGCCGCCTCAATTGTCCAAAGCAGCTATGCAAATAAATCCGCCGGGCCGTTTTTGTCCGCGTCGAATTATTCTGAATTTCCAGCACCCAAAGAATCGACTGGGATTGGATAGATAGATGGGATGAGCAAGGTGTGGAGCGTTGTGATGCCCCCCTCCCCCCTATCATCATCAACGGATACTTCCCCCCACCCCGGGCTGCCTCCAAAAAGTTGGGCAAACAGAACGGCTCAACCGATTGTGACCGACGGGGGGCTGGTGGATCTCGGCCAAACGGTTTGCAGAATAACTCAGGCCTTTGGTCCTTTACGTGTCTGTCGATGGCCGCTACCCACCATCTTCAACCAAAACATCGAGCGCGAACAGCGATCTCCGAGATGTTTTCCGGTACACACCACAATATTTGTAAAAATTATCTCAAAAATTGGGTTCAAAACGCGTGGATGCGGTACCGGGGAAAATGGTACTGGCTTTCCGGGGGGATTAGAAGGTCGGAAATAATGTTTGCCAATAATCCCACCCAATAACAAAACATAAGCCATTTTTTACATTTTACAGAGTTTTTTATATAAAAAGCGCATTAACAAATTATAAACTTTTTTGAAAATTTTTGAATTTTGTATAAAAATGGTCAAAATTTCAAAATCTTCGAAGTTTCATAAATGTTTAAAATATTTTTGTAATTTCTTCGCAAACAAAAACTACTAAAAATATTATATTGCGCCCTGATAGATTTTGGTATGTTCCGACAGCAATCTCCGAAATTTAGTCCTGTGCACATAAATCAACACATCATAAATTTTATTTTTAAACGCGTCAACAATATTCATACTTGACTCCGATACTCGACAATATCCCCTTGAAATGAGTGACGTTTTGGGGGTGGGGGCACCTCCATTTCTGGTGCCAATTTATAGAGTTGCAGGAGTCGGGGGGCACTGTCTGCTGAGGCCGAGCGCTCTGGGTTCTAAAAAAAGTAAAACAGTAAAGACAAGCTATTAGGACCCACCAATCCATGTTGATCATGCGAAGCTACCGTAAGTAAATCGCGGGAGCCACGTGCGGTATTGTCAAATCCCAATTTTCGATGGTTAAGCTAAAAATGGAAATATATGAATTTGGTAATTGTGAATATAATGAAAATTGGTGCCTGTGAGATTGTAAAAAAAAACTCACCCCATCAAAATGCAAAATATGCGAGCTAGCCGATGAAGCGTCCATCGACTTCATATTCTGATCATCCTCCTCGCTAATGACAGTCAACGTTCTCCCCGTCTCATCCTCAATCCCTTGTCCATCTACAGTAGGCATGGCTGGGCTCTCATTATCTGTGTCCCAGCTTGCATATGTCGTCCCAGATGAGGTCATGGTGCCTAGAATACGATATTTAAGGGCTTAAGATATTACTTACTTGTTGTACTAACAGCCATCAAAAGATTCTCATTTTGAAGCTGTTTTTGATAAGCCATCCCCTTCCGGTCCTGCTTTTCGATGATGGTTTTTTCAGTATCCTCCGAATTAACGTCGGATCCAGAGGGCCAAGGCAACTCCTAAATTTCGCGTCAATATATCTCTCATTTTTTACTTACCTGCACCCGCCGCCTCTCCAATAGTTTAATCCTACTCTCTAAGGATTGGATATATTGAAGGACATCGGTTTCCGCTTCCTTTCGCCCCATCTCAAATCTACTTCGAGGGGAGGGGAGCTTGGTAAGCTTTTCTAGAGCTTCCTCCTGAGAAGTGATTAAATTTACGTCAAAAACCAAGCATTACCTTTGTCGAATCAATGGATACGGTAAGGTTATTTTGCTTCAACATTTCAATCGGAGAGCTGTCAGAACTTTTCTCGCTGCCACCGCACCCTGGATAAGCCATGGAATGCTGAAAAACCGCTTCTGCCTACCAGATTCCGCAAATTCCTCATCACGCAAGCTTGCTCGTTCACAATGTTCATGCCAATTGCTCATCCACATATGTCTTTGTTCATCAAGATATAGGCACAGCTGGCGTAACTCTTCATTTTCGCGGACCAGCTGATTTTCACGTTGTTCTAGGCCCTCGACTCGACGTTGGTAAGTTCCAACCTCCTTAAAAATCGATTTTTACATTTTTTTTTATAAAAAACGATTTACCTGTCGCATAAGTTGACTGGTATACTTTCCTAGCTTGTGCCATTCCTAAAAATATAAATTAGATTTTAGCGATTCTTTTATATTTTTGAACAGAGTTAATGCTGAATTAACATACCTTCCCAAGCTGCTTCGATTTTTTGCGATCATCATCAAGAAAACAGCAGACCTCCTTCAACTCTTTGTTCTGCGCCGCCAGCATCCCGATTTCATTCTTCAGCAATTTGATCTCATTTACATGCATCTAGGATAGGTTTTGATAGTTTTATAGGGCTTTCTAGCTTCGGATTAGTTTTTATATATTTATAGTTTTAAAAAAGCTCTGAAGAAAATTGTTTCCTACTTGACAAATCAACCATTTAGCCGGAGCACACATTACAGGAATCTACGAACGACTGAATGCAAGACTGACCTGTACTCGTCGATTTGAATCTCGTACAATCTCGTCTTGTGTCAACAACAGTCGATTATTCGTCTCTTCCAAGATTTTCACCCGAAATAGCAGGTTGTCTGTCTAAAAGACGAGTGAAAGATGTTTATGTTGAGGGCTGGTGGGACGACCCGATAATCCGCCTACCTTCGGTTCGTCGATGGCGCTCCGGGATTTTCTTTCGAGTGTAGGCACACGGGGTGCAGATGTTATTCTGTAATGTATTTTTTTTTCGAAAAATCGGCATTAAATCCAAATATAATTTTTGTAAATTACTGACTTTGTTGGAACTGCATATCGGATGGTATAGACGGAGGACCGGGAGCCACTTGTTGTTGAAACAGCAAAATTTCGAGAACAACTTGCTAAAACTGTTTCTGATAAAACGTATTAAATCCCGTTATATAGCCCTTCCTAATACTTTCCATATACTTTTTTATAACTATACATTTTCGGTTCAACCTTACCTAAATAACAGAACCAAGCCTTCAGAGTTCCTTTAAATGACAAAATCCCAATTTTCTTACCTCGATCCAAACTATGGCTGCTGCCAGGAATCATGTAGTATCCTGAAATAATAAGGGTAAAATAATTTGCATACCACACCAAGGGTAAAGCGAAAATATGATCTTAGCGGCGGCTCTTTAAAGCATAATTAACATGTTTTAAAATATTTTTTGAGGGTGAAACATCCAAATCATCGCAAAAAGGAGCATTTGAAAGGGCTGGTGCGTGAAAATCTTGGCCCGTGAGCAACAGCCAGCTAATCAGTGTGGACTTGGTGGGCCCCGGCCGGAAAAGGGACAAGGAAATCGGGTTGTGCTGGGGTAGATGGGGGGGGGGGGACGCGCAAAGGGTAGCCTACACCCCCTCCGGTCAGTATGTAACAGCTGCTCTTCGATGGGCAAATTATTTGGATACAAGCCAACTTCAAACAGGGGGTCAAAAAAAGTTGGGAATCTCTCTCTCTCTCGCTCTCTCACTATCTCGCTCTAACACTCTATCGCTCTCTCTCACTCTCTCTCTCTTTCTCTCTCTCCCTCTCTCTGGCTCTCTCGCTCTCTCTCTTTCTCTCTGTCTCTCTCTCTCCCCTCTCTCCCCTCTCTCTCTCTCGCTCTCTCTTTCTCTCTCCTTCTCTCTCACTCCCACTATCCCTCTCTCCCTCTCTCTGAAATATAACTTTTAAATATAGCGTAATATCCCAACAGCATCGAACAAAAATTGAAACTTCATCCAAACGTGGTTGCTGAACCGATTGTTTTGATGATGAATCGTCGTCACCTTTGGCTTCACGCCTTTTCTTGCTTTATTCGGCGTACAGGAAGCAGTCCGGATAGCCGAGAGGTTTTAGAATAACGAAAAAGCTAGAATAGCTAACTACGAACTACTTAATAAGTAAAACAACTACAAGAAACCACGTCTGGTTAGAAAAGAAATTCAGAGGTAATAAACGCCTGGCTGGAGTCGTAAAATTGGTAATCGGTCGGAAATGCTGAAAACAAATATTTTGCTGCCAGCTTCAGAATTATAACTTTAATCTTTCTCCTAATATACTAGGACTTTTATTTTTTTAGAATCACGCCAATATGGGCATTGGAGAAGCAACCGAAAATGGTATGCAAAATTATTCGATTTTGATTAATTTCGACGATTTTTAGCATTTTGAATTTCTTAAAACTTTGGAAAATACTAGTAAATGAATAAATAAATAGAAACGAATTACCTTAATTATGATTTACAAACACAAAATTTTCGGATTTTCCAGGCGAGAGAAATATCAAAAGATATCTACGATTTTCGAACGCTCTGGAAGCTCCCTTTTATTAGAGGCACCGCGGTAAAATCCAAAAAACCAGCCTAAAATTTCAAAAAAATAAATTAAAATAAAGCAACACCCAAAAAATCCATCGCAAGGACACAAAGTGGAGAGCGCTAAAGCACGGCATCCTACTGTGAGTCCATCCCCAAGGCCCTTCCTCACTTTCACTAGCCATCACCCACACACGAACGGAACGGAAATTTAGCTCAGAAAGGAGAAAGGCAAGGCCGAAACAACGGACACATCCAGCCTAACAGCAGCACCACCACCAACCTCAAACCCTGGTAAATGAGGGCAGTTGGTGCGCAACCCAGCCAGAGGGGGGGGGGGGCATTTGATGACCATCAATCACGCCTCTTTACAACTTACCGGATGCTCACTCTGGGCCTTTGGGCAAATCTACCTGAAAAGATTTGGCGATCAGCCCAGAATGATCAAAATAAGCGGAAAAACCAGGGCTGGAAAGCCGCGAAGCTGTTGTTTGCTGGACTTGGCTTTGATAATTTTGATGCTGTTTTTCAGCCGGAAGGTCCCAAAAATTTTTCAGTCCAAGGATAGATAGCCCGAAACGGAAATTGCGAAAAATAAGTATTAAAATTTATAATAATAAATTAGCTTTTCCCATGTGGTCTGAAATTTCCTTCTTTTTGCTGTAACTATTTTATTTTAAAGTATTTTGGGCTGAATCTAACAATATTAGGAGGACGAGGATTCGACAAGTGAAAATATCGAAAAATAGCCTGTTGACCTTATTTGCAAACGCTGTTTATTTTTGTATATTCAATATTTTCATCTGTAAATAAAACTCATAGCATATTGCTCGAAGTTCTTTCGAATGGAGTCGAGTAAATCCCGAGAAAATACCGAAAATGTCGAAAATTTTGAGACCCTTGGGCTGTGGGGTAAAGTAAATCGTAGCGGCCTTGCTCGTCCCTTTAAGCCTCGATGATTTTTCGTAAGCTTCATTTGACCCTCATTTGCACCTACAGCGATGCCCCAATCTGGCTTTCCCTGCCAAAACTACAACCGCCCGAAAGCCCTTCCAGAGCCATTATCACGAAATAAACATATTGTTGCTAGCCAAGCTAACTGTCCCCGTTTTTTATCTCCGACCGTCTGGCAGCAATCAACCAGTGTCGCTCTCTCTCTCTCTCTCTCTCTCTCTCTCTCTCTCTTTCCCTGTCTCTCTCTTTCTCTCGCTCTCCCCCTCGGGTGCACAACCCCGGGGTAAATAGAGCGATAGGCGTGTTTTCTCTAGGATCACCCGATAAGTCCGGTTACCCGTCTTTGGGAATTGCTCCCTGCAAAAACATTTTCCTCGATCAAACAAACAACCCGATATTCATCCGATACTAGAACGTACAGTTTACCACCTCACCCCCTTTACCAAAGTGCACTTCCCGGAAAAACAGCCGCTTTTTTTCGACTGGGCGGGCCGTGTCCGGGGGCACGTAGTGGCTCTCGGCCCGCCGCCCTTCCTCAACCGCCAAATTTAATAGCCGAGCTAGAGCCCGGCGCTCCGTCTATCGGACTCAACCTTATCATCTCGCACTTCGTTCAAGCTCGAGTTTTCCGAGGCTTTCGGTGTTAGAATTTAATCTGTAGATGCTCGTCTTTGTCGAAGTTTTGTAGAAGCGCTAAAGATTTTCGATCCAGTTAATTTAAAAAAATATTCAACAGCTACGTTCAATAATTTGCAAAAAGCTTCGAAAAGCTACTTTTTTTGCGAGTCATCCCGAAAACCGCTTGGTAGAGAACTAAATTCTGAATAAAGTTCCGGATTTTGATCACAAGACGCTCCAGACAACGTTTTTTTTTAAAAAGCCTAAACCTCTGGAAACGCTAAGTTGATCCCTGGCCTAGGCTTAGCTTCATGCAAACGAAGCCTAAGCTTGGACCTAAGCTTGAGCCCAAACCGAAGCTAAGCCTATTTAAGGCTCAGCTAAGCCCAAGCTGAAGCCAAAAACCAAGTAGCTTAAGCGGCGTGCATCGTAACCTCTATCCGCCAGTTCCGGACCCCCCTCCCCAAGTGCATTAGAAACAGTCGGCATAGCTATTTTGCAAGCAACCATCGAAGAGTGTGCAAAATCCAATTTTAGACCGACCTAGTATAAGTAGTGAGACCTGACCCTCTTCCCGATGACTAGGAAAAAGCACCGCCTATTAGGGTGAAAAATCGCCATGATTTTTTGCAGAACTAATCATATCATTTCCCTTCCCATTCGGCCCTTTTCAGGCTTACCAGATCTAAAAAAACCCGCCCCAATGATATTTCCTTGAAATGGGCATCTTTGGGGGGCAATTGTTGACGTTAATCCCTGGGGGTGATTTTTCGGCAACAGCCACCGGGAGGAGGAGTCTGTCGGTATCGAGACATGGTTGGAGGGCGGAGAAAGAAGAAGAAGGAGCGAGCTGTTTGTGCCGTTCGGGTTCGGCCCGGGGTAGAGGAGCTGTTTTCTTCGTGGGCTCTTTTTTGCCGGAGCGAGCCTCTGTCCACGCCCGGGCAAATGTGTGCCCCACATTGATTCCAGCACATACCCGCCTCGGGGGCCCTGGACGAGGATGCTCCTTCACTCGCCCTTCGCTTCCTCCTCAACTTCGAATAGAGCACTTGAGACGTTCGGGCGAGGTTTAGTTCCCCAAAAATGTAAAAGTCCGTGCTTATTTTCGAAAAAACTTTTTAAATCTATTAGAAAGTGTTTGAAAAAAGTAACCCCTCTAGCTGCGGGAAGCTCGGATCGCGAGGATTTCTATAGAATTCGAGAAATGCTCGAAAACAAGCGGCTTTAGTTTGTTGAAATTATTTGGGATTTTCTTCCTTCCTAAAAGCCCGTGTTTTTCAGCGCGAAAACGGCCATGAAAATTCGAACCGCGCATCAATCAGCCAGTTTTCGGTAACAATAAAATCCTGAAATAAATCCTAAATTTAGAAAACCAAAAACCCTGTTTTCTAGCGTTTGTGAGAACTTTCGATGCATACCTAAATCCTAAAAATACGACCTTTTCTGGGGACACCTCGCAAAAACTGCAAATTTTTTGTTGATAATGCGCGCATTCTGACGTCCTAAAAGCGCAACAGGCTCTTCTATAAAGTCATTAGGACATACTCTTGATATTTTTGTTATCTGACAACTAGAAACCCAAAAATAAAGCGAAGCAACCTTGCCCATTGTTTCCTTCTACCTAAAACCCTGGCCCCAATTTACCAACGCTTGGTTTGAGCCCAAAAACTTCCTTCTATCTAACTGCCGTCCCAAATGGTTTCCCTGCTATTCCTTTCGTCCTGGAATTCGCTCGCTCGTCTGTCCATCCCCATGGTCAGCACGTGAAGCCGTTGTTTATCTAGAAAACACCCCCAAACGACCCCCATGTTTTTCTCCCAGAGCCCCCCGCTCCTTTCTCGGATATAACCGATACCCCTGTGGCTTTCACAAAAAATATCCCACTTCCGTTCCAATTTTGATAGGCCTGATAAAAGTAAATATCGAAATAGGAACTATCTTATTGAATTGAAAGCCCTTTCGCGCCAAAAAAGCTGAATAAACTTCTATGAACCCAATTTTCTTTTGGGTCCACTTCCCCCGAGTCCTTGGTCAACAATTTTGCAAAAATTTAAACATTTATTACGCCTTTTTATATAAAAAACATTACAAAAACGTTCAGGTTTTGCAAGTTCGGTTCAGAGCCGCCCGACCAGCGGGCTGTTTTTTATCTGCTGCCCCATTGATCGTATCCTGACAGACCGCAATTAGGCGCAAACGGAATCCTGTCGACCTTCCCGATTTTCTCCTTTTTTCTTTTTCTATGGGAATACGCAACACCAAGGTGGAACCAACGATGCTGACCGATCACGAAAAGCGGAAGCAGATCTCTGTGCGCGGCATCGCTCAGGTCGAGAATGTGAGCAACATCAAGAAGGCCTTCAACCGGCACCTTCATTTCTCCATTATAAAGGTATGAGCTTTATTTCCTTTCAAAAATACATTTTTTAGGACCGAAATGTTTCGACGCCCCGCGACTACTACTTTGCCTTGGCCAACACCGTCCGCGATCATCTCGTCAGCCGTTGGATCCGCACGCAGCAGCACTACTACGAGAAAGACCCGAAGCGCGTCTACTATCTGTCTCTGGAATTCTACATGGGCCGCACGTTGTCGAATACGATGATGAACCTGGGGATCCAGGCCACCGTTGATGAGGCGCTTTATCAGGTATGTTGTCTTCTACATCGGTCTAGTTTATCAATTGTTTAGCTTGGCTTGGACATCGAAGAACTTCAAGAAATTGAAGAAGACGCCGGCCTTGGTAACGGTGGCCTCGGACGTTTGGCCGCTTGCTTCTTGGATTCGATGGCTACGTTGGGAATCCCTGCCTGCGGCTACGGGCTTCGCTACGAGTACGGAATCTTCAAGCAATTGATCAAGGACGGCTGGCAGGTAAATTGTATTTGCTTTCTGTTTTCAACTGTTCCTTTAGTGTGAGGAACCTGATGACTGGCTTCGCTTCGGAAATCCGTGGGAGAAGGCGCGGCCCGAGTACATGCTGCCTGTCAATTTTTACGGACGTGTCGAGAAGGATGACAAAGGAAAGGCCAAATGGGTCGACACGCAGCTCGTCTTTGCTATGCCGTACGATACCCCGGTCCCGGGTTACAAGAACAACGTCGTCAATACTTTACGGTAATCGCTTTTTCCTCGAAAACTATTTTTGGTTTAGTCTGTGGTCTGCCAAGGCTGAGAACCACTTCCATCTGAAGTTCTTCAATGATGGTGATTACGTGCAAGCCGTCATGGATCGCAATCTGTCGGAGAACATCACTCGTGTGCTCTACCCGAACGACAACATGTTTGTTGGCAAGGAATTGCGCTTGAAGCAGCAGTATTTCCTGGTTGCTGCCTCACTGCAGGTATTTATTATCTAGATGCTTGGCAATTATTTTTCGTGTTTAGGACATCATTCGCCGTTTCAAGTCGTCGAAATACGGATGCCGCGATCAAGTGCGCGCCGACTTCTCTACCTTCCCGGACAAGGTCGCCATTCAGTTGAACGACACTCATCCTTCCATTGGAATCCCTGAGCTGATGCGACTGCTGGTTGACGTTGAAGGTTGGGTCCATAATAGCACCTTTAATCTTTTTTTTTAGATCTGCCGTGGGAGGAGGCTTGGGATATCTGTGTGAAGACCTATGCCTACACCAATCACACGCTTCTACCCGAAGCTTTGGAGCGTTGGCCGGTCTCTCTTCTCCAATCTCTCCTGCCCCGCCACCTGGAGATCATCTACGAGATCAACCATCACTTTATGCAGGCACTTGTTTACTTACTCCATTACCTAATACCTCTGTCTAGGTGCTCTCAAAGAAGTACCCGGGCGACTTCGATCGTATGCGACGCATGTCTATCATTGAAGAAGCGGATCAGTTCGGAGAGAAGCGAATCAACATGGCCAGTCTCTGCATCGTCTCCTCGCACGCGATCAACGGCGTAGCGGCGCTTCATTCGGATTTGCTTAAGAGCCAGACGTATGCTAACTTTGTTTTTTACTTTATTATTTTCTTCGTTTTAGGTTCAAAGACTTCTACGAGCTCTACCCGGAGAAGTTCCAAAACAAGACGAACGGCATCACCCCGCGTAGATGGCTCTTGTTGTCGAACCCTTCATTGGCCGATGTGATCTGCGAGGCACGTTTTTTTTGCAATTTGCACTATGTGTTGGCGCTGCAACTTTATCGTTTTATTTTAGAAAATCGGCGAGGATTGGGTGACCAATCTTGACGAGCTGCAGAAGCTGAAGGAATTCGCCAACGATGCTGCCTTCATCGATTCGATTCGCAAGGTCAAGCAAGAGAACAAATCCCGCGTGGCCCAATATCTCGAGGATGAGTATGGCGTCTCCATCAACCGTGGATCCCTGTTTGATATTCATGTAAGTTGTAACTTCTTATCACTAAAAATTTTTTAGGTCAAACGAATTCATGAATACAAGCGCCAGTTGCTCAATGTTCTCCATGTCATCACTCTCTACAACAGGATCAAGGCCGATCCTTCTATTAAGATGGTACCCAGAACGGTGCTCTTCGGAGGAAAGGTATCTTGAATTTCGTGATCCTTTATGAAGCTTTAGGCTGCTCCGGGTTACCATATGGCCAAGCAGATCATCCGTTTGATCACAGCTGTCGGTGAAACTGTCAACAACGACCCGATTGTTGGAGATAAATTGAAGGTATCAGTGTTATTACACGATCTCTTATGCAGATGTTTTAGGTAATCTTCCTTGAAAACTATCGCGTGTCGATGGCCGAGAAGATCATCCCTGCTGCTGATCTTTCTGAGCAGATCTCTACCGCGGGAACCGAAGCTTCGGGTACTGGCAACATGAAGTTCCAGGTACTTTCCGCGAGAGTGCCTCTATTTATCCAATTTAGCTTAACGGTGGTTTGACCATTGGAACGCTTGACGGTGCGAACGTCGAGATGGCTGAAGAGATGGGCAATGAGAACATCTTCATCTTCGGAATGACCGTCGAAGAAGTAGAAGCACTCGGAAAGAAGGGTTACCGCGCTGAAGACTTCATCGAGAACAGCCCGGCCTTGAAGCAAATCGTCCAGCAAATTGAACTTGGCGCTTTCACACCGGAAGACGCTGGCCAGCTCCGTGATGTCGCTAATATGCTCAGGCATCATGATCGGTTAGTATTTGTATTTATTTTCTTATCTATTGTCTGTTTTAGATTCATGGTCTGTGCCGACTTCGAAGATTACCTGAAGTGCCAGGACCGTGTCGCCGCCACCTATCAAGACCAGGACAAATGGGGTCGCATGGCTTTGATGAACATCGCCTCCACCGGCAAATTCTCGACGGACAGGACAATTTCCGGTATGCTTTGTGCTTTTGCATTTATTTTTTATTATAGAGTACGCACGCGAAATCTGGGGCATTGAGCCGAACGAGGAGCGCCTGCCCGCACCATACGAGGGAGTCCCCGGCACCGAGAGCGAGGACAAATAATTTTACTCTTGTGTATTGCATCCCATTCATTTGTGTTTAGGCTGTGTTTCTGTGAATTGTGCCATTCTCTAGTATAGTCCCCTCTCTTGTGCCCCCAACTTTTTACTTTGATATTCGATGTTGGTTGCCCGAATTTGATAAAACTATCGGCTTCCAATAAATGCCTTTATTGCTGGTAGCCGCTCATCGTTGCGCCATACTTGACAAACACCCGATTTGTGTTGGCGTTTCGGCACACGCCCATTGATAATTTCATTACGCGCGGACAGATGCTTCACTGCAGATTTTGGGGGCGAAGCCGCCGTCTTGTCTATCGATCCGGCTTTCGCGTTTTAAGGAAATCGCTGCGTTTTCAGAGGGACTTGGCCTTTTACTTTGAGCGCGGGTCTTGATTGGCAGTGTACAGGTGCTGATCAATTTGGCATGCCGTTATAGCATAACTTCATCGTTCCATGCATTTTATGTACGGTTCTACTTCAAATTGCTACCATATTTTGTGCAGTTGATATCGAACCGGGCAGGCTTGCCATTTCAATGATGGCCATTGTTGGGGGCGAGGAGGGTTTGCCAGTATGAGAAGGCGTTTTTCATGTGCTCTCCCCTTTGAGGATTTGTGGGTCGACGGCCGGAAAGCGGGGCCGCTATGGGATGGACGTTGAGAGATTTGGCCTAGGGGAGGCCGCGAAGGGATCCGGGGTCAGCCCCAGCTCCCTCAAGGGCCCCTTGTTGCTCGAATGGGGCCCACCAGGGCCCACCCCACCCCCGTATTGATTCCTGACCCCGGGCCTGGGGCACCAACCCTCAGTTTTAGATGCACAAATCCGTTTTGGTGCTTTCTGGTTAGTTATCGTTCAGTATTTGAGTCCTTTTCTTTTTACGGTGTGGGTTGTTTTGGGGTAAAAGCTAGCTATGGGCCGCTGTAGAATACATTACCTAGGATTTTTTGAACCGCTGATTGCTACGCTTATTTAGGTGATTTACTACGACGATGTCCACGCATTGTTAGAGCTCTCTGGCTACATTTGGAAGCGCCGATTTATGCATAAACCTTAGGAAAGGCCTAATTTTAGCATTTGGCTTTCGGGGGACTGAGTCGACTGACATGGACAGAAAGTGACTGCTTCACAAAGTCTCGCGCTAGATATAGCCAATTACAGCCGTTAATTAGGACTAGACCCCGGAAACAAACTTGGGAGTGCCACATGGGAGCGAAAACCTCGGGTCCTAATACTTTTAGATCAGTGTCATTAGCTTTATAGGGGCACCAGCATTGACAAACTTTTCAGGCGCTATGCAAATTGGTGTCTAGCATGCCTTCAGAACTGCCTGCCTCAAAACGGCCGTTCCGCATATGTTTAGCGTTTTGTTAGCTGGCATCTCTCACCTCAGCCGGGGTGTGTGGCCATGCTTTTTCACAGCCTGCTCTGCCCGCCTCTTCAATGAGTGCCCTCTCTTCCTCCTTCCACCCGGTTCACAGCTGGACACCCGGCCCGGCCAAGGGCCCAAGGGAGGCCCAACCTCAACGCTTATTGCTCACCCTGGCCGCCGCAAATCATGTACCCGCACTACTATACTTTTTGGTTTTCTCGGAAATTGGGTCTTCTATTCTAATTCTTTCTAATTCTATGCAATTTTTCATTTTGGCGGCAGGATGGTACTTAATTTACCGTATTTCTTCTAATGCACTTTAATAATCTAGCCTTTAACGTAACCCCGATCCCCGATTTTTTTGTGAAAACGGCTTGTTAGCATCAAAAATATGGAACTGGATTTGTATGGGCTTCTAGGATTTGTGATTCCCTGGTGTTTTGAGCAGTTTCCATTACTGAAAATCGAGGTAATTTCCCAAAAATAAAAACTATAACTAAAATATAGTTTTTATTCTTATTTACTAGAACTATAGTCGGGGTTATATTACAGGAAATACGGTATGTTCCTATTTACGTACCAAATTACCTAGCTAGAACGTATGAGATTTGTGTTCTAATTTAGGTTTTTGCCGTTAGTTTTTTTTAGCAGGTGTGGCAAGGTTTTAGTATTTAGCGAGAAATACAAAATTTTTGGGTGATTTTAGTTTTTAGGCTACTTGCAAAGGTGTTCAGTAGCCCTTGTAAGGTAGTTTCCGCCGCGATATTAGCGCCGATATAGCCACCCGGCCATCTATTGAAGCTATGTGTCCCCCAAGGAATATTGGTGTGGATAGGGCGGTGTGTATGTATGTGTTGTATGTGTGTGGGGTCCATTCCTTGGGAAGTACGGGGGGAGCGAGAGCTTCAGCCAACGCTCTCCGTGTCCCTGGAGGGGCCGTCAACCCGGCTGCCATTCCACTGCCAACCAACGACGAATCTCCTCCCAATCGAAACGGGGGGGGGGGGGCTAAGCCCTAGGCTGCCCCGGACGTCTTCCGTCTTTTCGTGGGAGGACCAAGCCGGGGGGAGTGGTCAATGGTTTGGTCAGTTTATCAATTTCAAGGCGTTAAAAAACGTTCAGAAAGTTGGCCCTACGAACACCTACGTCTGTCTATTTTGTCTCACATGGAGACGTTTTTCAGTTTTTAGTTATTTCCTCTGAATTTTGAAAATGTGATCACGCCTATTTTGTGCAGATCTTCTGTAGCCTTAAAGGGCGAAAAACGGCCAAAGTACGCCATTTTTCACACTGCTAAATTTTAGAACTTTTCAAATATGGCCGTTTCGCATATTCTGAAGCGTACGTTTTGCTCAGCAAAAATTCTGAACAAAGTAGGCTTGGTCCCATCGATTTTGCGTAAGGAGATGCTTGCGTAGTCGGCCGAAACGTGCACTGCAACATCACCGGCAAGGTCACATTTTTCTGCTGTCCTTCTTAGTCCATTTATTTGGGTGGTGTTGCGCTTCTCTCTCTCGCTATCTCTCTCTCTCTCTCTCTCTCTCTCTCTCTCTCTCTCTCTCTCAGCTAATTCCTGCCGTTCCTTCTGGGAATTCGGAAGTGCCGCCTTTTGGCCTAGGCCCCCCGGATGGTGATCAGTGGGGAATTGTTTTCCGCTCCACCCCTCCCCCTCGCCTTTCACAGCCTGCAAAAGGCCTTTAGGAGAGGAGAAGAAGGAGGGGTCGTAATTTGAGACGGCACTTTTTATATGATGTCGTGTGGAATGGGGGGTGGGGGGAAGGGGCTGCCCCCGGGGCGTTTCAAGCTTTTCTTTAGCGCAACGGCTTTAGACCAAACCCCATTTTCTTTCGGTGCTTCATACTAGTAAAATTTGCCAAAGGCCTGAATTTTGGAAATTGCCCCCGGACAATGCCTAAATGGCGGTTACTGAAAATGGGCTTCGAAAATCTGTATTGCTTTAAGGGCCTCCTATTCAGGGAGTGGTGGGCCCTCTTTTGGTGAGGGAAAGCTTCCGCCTGGGTGCCCTATGGCAGTGGCATTTAGTTGAGTGCTTTGCCTGGCTGGCAGGTATTTCACCTATAATAACTTTGTATACATATGGATATATTTTATTTGAATACGAGTTGCTACTCTATAAGTAAAGATTTTTCGATCGTTGAAGCTGTTTTCTTTCGTTTGTTCGTATAGTTAAAAATCAGGATTTTCGAAGTATTTTTGGCTTTTCTTCTTTTTTCTATTATAATCGTAAAGTCCTGGTTTATATTTGTATATTTTGATCTTATTGGACCTCTAAATTAGAGAATTTCTACTAACAGCCAGCAGATTTTCAAAATTTTTAAGGGTTTGAGACTTTGATTCAGTGCATTCAGCCTCGTTTTGCCTCATTTTCTGCCATCATCGTAAATAGGTGTATACGTAGTCATCCCTGACCGTCTCCTTTACTTTAAAACTTTTGAATGAGACCCTCGTTTTCCCCAGATTGCAACAATCCGTTTCTGCCCATGTAAAGCAGTAGGGCCCCTATGGGGTCGGGCGTCTTGTGGCCTCTCGGACATTGTTTATTCACGAGAGCCATTTCGGGATTATGGGCCCTGAGGTCCCCTTCTGGCCCTTCTACCACCATCTCCCCCCTTTCCGTTTCCCCCTTACCCAAAGAGGTCCCCCTCCATCTCGATATCCGGGCCGTTCCTTTCATTTTTGGCCATTCTTATCGACTACATAGACTACCCCCACTTCTCTATTCAACTGTCACTTTCAGCCAGCATCCGCGCATATATCATGAGGCGGTTCTTTGGCCGGAAAAAGTTGCGGAAATCTAAATCGGAGGTGGGTCAGAAACTAACTAACAAAGAGGCTTTTCGAGTGTCCACGGAAATTCGAAACTGGACAAGCCTATCTTGTGGAGAATGTTTTGCTGATGAAAACGTACTTTTTAGAATCTGCTAAACGACCAGATTTAAAAATTTATGATGCTCTAAACCGTGAAAAACGCCCAAAAGAGCCAACCTTGGCTGTTTTCGCCTTTTAAACTACATTTTTTTTGCTTATGGTCGTTTCGCAGATTCTGAAAACTAGGGATTAGTCAACGAAAAATTCTGCACAGAATCTGGATCCCAGTCTGGAACTCCGTGGACGCTCACTGTATACGTTACTTTAAAATACGCACAAATTCAGGTAGTTGAGTCAAATGGAGCAGCTATGGGAGGGCTTAATGGCCACGGTCCGCACACCTCACATGAAACATTGCCCCAATCACGCAGTGCTAATATAGCGTAAGTATAATAAGATAGTGTCCCACGTGCCTACCATTTTCCAGGGCCGCAAGTAGTACATGCGATGACTGGGAGGCGGTTTGCTCCTCTCTTGGCGAGGAACGAAAGAATACGGATCACGAGCTTGATCGCTTCATGATGCAGAACATTGTTGACGTCAAGTTTCAGCTGAAACGGAGCAAATTCGCGGCTGTCGGTTCGTCATTTGTAGAAGCTCTCTATATTGCGTGCTCGTCTCTCGCTCTCTCTCGTGCGCTCTCTCTCGCTCTCTCTATCTCTTTCTCTCTCTCTCTTCTCACTATCTATCTCTCTCTCTGCGTAAAGAGGTATACTACGTAGTAATGGCTGAAATCGCTGAAAATTTTAATGTAAAAACATCTTTTTCAGGTGAGGTCAACTTTCAAAGAGGATGTCTTGATGCGCACAACGCCATGCGAACAAAATACGGTAACAACCCACTACAATGGTCATCGGAACTCGGAGAGCTAGCCCACACCTGGGCCATAAGACTGGCGGAACGAGGCCGTATACTGTATCCCGAATTAGCAGGTTGGTATAACTAAAGAGATTTCAAACCTTTTTTTGAGGAATCGGCGAGAATCTACACGTTTCCCCGGCAACGAACACTGATCATCTACCAACCGGTATTGAACTTGTGGAAGAATGGGAGAAGGAGAGCCAGTTCTTCAATTTTGAGCGGCCTAGGTGGCATCCAAGTAAGGATTTAGGGCAAAAATTCAATCAAAGCAAATTTAAAACTCAAAAAAATCATAAACTTAAATTTTTCAGAATGCCAACACTTTTCCCAAATGTTGTGGAAGGATAGCACGGAGCTGGGCGCAGCCCGATATTGGAATACAGCGAAAAACTGCGTGGCTGTCGTTTGCTTCTACCGACCAGGCGGAAATTCTAATGCACCAGGTGGGCTAGAAACTATCAATTTCAGTCAAACCACGGTCATACGGTGAAGCGAAAATTTTTTAAAATATTTAGGTGAATTTGCGAATAATGTCCCATCCCGAGAAGCCTCGCTATCACCTGCCCGTTCATTACCGGCTCATCTGAAGCGGGTAACCATCAGCGAACCACCTGCGCGAGCTACATAGAAATATTTTTTTTGGTCATTCTAACAAGTAGACGTTTTTAGTGTCGTTGGGGTTTAAAACCGATGCAAAATTTTGCGCTGATTTCGAATATGCTTACAAAATTTCAGGAAGCTGGATTTTTCGAAAGTTAGGAAGGATTTAAGTTCGGAAAACCATAGAAAGTGGTCGTTTTTGAGCGTTTCTTGGAGTTTTTCTGCCAGTATTGCCTTGCCTTTCGCGCAATTCAATTCCCGCCCACTTTCTTGCTGCCAAATGCTAGTTAACAACGAATTGCCAAAATTCCGAATTTGATACTCGTACTCCCTTTGGTTGTTTTGCCTTTAATATAACCAAAGAGCTGATCTCGACCGTGGTTTGTGCCAGCTTCATGCCATATGCTAAATTTATTTTTCTTTGTCATCCCAGACAAGCCCTGACCCTCTAAAGATTTCTCTGCTTCTGTCATTGCATCTCACTGGCCCCACCCGCAAAAAATTAGGAATGACGTCGCGATAATTTACGAAGTTTGATGATTGTGAGAATGTGTGCTGCATTTTATGTTTTTGACTTTATAAAACTACATAGGTCGCTCATCTGATTCCCCAAAGTGCTTGCCGAACGGCGCTTTCTTCATCCGCCAATTTCCCCTTCTTTTTTGTTTGTCATCTATCCCAAACTGCTGCTTGTCCTCTCAAGTGGCCACCGTTTTTTATGGAAATAAAATATATCAATTTATTCAGCGATGGACTGTGGATGGATTTATTTAGGATTGAAAATAGCTACGATTTTTATTTTTGTGAACATTAAAAGGGCAACACCTCATTAGATACCGGGTTATTTGCCGGTGGGTTTTCGACAGATTTCTGAGGCTCGTTCGAGTTCTTGTTTTGGCCTGTTTTTGCAGAGCTTTCGGTGGTAGTCACTCGATATGTTTTCTGGAAACGGTCCAAACCGGGGACGAATTTGGAAAAGAAGGCCAGCGCTCGCATACGGTATGCCTGAAAATCACGAAAATTTGAAATTTAAATGTTTGGTTTACCCGGAAGAGAATCAGTACCAAGCACGCATCAGCTGGGGAATATCCGCAAATAAACATTGATAGATAAAGACCTTGTCGTGGTTTGGTGATAAGATCTGTAACGGAAAAATAATTATTATTTTTTGGTAAACTTACTTAACATGCCACCGTAGATGATAATACTAGCCGGAATAAATTCGAAAAATAGCGGAGACAGAGCCTAATAAGGAGTGCTTTTTTTGAGTCATACGCAAATCATTTCCAAAGATAGTGCATTCGATAGAGAATTTCATTCTGAGTAACGCTATAAGGTTCATTTTTGCAGAATGGCTGTCCCCGATTTTATAAAATTAAAAAACTAAAACAGTTTTCCTACATCCCTCGGCGCGCATCCATGGCAGGCATTGCTAGCCACCGGGACAAAGGGGGCCTAGATGGCTTCCCAACCACGATCGGCGATAGCGCAGTCGGTAGCGCGGTTGTCTTTGAAACTTTTTGGACTTCTCTGGGAGGTTCGATTCTTCCAAATGTAAATTCTTTTGCTTTTTATGGTCAATTGCGTTTCCGTACATAGGGATGTGATTTTTGCGTTTTTGAGTTGGCAATTGCTGCAAAGCTGATCAAAGTGAAGTCTCCAGGCCCGAGCCTTGTCACTGTTCACCGGGATTTCACTATAGTCGTGCCTGCTCATAGAGCGGATTCCATGGTAATTGAAGTCAAAAGCCATTCACCTCTATAAAAATTCAAAAGCAAAGGAATTACACGTGGAACCTCCCAGAGAGGTCCAAAAGTTTCGAAGACAACCGCACTACCGACTGCGCTATCGTCAATCGCTGCTGGGAAGCCATCTAGGCCCCTTTGTCCCGGTGACTAGCAATGCCTGCCATGGTGCGCGCCGAGGGATGTAGGAAAACTGTTTTAGTTTTTTAATTTTATAAAATCGGGGACAGCCATTCTGCAAAAATGAACCTTATAGCATTACTCAGAATGAAATTCTCTATCGAATGCACTATCTTTGGAAATGATTTGCGTATGACTCAAAAAAAGCACTCCTTATAAGAACGAACTTTACCAAATATACCACCTTACCTGAGCCAATAGAACATACAGCAATTGGATCTGTGTGCGTTTCATTTTCCCGGTAGTAACAGACCGCCTTACAAAATAGTATCTAAATATGTTTTATCCTAACAATGAAATATATAACTCACAATTTTATCCCAGTTCCACAAATGCAACTATAGGCCACGCCACAAATCACCAGACAACCAGTTGAGCCGAGTAGTTCGTGCCAGTTATACCGTAGTTCATTATTTGAATCGACATACTACAAAAATCTATTCGTATTATTTTGCAATTATGAAAGGTCGTTTTCCTATTATTAAAGCGAAAATTCCACAGATTTTATATTAAACAAATAAAAACCCTCGATTTCCGACAAACATTTTAATTTTTAATCCTGCTTTTTATATTTTTACGCGGTTTTCGATTTAAAAGAGAGTTAAATTTTTAGGACCCCCCGATAATGCGAAAGAACCGCGAAATTAAGGATCAAAATAAAGCTCACCGTATATACTGGTCCGAGATAATACACACTGTCATCAAGGGTAACATTTAGCGCCAATTTTGCATCCAAACCGCTGAGCTCGTTTCGAGCGGCATTCGGCTGAATCGAGAAAGTAATGAAAAGGCATTTTAAAACCTACACTCATCGTCCAAACACAAAAAACGACGTAGAGGCAAGAGAATGCAAGATTCGCCACAACCACCAGAATAAGACCTCGGGTGGTATTGAAAAGGAACGTCATTCTTCTAAACAATTTTTTTATTAAATTCACGCAATAGGTATAAATTCAATGCATATTAAGGTACCCTGTAATCAGCGTATAACGATAAAGACAATGAACACCAAGCAGCGTCAGTGCCTGCGCGAATGAATTCGTGAATAAACACATCGCAGCCAAATTAACCCAATACGGCTGCGCACCGGCAAGGTTTTTCGAAATACAGAGAAATCCATGGCTGTCGACTAAGTATACCAAAAAATTCCGCTTTTTTGTGACAAACCGGCTCGACGACAATATGAACGGACGTAAACCAGAGATTATAACATGTAATGACCGCCAACATTTTTCTATAGCCCTTCGCCAGCGTCGAATTGTCGGTGAGGATCAGAAATAATAACAGTATATTCGAGCAGAGCCCCAATATCGTTAGTGCGTTTGTCACCACGGCGTGTACCGTAGTCTCGAACATTACAGTAAAGTCTGACGGAGGTCCTGAAACGGATGCAAATGATGTAAAATGATGGAAAAGCGAGCTTGAACGTTGCACACGAAATTATTCGCCAAAATCCCATGAGCTGTGTGCCGTTACGACGCATGACTTTGCGTCTCCACCTTTAATACCCCCTTCTAATTGGTTCCGTCTCCGCTCACACACCAACGATACGATTTCCAGTTGGCTTCCTGATTTTCCGCCTCTTAATTCCTACGGCTCCCACCGCCATTTGGATATCGTGAGCTGTTAAATGCTCCAGAAGCACTTTTTCTGCTCCCCGCTCGTGATTCAGAGGTGTTTATCCGTATTCACAATAGGAAGCTGAACTTTCTGGAAGGTTTCTGGAAGGTGTACATGGTGTGTTTTGGAATTCGTTTCTTTCTAGTGGAAGTAATGTCTCACGGTATACGATTGGTGATCACCTTATGAGGAACGAGTTTTTAGTTATTTTTACTTAGTATAGTTTAGTTTTTTTCGACTGCTAGGGTCAAATTTTCACTTCCCAGCCCCTTTAAGAATTCAAACTCGGTTCACCGTACCAAATTCTGGTCGTTCGCCTGTTCTCAGACGTCAGTTGGAGCAGTTCTGTGACCCCGGAAATCCATGCCGAGATCCGCGATATTATCTTCCAGGAGGTGTTGTTGGCCAAACTCATCACCTCGAAATAGGATGTACATGATGAGGATGAGGGGGACAGAGAGCACGAGCTGCGTCATGCCCCCGCCCAGTATCGCTGTTGTTGTGTCGTCGCTAGAGGTTGTCCCCGTTTTGCCGTTTTGCCCCTTTTTCTTTTTAGATTCGTCGAATGGCCTTCCAAAAAGGGAGATATCTGGTGGAGGGCATTTGGTATAAAAGGGAGTGGCGGGGGGCCAGTTGACCATCGAAGCATTTTGTATTCGACAGCCAATATGCAGTATTTCCTTGTACTTCTCCTGCTCGCCATCGTCGCCGTGATGAACGTTGAGGCCCAATGGGGTAGGTGCTAATTAATCTATGCTCTGAAAGCTATGTAACTACATCTATAGTTTTAAACCTTTCGAAAGTTACATCTTGAATCCGCTTAAAAATAGTAAGAACCTCCCCATATTTAATTTCTTCACCCTTAAACACTATTTTTCCAGGAATGTACGGCATGCGTCGGCCATACGGTATGTACGGCATGCGCCCCTACGGAATGGGAATGGGAGGCATGGGAATGGGATACCCCGGCATGATGTACGGCGGATGGGGCAGGAAGTAGACCAACCGCTTGCCACGATGCGACACCAACCTCCAAAAATCTCAACAAATTTCTTCCCTGATTCTCAACGTCTCCACGAGAATGAATAAAAGATTTTTACTCAAATTTGTTCGTATATTGCCGAATTGAGCAAATATATATATACAGAAAACCATGCGTATTTAAATTATATTGGGCCTTGTAGTCCTAAAAAAGACTACTTTAACATTTGCGTTATAAATCGGCGATCCGTTTTTGTAGAGATATTTTGAATACATAAAAAAATTCGTCTTTTCAAGGGCTACAATCCATGCTGTTTCTATTAGCTGGAAAAGCGTTCTCACCGAGAAAATTGCGAAAAAGTATGTGGACCTATCATTTTGACCCGCACTGTACGATTAGAGCAAATTCAATCGAAAGCGTTATGAAAAAAATAGATTCGGCTCGGTCAAAAGGGAGGTATGGTCAAATGGTAATTTTTATGCAAAGTGACATAGGCCCTCCTGTTTCCTATAAGTTAATTTAAAATTTACTGCAACTAATCGAATTATTTTTGCTCCGCTCGAACTGCTAACAACTACACTTCTTCGATAAAACCCATAGTAACTGTCTTTGATGTCATTTTCAAGAAATCCGGGCCGATACTTGCTTTACAAAAGGTCATTGAAATTTCGCCCTTATCCCCATTTTGTTGTAACAATCTTTTTCGTCCGATTTCGTTATCAAAGATTATCGCGGGGTACTGTTGACCAGACGAATCTAACAAGTAGATTTCCGATTGACGATTGGATTTGAGAGGACTAGGAAGTGTGTAATTCTTTGCTTGAAACTTTGACTTTTCGCTTAAAATTTCGGCCATAAGAATCCGTTCGCGAACTTCTCCCCTATTCGGATCACCAGGAAGAATTTTTCACCACCAAAATCCTATAAAACCTGGAAGGTTGGGAACCGGGAATCTTGGGAATCGAACCCCTCTCACCGATCGTTTACAATCCTTCCTTCCTGCCACAAGGTCATCCTTGATGGGCAAGATGGTGGGGGATATCGGCTCGTCGAAATGGGGAAATTTTTTTTGGGTACCGCATGCCTGGACGACCAAAAACTATTGTGCTATTGGAAAAGTGGGAAGACGGATTTTAAATTGGGGGTGCCGGAGGTTGAAACCGGTTCGAAATAGCAGCGCGTACGAAAAGGTTATGCATATTTTACCGGCACGTGTTTTTACTCAGGAAAAATGTGAAATAAAACATCGCAGAAGTTGTGCAGAATTTTTAACAGATTCTAAATTGGTATTTAAAAACTTCCAAGGATTGAGATTTCAAAAGTTACGACGCATTTCAGGTTCATTTTTACACAATTTTCAAGCTAAACCCTCAAGAAACATGGTTCTGGGTGAGGATGCTTCCTATGCCTTTTCCTTAATGTGTAAGCCCGACCGGAAATTGCTTTACGCTATTCCCAAGATTTTCCGTTAGTCGGAAGACCAAAAATCGGCGCAACCGAAAAACTGATCCCCAACCGATGATGGGTTAACTGATAAGAAGGGCGGCATTCATCCGGGTGAAAAAAGGCAGGCTACAGGCAACGAATGGCAAGACCATTCCATTGTAGGAGGGGCAAAACAGGGCAGATGATAAGCCGACGCGTATTTACAACTTGTTCCGCTTTTTGCAACACGTCGGAATTGATCCTAGCGGGTTTCTAGTCAGTCGGAAGTCCAATAATTGTGGTCATGACAGCCGGGAAGGTAAGAATCAATAGAAATTGATATATCGGTCAAAACGATTCCTTAATTTAACTTTAATGGAATTTATAGCCAATCAAATGCCGAGCGGCCATCCTGTGGAAAGTAAATGAACCGCTAAAGGTAGAAGATGTCGAGGTTGCCCCGCCCGAAGCTGATGAAGTTCGAGTCAAGGTCAGCTTCTAGGGACAGTACAGCTAGCCAGGGATTTTAGATCATCTACAACGCCTTATGTCACTCCGATCTTCATGTAATGGATGGCTCTAGTAAAAGTAGGGGTGTTTAAGATATTAAATTCCCTCAAATTTTAGATCGCCTACCAATTGTATTGGGACACGAAGCGGCAGGCGTCGTCGAAAGTGTTGGATCACAAGTTCATGGTTTTTCTGAAGGTATCGGGGGATTACGATAAAGTTAACAGCCACCTTTTCTTCCAGGTGATGTTGTCATCCCGCTTTACCTTCCCCAATGCCGCAAATGCAGAAGCTGCCTGCGGGGTGACAACAATTCCTGTGAACGTATTCAGTCAGTTTTTTTGCCTTGAAGGTTAAACCCAGTATTACAATAGGTATTGGACTGAGGAGACATCAATCACATGCAAAGGTCAGAAGGTAAGTATTTGCAAGACATCACAAAATCATCGACCTAGATCACGGCGTTCATGGGTCTCGGAACATTCAGTGAATACACTGTAATCAAGGAGTTCCGGTTGGCTAAGGTGAGTTCATAAATTTACTCTTTGCGTACCATGACTTCCAGATTTCACCTGGTGCTTGTCTGGAGAAAGCCTGCCTAGCCGGATGTGGTCTTGCAACCGGTTATGGCGCTGCGGTCAACACTGCACAGGTCTGATTTTTTAATAGATACAAAATAACTCCTTTGGCTTCAGGTTCGGCCCGGTGATCGTGTAGCCGTTTTTGGGCTCGGTGGTGTAGGATTATCGGCGATTCAAGGCGCGAAAAATGCAGGAGCCGCAAAGATCTATGCCGTTGATATCAACGAATCCAAATTTGATGCTGGTAGGAGGATGGGTGTCTAGAAATGCGCTTTTCTAGCCAAAGCCATGGGTGCCACGGACTTTGTGAATCCGAAGCACGTGCCGGAAGGGGGTCGATTTTCGGTTCGTATTTTCCTATTATTTAAAAATTCTTTTAGCAATGGTTTATCGAAAAGCATGGCGCGGTCGACAAGACGATTGAATGTATAGGAAATGTTAATGTTATGGTATGGTTTTGACGAACCTACAAAAACCGTCTTTTTTACCCTTTTTAATCCCTGTTTTCAGAAAGACGCTGTCGAAATCGTGGAGCGTGGCTGGGGTCGAGTGACGATTATTGGTGTAGCAGCGGCAGGTCACGAACTGGCCCTTAATCCGGGCCATTTTCTCACCGGAAAGACGATCAGCGGCTCGTTGTTTGGGGGTAAGTGGAAGTAAAAAAGTTTCTGGCAAAGGTGAAAAAATAAAATTCTGAGTATTGTGAAATTTCGCTAGTATACTGACCGTTTTAAGGTTGGCGTTCCGTCGATCAGGTCCCAGGGCTTGTTGATGACATTACGAGCGGAAAAATCAACGTGGATCCACTGATCACACACAGATTCCCTCTTGAACGTGTTGAAGAAGCCGTCGAGTTGTTGAAGAGCGGAAAGAGGTTCGAAAAGCCAATTTTCGCAAAATTCAAGTTTCCTTCCTTTAGCATTCGCTCCGTCATCGCCCTCTCGAAGTTATGAAACTAGGAAAAATGTAATAAATTGTATAGAGGAGAGTATACAAATATTAAAATCACACTGGCCTTAAAATAGCTCCAGTTATAATACTAGAAAAATGTAAAACCTATGTTATATACTTAAAAGCGACCCAAGTTGTAATACTTAAAAATGTCATAAATTGTAAAGTGAACGCCTTACAATAGCTCGAAGCTATGATACCAGAAAAATTAAATAAATTGTATGGAAGAAAGCGTACGCAGGTATAAAATTACATAGCACGCCCTAAAATCGCTTGACCGCCTACGTCAAGCAACAAATTTCCCAAGCCACAGGAAGTATTTTAGGGGCACATCCGCCTTAAATTAGAGGGCATTCAGTGTGCCGTTTGGCCGCTAGGGACATGCTTGTCCGGAACGTCTATTTCCGGTCGGGGCATCCAGAAAGCTTTTCGCCCAAAAAGTTGGCCATTAGATGTCCCAGCTATTCTTTTTTGCGCAACGTCGAGAGTAAGTTTTTTTTATAAAGTTTTTGGAATATTTCCGTAGTATCCTATCGGATCTTATATGCTTTATGGGATATGCAATGAGATATTCGCCCGAAAATAGAAAGGTCGTCTCGGCTAAGTGCTCGGACTCATCACGCGCGCAATTGAATTGTTTCATTACGGCGCGATGCCCCCGCAGAGAGCAAAGAAGCATAGCGCAGGGTTTAGTCGGGGTTTCCGCTTCATAGATATTCTCGATACTATTCCGAAATTAATATTTTCTGATGTATCCACGAAGATCCACACCGAGGATTAGTATTTCTGAAAGCTTTCGATATAGGTAAATCATAGGTTTTTACGTTTATACGTTCGAAGAGTTCCTAATATCGCGTTTCATCTGATTCCTAAATTTTTTTAAAACCAGGGTTCAAAAGTCGCTACGTTTTCCCGGCCCCCCCCATTTTATCCTTCACTTTGCATAATTGCCTAAATTCAGATGACAAAATGAAAAACTTCTCCCTGTCCCTTTATATAGGCGAATCTCCATTTCCGGTCTATGCTAATTGTTCCTAACAAAGAGGTTGTCACAAAAACTTAAATTTAATGTCGAAAATAGGTGATTTTGCTAAATCTGATATGCGTGCAGTTATCTCCAGGCCATTACGCACCTAATGACGTCTCATACGTACTTTGATGCCCTTCCCCCTATCGAGATATCCTCCGGCACACACGGACACACACAGACACTATTTTTTTATGTATAAGAGGATTTATTCCGAGTAAATTTGAGAGCCTATTTTTTGCCCTTGTATTTTTTAAAAAATAAAGCAGGGAAGTGCTTCTAAATTATTTATTACTATTCCTAAGCAGGGACGTAGGGCCCTTATGATTTTATTTTTTCAAAAATTTTGCTGCCTGCGGCGCTATTTTTCACGTTTTTACGGCTATTTGTAGAGCTATGTAACCTTTTTTCAAAAATTTTTGCCTGCGGCGCTGTTGCCTCGTTAATCTTGTGAGTTTTTTGGAAATTTTTTTTGGCCCCCCCCGAAATTTTTTTCTGGCTACGCCCCTGTTCCTAAGCATAAAAACGTTACAAATTTTTATTAAAAAATAAAGATTGTTTCACATTTTCACATTTGCAACATTTTTCTAAGATTTCTATATAGGTTCAGTGGTTATTAACGTTTATTATAACATCATGGAAATACTGAAGATAAACTTATTAGGTATGTCTGGAATTATTAACCAAAAATTCTGGATATAAATGTATGAATACAAATATAAAAGCTGAACTTTTATGTAAAGTTTTTTCAGATTTAATTCTATGGCATGAAATTGGTGGGAGATTAGTGTAAAACCTAATTAAACTTATTAAATTATTTTTGGAAGTAGGGTATGTCATTTTTGAGTTTTTGCAAAGCTACTCTTCAAAAGCGCGGGGTTGGTGAGTGGGGATCCTTCTATGGTGGAACAGCCCTCTCACTATTCTTTGCGGGGACCACCCATCAAAGCTATCAGGGTGGTCTTCGTGTTGGTCCGAGAAATGGCCATCTATAACCCCCGACCTACGGGATGGAAAAACAAAATTGCATTAGCTCATAGATATTAGAAGTACGCTCTTCGCTTTATAACTTTTTTAGCAACCCTAAATCATGAAAGTTAAAAAATGGATAGAGAAACGAGAAAACAGTTATGTATTTATTATTATCATTATTTAGCGCTACCGACGAAGTGGCTGACTACAATGATCGGGCAGCCGAAGCCTTACGACAATTCCGATCACGGATAGTTCTCATTGATAGGAGGGTAAGATGCTAAACATTTCGAATTTTCAAAAAAGCAAACGTTTCGAATTTTTGAAGCTTTCAAAAATATTTTTTGTATTTTTTAGAAATCAAAAACTACTAAAAACACTATGGAAATACATTATATATTAACAACAGGCAAGTAGGGGCGGGAAAACAAAAGTTATTACCCCACTAAACCCCCGCTAACAATCCAGTACCAAATCAGCGGCCCTATTTGCTTGAAACATGAGCAAAAGTGTAGTAGGTCTGTTTTCCATTTTTGCCATTGGCAAAAATTTTATTAAACCCATTAATAAAAAACGCGATATATCTTTTGCATAAAAGTAATAAATCCGAGCGCCCGATCCTCGTTGAACCCTCAAAAACATTAATCATTTTTGAGGCCTCCAGTCCGCGTTCACCGGGAAGTGCCAATTTCCATGGCCGGAACCCCGAAATTAACGACAGGGGGACCACCGGGCGAAGCGTTTCCGGCTTTCAGAGACCCCACACCCCCCAAAAGACCCGAGATTCGATTTGTTTTCCAAACTCTTTCCATGGGTGGCTATTGTTTGGGGTATTGTCTTTGAGCCTAAAAATATTATTTTAGTTCCTGTTTATATTCTGAGTCTAGCTATACATTTCAATTAGAATTTATCAAATTAAAGCACACAAAATATACGTGATTTTTACCCTAATACCGGTTTTTATTCCTTCAAAGCTGATGTCCAATCGCTATTAGTAGAATCTAAAGGGCTAGGCCCAGACAGACGTCGCAGGGGGAGCACCTTTGGGAATTCCTAATCAAGGCTGTGGAGTGGTTGATGTAAGTGGACTCTGAGAAAAAGAAAAAAAGAAAGCGGAATCCACTAAAACATCCGGGACCCCAAAAACGGCACATTTCCGCCCAAAAGTTATGGGTTCCATTCCATGGGAGAAGCTGGCCGATCAGGAAAAGCTGCCCAAGGAGAATAGCTATAATGTTTTTATTATTCTGGACGCGCGGAGGCCATTGGTGGAGCAAGAGATTCCGGGGGTAATTTTTTAGTTGTTAATTTTAATTTTTTTTAAATGTAGTTAAGATTTGTATTTGCAGATTTGCGATTACCACATTATCTTAAGTTATTAATTACCTTAAAATCACCTTAAATTTTTTATCCATTTCAAATTCTTTGCCCTTTCCGATTTCAATTCATGTATTTTTTTTGGCGCCACACCTGTGAGGTACTCTCGCGAGGAAGCAGCCCAACCATCTCAACTTACCCATCTCATATTCGCGAAAAAGAGGCACAGACATTTCGTCCCGACAAACAGACACACAAACCCATACTCTCATACTGGCACATCTGGCTTTGCCGCTAACAAGGGAAGGGCAAGTGCACGAAGTGGAAAATCGAAAAACGCTCGCGGCTACCCCTAGGTTTTCGACTACGGCGATTCCGATGCGCTATTCAGAATTAGCCACCGAGGTCTGTAAAGCGAGTTACAGCACTTCCGGAAAAAGCGTAATTTGCATGCGCCTTATTTGGAAAGCTACTAAGGGTTTATTAGGATCTTCCACGGATCAACCATCAGCTGTGAATTGGTCGAATGCCAAGCCACTCGCTTTTTGAAATACCAACGGGGGTTCGGATCCACTCATTTTGTTTTCTTTTTGGAAGTCAATTCGAAAATGCGATAGCTGGTGCGGGATTTCAATGTTCTTCTTTGTAATTTTTGGGTTGGACCTCGGATCTTGAATAGAATTTTCTTTCAACCATGAGGAAAACCTGCAATACTAGGCTCCACACAGCAAAACAAAAAAATCAGGGCGGATCCGAACCCCCGTTGGTATTTCAAAAAGCGAGTGGCTTGGCATTCGACCAATTCACAGCTGATGGTTGATCCGTGGAAGATCCTAATAAACCCTTAGCAGCTTCCTAATTACGCCTATGCAAATTACGCTTTTGCCGGAAGTGCTGTAACTCGCTTTACAGACCTCGGTGGCTAATTCTGAATAGCGCATCGGAATCGCCGTAGTCGAAAACCTAGGGGTAGCCGCGAGCGTTTTTCGAATTTCCACTTCGTGCACTTGCCCTTCCCTTGTAAGCAGGCCGTCGATATCCTTCAAAAATGGGTTTCTATCTAAAACCCTATTTATTTCGGTATCCGGTGATGCGTTTGGATAAGGTATATAGGTATTAAAAGTATAACCATAAAAAAACCAGAGAATTTATTAGTTAAAATAACGGTTTATTTAATTTGTTTGGTACTGGAACTTGCTGCTAATTTGTTTTCCTCCGTCTATATTTACCTGTTATATGACAAATGTATTTTTGTAATGTTTTTTGTAGCTTTTGATTACTAGAATTTTACAAAAATGTTCAAAAATTCGAAAGTTCGACCCTGTTGGTAATTTTGCATACATTTTTCACCAAAAAGACAAATTATCGAAAATTTCTATAAGTTTTTATGAGCTTTAATATCCAAAAACGGTGTAGAAGTCTATAAAAATAGTTTATATTTTACCATAAGACCGTACAGGATTACTGAGAAAATCCCTCCCCCACTGCTAACAGTCCAGTACCCTTCTTTTTTAGGATATGTGCCTATGTGGTCTTCTTTCTATCCCTCGTTCCGTGCAGCTGATTTGCGCCATTGAGGTGGGTTTCTTAAACGTTTTTAAAATAAAATGTTTTTAGAAGTGTTTTTATTAAAATTCGTTAAATTACAGGTATTTTTCTCGGTGGTCCTATTGATCCAATCCGGTGATCTTCTACGCATGGATGGAACCTATTTCTACTTTTTGGGCCTTTACGATGGGAAGGGATGGGCTTTCTTTGCCACACATTTGAGTCGTACGTTTTTAGACGTCCATATGCTTCCGGTTTCCCCTTTCACCCCAAACAAAAAATATTTCAGTAAGTATCTCGTGCATATTGACTTCCGCTATATTACAAATCGGCTTGAGAATTCGAAAGCCATCAATGGTTATACCACATTTAATTTGGCAGGTAGAACAATTCAAGAATTTCTAAAAAACATACTTTAGGTGATCTTCACATTTTTCTGCTTTGCCACCATCTCCGGGTTAATGTATTTGGGTATTACCTCACAAATGTTGATGCCATCGAGCGTGGTATTGTCTATAATGCTTTTAATACCAGGTAAGGTAGTTTATACTTTTAATTACCCTCCTTTTCAGGATTTTTTGAGATCTGGTGGGCATACCTAACTTATCAGCTCGTCCGTCAGATGTATTTTACGGAAGGTCCTGAAAAAAACGAAAGGCCAGCTGAGGAACCCTGCTTTTATTCCACTGAAATTTAAAGATATCTGCGAATTATCGTCTCGATTTTTATTTGTGATTGGATTACGGGTCGCTATATCCTAGGCATTCTGCATTTTATAAAATAAAATTTTCTATTGCTACAAAAGTTTGAATTTGACTGCAGCAGCATAGATTCAAAATTCGCCGAAATACACGGGGCTAAAAGAGCAAGGTCATCCTCAAAGTAGGTTTGCTCATTCGGGCGTGCAGATCGGGATCACGGGATCAGCACGAAAAATGGATAGTTCGCTAAACGATCGTTCAAACAATTTTTGGTCTGACTAGAGGGTGGAATCTAAACAGGAATCCATACTGATTGGCTATGCAACAACCCCATTCTGCTGCTCCCTAGATGCTGTAAATCCTTTAAGACATCTGTATTCGCCAAAGCCGGCTAAAGATCATTGTTGTATTCTATAAAAGGAGGCTGCTAGTGATATAGGACAACGCGGCTCATTTGCCTAAGATAGACATGGTGCGGATTAGCCTGTTGGTTGTTGTGTTCTGTAAGTTTTGTCGTGTTATACGATTTTAAGCTTGTAAGGTAAGGCATATGGTTGTAAGGATACCTTAAGGTTATGAAAATTGTCAGTATTTGCAAAATACTTTCATTTAGGCTTATTCCTTCTCGTGGCTGTTGAATCGAAAGGAGGCGGAGGAGGAGGAGGCGGTGGTGGAGGAGGAGGTGGTCGTGGAGGTGGAGGAGGAGGCGGAGGTGGACGAGGAGGTGGAGGTGGAGGAGGCGGCAGAGGTGGTGGAGGAGGAGGAAGAGGAGGTGGAGGTCGTGGAGGCGGAGGTGGAGGCCGAGGATGGGGTGGAGGAGGTGGCAGAGGTAAGTAGGTTCTTAAAAAAACCATGTGGTACCAATCTAGTACATTTTTATATTGTTTATTTTAGGTTGGGGCGGTCGTGGAGGAGGAGGACGCGGAGGCGGTAAGTATTGTTATTTTAAGCGTCAGCTTTCGGGAAAAATATGGGATTTAAGCCGTTAATTAAGTTGTTTCAGGCTTGTGGGGTCATGGCGGTGGTGGTATGTTTAAAACTTAACTTTATTTTAGGTTTGAAAAATATAGGTTTCAATTTTGGTCTTGTTTAGGCTGGGGACATGGCGGTAGCGGCGGCGGCGGGGGATGGAGACGACCCTGGTGGCGAAGAGGAGGATGGGGTAATTCGTTAAAATAATAGAGCACTATTTTTCTCATTTTTTCAGGTGGTGGTGACAGTTCGTCCTACTACGGTGGTGGAGGTGGAGGCGGATTCGGGCTGGGTCTTTTCCGAGGAGGCTTTTTCAACCGAGGCTACCAAAGTAAGAATAAGAACTGGTCAAATCTAACTTATTTTTTTAGATTACGGAGGACAATGCCAAAGTGAGTGACAATTTCCTGCTGTCGTTCAATTTTTCCTAAAAAATATTAAAATTTATTTTCAGCGGTTGGCTATACGCGCGGCCTATTTATGATGCGTACCCAATGCTACTGCCCTGGTAGAGGATATTTTACAAGGTTGGGCGGCTGTCCAGCGTTTGGTGGAGGATTGTTTGGTTGAAAAATGTGATCTCTATCGAGACTAATCAGGATTAATAAAATTATCCTTAAAAATTACTATAATACACACAAGCACAAACATAAGGTCCGCTTTAAGCAGGAGTGACGCATTTTGGTAATCTTTGGTCTTATTAGCCCTAAATCCATTCGAGTACAGCGAACTTAATGTCTACACCTTGCTTCGACCCCAAACCGATCTAAACAGCCCCCGATGGTTCGCTGAACTGGCTGTTGATCGTTTAGCCGCTCCAAAAAGAACCCTTTTGCCCGGATATCCATTGCAGATTGTGGAGCTAGCAGCACAAAGACCGGCTAAAGGGCTATGAGGGGGGTCGTATGGGGAGTATTCGCTGAATCTGAGGTCGAGGCACAGATCAATCATGCACAGATATAACATGCTCCTAGAACTCCTTGAGCATCGGACTAGACCCAATAGGTCTTCGAACAACATGATGAGCTCTTGTTTAGCTGTATTCGTTGCTGGTGAGTTTTTTGAAAAGCATTGCGCTGGTGAATCTAATTTCACCAATTTTTTGATTTCGCCATTTTTAATCTCACCGATTTTTTTATTTGCCGATTTCTATCTAGGGCTGTCTACGGTACTAACAGCAAGTAGCAGAAGCGGGTAATGATAGTAAAAACGCAAAATTGAGCGTATTTGACGTAAATTCTAAATTGGGAAAAGCTCAGTTTTTTGATCGTGAATTTAAGTAACTGATAAACATTTAAGGTGCATGCCTTCTGGTGGCGCTAGACGCTCACGGCGGCGGTGGTCACAGCAGTGGTGGTCACAGCAGTGGTGGTCACAGCAGTGGCCATAGTAGTAGCCACAGCGGTGGTGGCCATAGTCATGGAGGTATTACTATTGTATTAAAACTATAAAAAAGATTTTTACAGGTTGGGGCGGCGGGCATCATGGAGGTAAACGATTTCAAAAACGGTTTTTTTAAAATTCCGAATTCATTTATGACCAGAAATTATAAATATAAAATATATATTTCTATCTGAAGCTTTAGGTGGAGGTTGGGGACACCATGGTGGTTGGGGAGGTGGCTGGGGACATCATGGAGGCTGGGGTAAATTTGTGTTTTCTTATTCAAATTTAATTTATTTTAGGTTTCGGTCGCCCTTGGGGATGTAAGTCAACTTGAATCAACTTTCTACTAACTCTAAAAATTTAATTTTATCTGAACAAGTATTTTAGTGCACAACTGGGGCTCCTCGTCGGGGAGTAGTGGATACGGATCTGGATACGGCGGTATAAAAAATTTTTATGACGTTATTTGCATGTTTAGGCGGACTTTTTGGCGGCCTTTTTAATCGCGGGTATAACCAAAGTAAGGATAAAAAGTTTATTAAAAATTTCTATTCTTTTAGATTATTACGGAAATGGGTATGGCTATGGAGGCTATGGTGGATATGGAAACTACGGTGGCTGTCAAAGTTGGTTATTTTAAGTCGATCTAGAGTATATAATGTCATTACTCTGTTAATTATCAAAATTCTATTTTTAGCTGTTGGCTACACACGTGGACTATTCTTAATGCGGAATCAATGCTATTGCCCTGGTCGCGGCTATTTCACCCAACTCGGTGGATGTCCGGCTTACGGATAAAAAACTGACTTTGAATATTTCTTTTCTTTCTGAATACCAGATGCTCCTCACCGCATTTTTTTCCATCTACCTTTCCCTTTCACCTCTCGCCTTTCTCCTCATCGAGCAAATCGTTGTGATCTCGGTCGCGCTAATAAAACTACCCCCTCTCGCATTCAACGACCTGGCCTCGTATGACAACCAAAAAACCCGCCAGGAGCAGCACTCGCTCGCTAAACTGGTTTATAATTTTCGTGTCCGCTTCAACCCACAAAACTGGGCCATGGGGTGTAACGGGCTGTTTTCGAATGTACTATTTTTTGGACTCACGCAGTTAACGCCAGAAAGTCTTTGCCTTTATGTCAGCGCTTTTTTATTAAGATACAGCCGGTTTGATCTGCGATTTGCATGTCGTCTCTGCGGAATGCATGGCAACTTCGATATTATATATTCGGTACTGGGCTATCAGCAGGGGGGATTTTTAGCAGGGAGAAGACCCATGTCTTCCAGCGACCTTGTAAGGGCCTTAATAAAAGATAAACTATTTTTATAGCATTTTACAAAGTTTTAAGCTATAATAACTGAAAAACTTATCATAGTTTCCGCAAGTTTTGATTTTTTGGTTAAAAATGTAGGAAAAACGACCAAAATAGAGTCATATTTTCGAGTTTTAAAAATACTTGAAATATTTTTCAACTTTCTAGCAATCAGGAACCCCGAAAACGTTTAAAAATGCCATATCTAAATAGAACAGCTATATTTCCTACCCTTCCCACCCTCCTATCTGAAACATATCAGGTTTGCATACGTATTCCCATTCCCTCTGCACATTGTTTTCAAGGACCCAGGCACTGTCCGTCAAGAGGAGTGTCGTGTAGCGTGTGGCTTCTGACAGCAGCTTTTCTTGGAGCTGAAGAAAAAGAGGGAAAGAGAGGGTTGAGGACAAAGACCTGCGCGTGAGAGCACGTCAAACATACCCTCCTCGATTCTCTCGGGAAAGACCACCACCAGGTCCTATACATAAATTCAATTGTTTTTCGGGTCTGTTTCCTTGTACTAGACTAAAATTAAAGCCAAAATACCGTATTTACTTTACACTAAGTCCTAGATTTCTCTCTTTCTCACGCTCTCTCTCTCTCTCTCTCTGCCTGTATGATCGGGGGAAAGGAGGGCATTTCATTGAGGGACCTAAGTTTTTGTATCAGCCTGGAACTGTCTAGTAACTGAAAAGGCAGCATTTTAATAGTGTTTTGAATAAAAATAAATATATTTAAAGAAGAAAATGTATACCAGTTGAATTTTTGGTAAAAGCGGCCATTGTTGGCCAAAAAAATGGTATTTTTATATTTTTTAGTTAAAATGTGTACAGTTTTGTAGGTTTTGGGTTTCCAAATTTTTTAAGAATACTAAATAACTACTTAGAACTACACTACCACTAGTTATATTTGAAAAACTAGATTAAGAAAAAATTCGAAAAGGTTTTTTCTCCTCGTCCCCCTGATAATGCAAAAGAACCGATCATCGCTAAAAATTGTTTTGATTTTTTCGTACTTACCACCCATCCACGCTACACGTTTTCCTAATCTTCTTGGGACACTTTTCTCACTCCCCTCGATCCTTAGGCTGAAACCCTCGGGAACATTTTTTTAATTTCACCCATTCTGCATCAGAACCCATAAAACGGCTTTTGGTGCAGACAAACAAGGTCGAGTGGACTCCTTTTTCCACTACCGCCCCATTGGACCACAAATCCCCCGTGGAGTGAAAGTTATTTCCATCAATCCCGCCCGTCTCATTCAACTTCCACGCGCCTGGCCTTCATCTATTATGAAACCCCGTGATATTTTGCCAATTGGTTACAAAAACCGGGAATTTTCATGCTGGCAAAAACTGGAAAATATGATGTGATGCAAACAAGTACGAGGGATGAGAATAGGAATTCTGGTTTTTGAGGTAATGGTTACATAACGGGGGGAGGGAACCAACGAGAGTGAAAACAACGTGTGTGTATCTTTAAAAGTTATCCTGTTATTGTGGAAACGTCATTGAATAAAGTATCAAGAATTCGAGAGCAGGAATTAAAGTTTTTGAGGTAAAGATGGCCTAAAGGGGGGAACAAATTTTTGTATTTTTTAAATGCTATCATAGCATTTTGAAAACGCTATCGGAGAGGTCGTCAAAAATTATACTAAGAGCTTTGATTTCGGCCTGAAAAACCTTATTTCCAGCGATTTTTAATTAATTAAGCTTTTTTAGCTTAACAAAGTAATAATTTAAAATAAAGGTATTTCGGGCTAAAATTAAAAATCTTAGTACAATTTTCGATGCTTCATCCGATGTCGTGTTTGACTTGGCACAACCAGTCCTCAACAGGGAAAGGTTGTTTCGACCCCCGTTGAGAAACCTTTACCGTATTAACAGAACCCAAGCAGTCATTTCCTCTGTTTTTGCTTGCTTGACCCGGCCAAAATTTGTTTTCGAACCGTGGAACACCATAAATCCGGGCCGCAAGTGGAAGCGCTTCCGGTCAAATTTCCGCGGATGATCCATCATAAACTTTGCTCCGGAGTTTAGTGGCGTGTGTTCCCCCAAAAAAGTCGGTTTTCCCTACAGCAAGTACTGATAAGTGGGAGCATAAATCTGGTAGTTGAAAGTGCTCCTTGAGACTACAAGGGCACGATCATATAAGGAGAAAAATACTGCTTTTTAGGAACAAACAATTAGACGGTTTTGAGTATTTTTAGTGGGTTTCGAAAAGTGACTAATCCTATTTTGTGCAGAATTGTTCACTGATTAAAACTTCGTTTCTAAAATCTACAAAACTACCACAATAATAAAAATATAAAGCTTTAAAGGGCGAAAAACGGCCAATTTGGCCATCTAAAGCATTTTTCATGCTTTAGTGCTTCGTAACTTTTTAAAATATGGTCGTTTTGGAAATTCTAAAACGTTCGTTTTGATTAGGGAAAAATTCTGCACAAAATAGGCTTGGTTCCGTCTCAAAACTCCGTCCCACCCAAAAGTTTTCCTTGCAAGTACGGTTTTCCAAAGACCCCCTCGACCCCCGAAATCCTGCCATTTTGCTACGATATTCTCACAACAGCCCGGTGCCACCTTGCACCACTGGATAACTCAAAATTCCCCAGCGTGACCCCAACCAAATCCACCGTTATTATTGGGCAAAGACTCGGGATCCTCAAAGTCATCCTCCCCAAATCTTGGCCTCCTCCAATGCACATGATTGGCCACTCTCCCAAATCTCCCAACGATTGCACGATGATTTTCGGAATTGCAAGCGGTTCGGGGCCTCTTAGGTTAGTCAGTCCTACACAAAAACAGGTTGTTGAAAAATGAGGGAGGCAAAGGAGGGGATTAGGCGTTCGGTCGGAGATCAGAACACTCAGGGGGGATGGGGTACGGTAGCTGGACATAGGAGTGAATTGGAAGGTGGACATGAAAAGCTAAATTGAAAGGCGGTGAGGGGAATTTCCGTTGAGGTTTTATGATATCATCCCTTTAAAGACATCACTCTGGAACGCATAGTAGTCTCCATATTACTCGTTATTCGTAATTTAGTCCGGTTCGAAAAATTTGCATTTTTCCACCCAGAAGAATCCGGAAATTCTGCCTGGGGTATTTAGTGGCCTTTCGTCGCCCGCTTGGTACCGGTGGTGTAATGGATTGCGAGTTTGGCTGTAAAGCTAACCATCCCTGGTTTGTCCCCCCCCCGTCAGGGTGAGTTCAGAGTTCTAGCGGCCTTTAACGGCGGCAGTTATTGGTAGGTTCTCTCGAAGTATCCTAGGAAGATCTTATTTTAATCTGAATACAGACAGATTGGGGCGATATTGTCATCCAGCTTGAAATGATCGGAGTGTTAGTGGGGTAATCTCAGGTAAGCGCCCTGCTTTGATGGCCTCAAAAATTTTACTGGTAGGAATTACTATTTCTGGTGATTTTTGTTAGGTTCGATCACTACAGTGGTCAGACAAGATCTTAGAGACAGGTAGAAAGACTGAGAGAGAGAGAGAGAGAGAGAGAGAGAGAGAGGGCGAGAGAGGAAGAGCGCGAGAGTGAGAGAGAAAGCGAGAAAGAGAGAGAGAGAGGTAGAGGAGGGGCGAGAGTGAGAGGGCAAAGAGAGCTAGAGAGGGAGAGGGACAACAAAGAGATAGCCTCTAAAAACCTTACCAATCCCTTTAACAACATTTCACCCAGCCAAATTTTTGTGTTTTATTCTCTGAGCTTCGTTCTGCAGCTCACCCACCAAAAACAATAGCACACCGCGAACCAACGACCAAAGCAACATCTCTCCCCATAATTTTCTTCGATTCTTGCCCTATTTCTGCACCTCGTGCTTCTTTACTTGATGCTCAACGTTCGGCCTACGCTACAGTAGTCCGAGACTGGCAATTAATGGGTGTAAATTTAGAATGGAGCCGACGATTGTGATGTGTGTGTTGCCGGTGGCGCTGGCAGCATTCGGGATCTTTGTGATGTCGAGGTAAAGGGATAAATCGAAGCGTAAAAAATCATAACACTCGATTATAGTTTTTTTTGAGCATGAAGTGCTTCAAAATTTTTCCCATGAGCATGAGGTTTTTCTGGATTTTTCAAAATCTTTCTGGACATTCTAAACAACCATGTGTTCCATTTTTACTGAAATTTCTTGTAAATCCTTCCCCACCTGCCTTTCAGCAAAGTCTCGTCATCCCCGTACGTAACCAACATAAATTACGCTCAAATCCGGTGCTAATTTCAGGCGCCGTAGGAGGGAGAAAGTCATCCGTGCAACCGTATACCGACCCCCATTCCAGCAATGTAAGTCGGATCTAGAATCTACGGATTCCCTAGATCCTTCTCCCCGCAAGTGGTCAGTGGAATTTCAATTTTGAATTGAAATTGAAACGAAATTGAAAATAGTAAGCTCCCGGAATGGTCCCCGGGGATCGCGTGACGATTTCTGGCCACAAACACTTTGCCGAATTGAGGCTCTAGGGGTGAGCAGAACAGGGTGTTCATTTATAAAAAGGGCGGCTATTACCCGGCCAGACGGTACGTGACTGGCGGGTTGAGGGAAACCATCGCGTCAAAATTCGGAATTAGTTAATTCAAATCGAGATTTGGGTGCATTTTTTGAAGTAGTTCTCTGTATTTTCAAATTTATGGTCTAGCAGTAATTCGGAGAACAGATTTGATGGTAATTTCTGGAGTCGTCATGTTTTTGGGAACGTGAGCGGAGTAAGCAAAATTTATTCGTTTTCCCACTATATCAAAAAATTGTTGCTAAGATTGCCTATAATCAGTTATTCTCAAAATTTAATTAAAATCAAACTTTGTTAAAATCACGGTCAGAGCAGAATTTTATTAAAGGGCTGCCGATGGCATGTGTCGATCCCCCCTCATCAACAAATTGGCAAGTAGCCAACAGGGGAGAGAGCGCGCCTAGGGGAGAGGCGCAGAGACATTTTATTTTCCGCGCGTAACCGATTCGCTATGCCGTCGGCATCCCTTTAAGTTTTTCCATCGAGATTTGTAACAAAACGAAAAATTCAGAACGTTATCAGTCTTGGAGCAGGCTAAGTTTGACAACCGCGAAGCGGTTTTTCTCGATTTTTGCAGACCCCTATTCAAAAACCTTTTCTTGAATTTACCATCAAACCAATAGCCTGCTTCGAACTTTCTGCGATGGTCGAGCGTGGGGGATGTGCCGGCTTAGAATTCGGCGGATTTCTGGATAGATTTCTGGATTCAATCTTCGCTGGTACACCACCTTAGTGGGGGTAACGGGCATTAGAAAGATTGTTTTCCAAGTAGACACTCAAAATTGAATCGAAAAAAGACGACTTAGTGGGGGCGACCTAGGATTCGGGGTAGGATTTGAACTTGCACCGTTGAGAACCTAATACCCCTGGTTTTTAGACCCGACTGATCCACGGATGGCGTCGCAACAACCGGCCGCCCTGGCTGTGCATCCCTTTTCGGGATGTAAAGGTTTGGATTCGGATTATGATAAAAATATAGAGATGGTTTAAGTGGGGGGTTTCTCAAAGTTTATCAAAAAGAGTGGTACTGAAAGGTGACGTGAAAACCTTAAAAATAGCCCTTTCTAGCTTTTTTTTATAAACAATTAACATCACTAATTTTACTGTGAGCTAATTGCTTCCTTCCAAAGGAATAAGTAGGAATTTCACAGAAACACCAAAGTTTCATATTTAACACGAGATTTTGAAAACATTGTCGATTCCGGTCGACACCAAATGACATTTTTTCACATTCAAAAAGCTTTCCTGAGATATACGGAAAGTCTCATCCAAATATATATACAAAAACACCATTTTTTATATAGTAGCATTTTGCCCGAAGTTTCAAAAATCTTCCCAACCCTCACGCGCTGATTTTACCGTACTTAATCGAAAAAATGCTGAAATTAACTAGACCTCCCGGCGTCAACTCATCAAATTTTCCCAAAATAGCCGGGAATCATGATGATAATTGTGGCGAGAGGTGCTGATCCCCGCGTCCACATGGATCGGATTTTGAATGAATGCTGACGTCCACTAGTTTAATGGGGGGATCGTGGGAGTAGCCCCCGATGCTCGTTTTGGAGCCAAGCAATTTCTTGAAATCTGGGGGATTTGTGGAAGTGACAACTGGCACGGGGGAATGTGGTACGATTGAACTTGGCGATGAGATGTGTACGATTGTAATGCGCACAAAGCGTCAGCACGGTAAAGGATATCCTCGAATAATTGAAACATTGTTTGTGTTCCGGAAAAGGAATGGAAGGATCTCTGGCTTTGGGGCGGCTTGCCAAGTGCGTAGGCCTTCTGACAAGGAGGCGTTTTTGCGTGTCGTCGGGGGTGTAAGTTAGGTGGATTTATTTTGAAGATACAATGAACTTCTTCAAACACCCCCACCCAAATCTCTATTTGAATTAACTAGTTGCTAAACCCAACCGCCACCCACTTTGTCACGTACCGTCTGGCCCGGGTAATAGCCACCCTTTTTATAAATGAACACCCTGTTCTGCACACCCACTGTTCAGCTTTCAATTCGGTAAAGGGGTCGAGTGGTTTCAGTTGATCTTTCGCGATGATTCTGAATATGCTTAACCAGATTCGCGGGCTCGCAATGTTGCGAAAGTTACGAACGGATTAGGTCAGGAAACCCTGAAAAGTGGTTTATTTTGGGCGTTTTTTTCGTCTTACAAGGAGTGCTTTTTTAGTCATCGGCAAAGCCGTACGAAACCTAGCTCATTCGATACAGAATTCGATTCTGAACAAGGCTCCGTTTTCCTCTTTTGCGGAATAGCTGTCTCCGATTTTATAAAGTTAAAAAACTATTGGTCGGCTCTTACCATGGGTGCCCTTCGAGCGAAAAGAAGGTTTATGGTACAGTTTTACAATTTTATAAAATCAGGGATAGCCATTCCGCAAAAAGGACAACCCAGCCTTGTTCAGAATCAAATTCTCTATCGAATGAGCTTGGTTTCGTCAGGTTTAGCCGACGACTCCAAAAAAGCACCTTAGATCGTTCAGAGCATTTAGTAAATCCCGACTCCGCACTTTTGCTTAATATATTAATCAGCGAAAAATTCTGCACAAGATAGAGAGGAAAACGTCTACCTGTGAAATGAATTTCCAAAAATAAATTTCTAAATATCCAAATTTAGGCTCATCTATGGATCTCCACAATGCGAACATCGACCGCTTGGCACCAAATGACGAACGGCTAGCCCCCGTCCAAATACCGATCATCGACACCCATCCACCACCCCATGAACCCGTCATCTGTTAATACATACCAGTGTACATAAATTTTACTATTTACACCAAAATCACGTCTCAAACTTCACCACATACTATACCATTAAGACAAAACTGGACTCTGAGCATTTTTTCTACTGTTAATTATACTTTACCAATACTTTGCCAAGCCCCCAATTTAGCCTGTGTTTCAAGAAAACGAGCATGACGCTTGTTTTCACGCATCTCGCTCGACAAGGAAGAGATCCTCGGATCACTGTAGACCCCCAAAAATTTCAACCCCGGATTGCTAGAAGCTGAATTTTTCTGCCCAAAATGACGACCACGAAAAAGTTATTGATTTCTGACGCATTGACATTCAAATTCTAGTGATATCTTTTTGACGTCGTGGACATTTAAGAAGCTGTTGACTCAAGCGGATACTAATTCCACTGACTGGCCCGCAGCTATTCCCGAAATGGAAGTGAAATGGAGCACGAAATTCGACGGCGCCCACCCGTGCTGGGGCCCATTCAAAGCACTCTTAAGAGGCAATATTTTCCTGAAGTCACGGCACCGTCTAGGGCTTAGGTTATTGTCTTGCAATTTCGGAAAAGTATTTGGGACTACGGTATGAACTTTGCAAGTGATGTTCAGCAGTTAGATCGGTGCGATCGGAACTTTTTTGAGATGGACCAAAATGCCACATTCTTCTATTTTAGTTTTCTGTTTTTTATCTTGATAAATTAATCAATAAAACGGGCTGACCTATAGTTCTAAGTTACTATTAGCTCGACCAGCTCCGCAATATTTGCCAGAGCAAAAAGTACTATTTGCTTACTTCGGAATTCCCACCAAAAGTTCGTCCAGTTTTTTCAGGGTCGCCCGAAAGTTGCTGTAGTCATTAGCCCTTTGGTACAACGTCTAAACCGCTGAAAACTTTTTCATATGCGCTGTTTTGATCCCGGGACTACGGTAGGCCGCAGACAGAACACACAGCTCAGTTCAGGGAGGCCTTGGTCCAAAATTCTCGGCAGACAGGCTTAATTGGGAATGTTTCAAAAAACTGGTGAGGCGTGTAAATGAACTTAGATATTTTTATAAATGGAGGTGTTGTGGCCAAGAGGTTTGTTGTTATACTGAGTTTTAAGGCTAGTAGGCATTGCAAGAATATTTTTTGAAGACGTTTGATATCTCGAAAAGAGGCGTTTTTTAGTGTCCACGGAGTTTTCAGATTTTTCGCCGATCAAAATTTACCTTTAAAGTGTGAAAAATGCCCAAAAGCCAATTTTCCCGGTTTTTCGACCTTTAAAACGTCATCGCTTTCTTATTTTGGTCGTTACGCAGATTCTGAAAACGTGGTTTTAATCAGTAAAAAAATTCTGCACTAAAACAGACCGGGGCCTATGTCGAAACGCGTTCGAACAGATCCGCTTCCTAAAGCCCTGAATCTACCAGTGACCAATCCTTGGCCAAAATCCAAATCTCAACCACCCCCAAAAACCCCGTGATACGCTTATTCCAAAGCGCCAAAGGCCGTCGTACTTAAATTTACGATCCAAGCCATAGTTCATCGACCTGAACAGGTGATCCTCCACTCACTCTTCCATTCACCCTTCCACTCACTCGCCCAAAGCGGCTTATCGTATTCCTGAAGAACCTGAGTGAAGAAGGTGGTGGCAAAGGAGGGAGGGAGGGGATATATCGGGAGCCTTTCAAAGGATAATACACACCGAAAGGGGTGCCCCCTTGAATTCACTGAAATAGTGTGAAAGAGTAAGAGTGCCGGGGGGCATCACATCCCCGCCCCTCTGCCTATAAAAGTAGCGGTCCAGATGGGTGAGGGATAGTCTTCTTCTACTGCTCCTTTTGGGGGGATACGGTAGTCGAGACCCTGCCGTTTGTTTTCGCTATTGCTGGCCTCAATTCTTCTACAATTGGCATTCTGAACTTTCTTTAAAGCACCGGAAGCGTCTGCCCACAAATCATCCAAATTTTTCTTGGCGACCCACATCAATTAACCTGACCTTGCAATGCGAGCCTGAACATTGAGCCACTCGCGCAAGAACTTACCGTGTTTTTCGCAAGTTCTGGAAAAACCTTCTAGTTGTGCCAGTTTTGCGGTTCAATTGTCGCTGGAAAATTCTTCATCTTTTAGACCTCATTCATTCCGCTCTTGTCTTCCCAGTTATCATAACTTTTCTATATTCCAATTTTTCAGATGCATCTCCGGATACTCTGCATAATCTTGGCCCTCAGCATGGTGGATTCAATTTGCTGGTGAGTTTTGGAAACGGTGGAAACAATCGAAATTCAAAACAGCAACTTTATTTTTGTTTTTTAGCCGCTTCATCCGCCTATCCCGATCTACGACGGACAATGACATCGATGCATCCACCGAAGCCTACTCCTTTGATTTGACATCCGAGGAATCGAACGACTTCACGGACGATGCGAAGCGCTTCAACCACCCAATGCCCACGAAATATGATCGGAATTGCTGGTTCTCGCCGCTCGGATGCCTGTATCCGAAAGGTAAATCTTTCTACAGCTTGTGATTCTTACGGTGCTTCCGAAAAATTGTTTCTTGAAGCTCGCTCAAACACGCATGACAATTTGCCAAAAAGACCATCACGTTACTCTCGAAAAATTGACCAGCTTTCTAAGAAATTTCGCGTTTCAAAGTTTTCCAAGACATGAAACATTTCTGGGAAGGGGGAAGCTAGGAGAAAACCTACAATTATGTAGCGTCACGAAGTTCACGGATAATACCAGGTTTCAAGTGACGCTTTTCCAGGAGTCGACGTGTCTACCTTCTCCGGCTCTAACGTTGAGAGCAAACACAAGAAATTGAGGCACAAGAAGAGAAGACGTGCCTTTATTGAGAATTGAATACCAACGCAGATCAACTTTCTCGAATAGCCAAAAATTGTACCATATTGCTCGCTATATGTACAAATGTATTTTGTCTTACAAACACGGCTTCCACGCCTAAAACGGGTCACTTGGCAGGCTCAATTCCCCTCCTTTCATGTGATGTGTTTTATTGTGTGTTCGTTTTTAATGTTTGTACAGTAATGAGTATATAAAAAAATTATTCTTTAAAAATAGTATGAACAACACAGATATATGCAAAATACGGCAGTAATTCGAACAATAATATACTATAGCAGTTCAAACTGCTCAGAATTTCTCAGGATTTTTTTAAATTTTAAAATTTGAATACAATTTACAGTTTTTCACTCATTAGATCTACAATAGTCTACAGCTGCAGAATTTATCTTATTAAAAGAAAATATTTGATTCTTAGGCATTTTCCTGACGATAGGGCAGCTATTTGTTATTTAGGCGGGGCTGAACGGTGTGCGGGGCGGGTTATTGTTGTTTTTCCGGTTTTGGCTATCAGCCACCGGCATCAGCTGATTCGTGAACCGGCTCCTCGTTCAGACGGGTCGATGAACCGAACTGTCACTTTAGAACGTTCCTAGCTCTAGTTCTTTCTCTCTCAAATCTTTTCCCAATCTCTGACAGGGCTGGAATGGGGTTCAAATTTTTCCCTGATTATTTTAAAACCAGTGGAAAAAGACCGCTTCGCGGCCCTTTTCCACTGGACCCCGTCTAGGAATCATGAATTCCCTTTCCTTTTATCGAAGCCTGCGGCGCAAGAGCCTGACTCAAGGAACGATTCTTTGGCCTGCGGCGCCAGAGCCAGCGCTGTGCCAGAATCTTTGAGCCTGCGGCGCTAGCTACTGGTTTTCGTCTGGCGCTAGAGCCAGGGCCCGGTTCTGAAACTCACACACCGAGAGCCTAGAAATATGTTTTGTTGTTGAACTACCAAAAAGCAAAAAGTTAAATTTCCTGTGGATTCGAACCCTGACCACCCGTTTGTTAGACCGGGCGGCAATCCAATACACCAAGGGGCCGCGGCGATTGACAGCGGGAAAGGCCTCTTCTGTCCTGGGGGCCGCCTCATCCCGGGAGAGAGGGCTTCTGATAACTTTACAAAATTCTCTTTTTGAGTCTGAATGCGCCGAAAATTTGTAAAAATAATAAGATGCGCATGATCCCCACTATCGAATACATAAGTGGACCAAATTACAGCCCAAGATTCCACCTGGGATTCGAGTTATTGCCCGGACACCACGGGACTGTGGCCATTTTATTAAGGACCGTCTAATAAACAGCTCATAAAAACTTTATTTTAAGGAATTAGGCAAAATCCAAAAAATAGTATCGGGAGAATTGCTTTTACCACTCACCCTCCAAAAATCAGATCCCAGCCCCTCTTGGTGGCCGAGAAAACCTCCGGACATACCTTTTTGGGCAAAATGTTAAGGATTTTTCACTATTTTGCTTGTAAAATCTTTAAATGAAGGAGTTTCGAAAAACAAAAAAATGCGTCACTGACAAATGTGTTTCTCCACCTCCATGCCAAAAATCAGCCGGAAATTCCGCCTGACGGCCGAGAAATCGGCTGTACAGAAAACACACATACTTTTCTCGCTTATAGGATAGGATTAAGGTCTAGGGAAATATTCAAATCCGAATTTTTTAAATTTCATGCAGCAAATGGAGCTTCCAAAAGATTTTCGAATCATCCGCTTTTTTAAGCACTAAGGAAAGGTTTTGCCGTCATTTTTTTGCCATAAGCCAACATTTTAAAAAACCTAGCTTTAATCAATTATTTTATTTTTACAAGGAGCTTGGATCGAATTTCCCTAGTGGTATTTCTTTTGGACTTTTTAGACATTTCACCTTCCGAGGACTTTAATGTATCCGTTCTCAGCACTTTCTCTAGCCCACCTGACGCGCCAGCGGAAGTTTATGACCCAATTTATTTTAGCTGCCCAGTTCAATCTTCGTTCTAACTTTCGCCTGATGTTAGTTCACCTCAACGGTCGGCCTAACCCTCTACTTTCACCGCCATTTCGAACACCTGATTCCGGCAAAATCGATGGCCGATTTCCGGGGAGGTGCCAGCCGGCGGGATGGAAGGGCGATTCCAGTTCTGCAGTCCCCTCACCCAGTAAACAACTCCGAGCCTCCGTTATCGCACCTCAGACTCTCCATGACAATCCCCCTCTCACACCTTACTCCTAAAAGTTATTCCAATTGCCGTAGTCATGCGGTATTTAAAATAATGCATCCAGTTCGACTTCCAGTTTATAGATTCAATTTTTTGGAACACGAGCTCGGAGATACCCTCGGGCTCCTCGGCACCATTTATGAATTAAGGAGAGTTTTCCGGCTGTTTCGCGCCTTCGTGCACGGATAGACCTATCATTAGTGCATCCAACTGTCAGCGGGGCTCTAGGGAATTTCCGGGGCGCACATTAGAAAATGGAACGATATTCTATCGTGGCCAGGGTTTACAAGATTGTTATATGTGGCAAACTTGGTGTTTTCAAATAAAGCTCTCGTAAAACTTGCCGGAACGCGCACTTTAAAAACCCTCCAAGCAACGCTTTTTTGTTTAAACCATGAACTGATTTAGATCTTACTACCACCGCAAAAAAAAACAGTATAGTAATCCCTCCCTTTCCTAGAATTTCCATCGTTTTTCGTGTACTGCCCTATAAAAAAGGGCAGCCTGGATGCATGTGACATCTTTTTTTGGCGTTGCACCCAGCCGAAATAATCTTTCTGGTTTCTGTCCGGCATCACGCCGGTCACTCGACCTCCACGCATGCAGAGACAACTTTGCATTTTGATAACCTGCCCATCAGCTGCTTCGGGGCTTTTCCTTGTTCATAGCTATCATTTCATCAATTCAACGTTTTCTAGTTTTTTGCACAAATCAATTTTGGAGTTTTAGAAATCGCAGGAATGGTTGATGTTGAACCAGAAGAGCTAATATTTCGAGGTACGGTAAAACTTTTTTAGGTTCTGTCGCATTATCGGCGGTAAGACCGAATTTTTTCTACGTCTTGTAATGTCTAATAACTTCATATGATATATTTTTTGGTATTTCTAGTAAAATATAACTATATTTAAACTAAAAATAACTACCTAAAAAATTCCAAACAATTTTGAAAATCGAACGCTTGGTCAAAAATTGGTCTTTTTTGTCGGAAAATCGATATTTCGATAGGTTTAAATAGAAATTCGTAAAGTTTACACATTTCGAGTTAGAAAAAAAACGTGTAAAACACTGGCGTTATTTATATTTGAAAATATTGATTCTAGGCAAAAAGAGTTGGTCCCACGATAACCCCCCCCCCCCCGATCATGCGCATGAACGATCGATTTAAGAGACGGTTTTACGCACAAATCTCCCATTTTCAGGCGTCACAGCGGGCTCCCCACACAAAATGACCGCTTCCTTAAAAGTGCACAATCCAACCCCATCCACAATGTTCTACAGAGTCTATTCATCACATTCCGTATACTATTCACTTTATGTCAGCCCGGTATCAGGTAGCAATTTGAAAAACCTTTCGAACAAATCGCTCAGGCAAACTTCTACCCGGCCAATCCGTAGAAATCCAATTCGTGCTCCCGTCAATTGCCTCCGTGCGCCACTCAGCACAGCCGCTCCATTTTGTACTCCAGAGTACAACGGCTTCCGCAAATTCGGATATGCGCACGTTTTGGAGGGTTGGTTCAGCAGGCTGGGCTTTTGATAGAATTTATTTGGTTTAGTATGTCGATCTTTTGGACATTGTTGAGATGCCGATTAGAGTACGAATCATGCCTTTTGAGGAAGATATTTGGGTACGACGGCTCCGTAGTTATTTATATATGACTTTTTTAAGAATTTCCATGATACTGAAGCGTCGTCCAGCGAAGACGAGCCGGTGAAACGGAAAAAACCGAAAGAGGTAGAAGAAAAAAATGGAAAAGCGGTCAGTTCTAGATCCTCTAAAAATTACACCTTTTTGGCCTCTTTTTGCAAATAAAATTTGCAAAAAAAATGTGGCGACATCAGCAAAACAATATGTTTTATAGGAGTTGTCTCTTGCGGAAGAAGCCCGTCATGACGTCATCATACGCCTTATCACGGTGCGTTCATGCGTTCGTGCTTTCTTACCGACCCATTGTTTGAACTCCGGTGCGCCCCGAGACCAAAGCTTTAATTTGAAAATCATCCTAAGGTAACACTCCTAATTTTGTGTGTTATAGGAAAATCGATCCCTTCGTGCACGAGTACTCTCCCTAGAAAAAGCAGAAGACTATTACGATCAGGTTTGGCATAAAACTTTTTCCGAAAGTGTTTGTTTTAGGTTCTAAGGCGACACACAGAGCTTGTCGAAGAAAATTCACGACTCCGCAGTCGGGTGGATAAGCTTGAGATCTCTCAGGTCCCATTTAATTGCTGTGTTTGCTTGGAAGAGAAGGTGAGGTTGCTTCCGGTTTCCCGAAAACCCAAAAATTCCAGCCGAATACAATTTTGTATCCGTGCCGTCATATCGTCATGTGTCGGAATTGTGCATCAAATTCGGGAAGTCGCTGTCCGATGTGTCGTACCGTGATCACACAAAAAGCTGCTGTATATTTTTAGGTTTAGAGCCTTATTGACCGATTTTTTTTTTATCTGCGACGTATAAAATTTTGTGCTGACTCGTGATAATTGTCGCTCTCTTTTTTCAGCTCTTTCTCCCCTCAATTCTCATTTATAGTTCGGGTCATAGGAAAACCCTGCTTCGGATTACTGTGAGTTGATAAATGTCGATGTAATTAATAGCTATATATATGCGAAAATAAAGAGTTTTGTATTGATTTGCACAACGTTTGGCGCAGATATTATGAATGGCAAGCAGACTTAAACCTTTCATTGAAAAAGAGACTCCCCAGTGCTCAAAAATGACTTAAATACCGGTATCTGGGTCTCTACTTTTTATTCCATAAGGACAAAGTAATAATATTTGTTAAAATTAACAGCTCCACCTCCATCTTTCCCCTCACACCTTCACATCATCAATTGTTTTCCAAAAATCTCCCCCGCATGGAGATAGCTCCGTTTTTCTTTTTCTTTTTGCCCCAATCACCTCGAGATGCTCACGGATTGATTCGTTGTCCGTTCTCCTCCTTTTTTGCCTCCCTTATTACCACAAGGCCAAATGCGGTTCGGCTTGTGTTTATGGTTTCTGTCTATAGCATTTTTACTCGGAAATGCTTCGGCCAAGCCCACGGCACAGATGTGCAGATCGTTTGCTAATTTTGTGGCAAAGTAAGTTTAGATTTTTGTTGGGTTTGAAAATCGATAAATAATCAATTTTAAATAAATTCAGATGGAATCCCACCCCAGAAACACTACTCTCATGGTCCCGCGATAATTGTGATAAAATCCAGCCACGACCTGCGGATATGAGCTGCGCTGATATTGTGCAGGTATATTGTTCAATTAATTCAGTTTTATATTTTTCAGTTTGTATCGGATTGTAATTATGTAGCGGGCACACATCCCGGTTCCCTGGAAGCGGATAGGTTGACGATGCAGCAGGCTCGACAGGTTTAGACCAGGATTTTAGCGCAAGTCTGTATTATAGCAGTACTATCGTGATACGAATGTCCCGCAGGAGTTGGGAAAGTACACATGGTACAATCGACAGACGACAATCGATTATGGTAGACATGGAAATTGGTAAGTACGGGATTGATGCTAAGAAAGGCTCTAAAATCCAGGTACTACCCCAATTACTACCTACCGTCCTTCATTTCCGGTTGGTATGACGGACATCCAGAAAGTGTACAACAATTGAGAAACGATTATCGTTTCTCAAAAGGCGGCAACTATCCTTATATGAGGTAGGATAATGCATTATAAATGTTCATCCAATTTAGAGCTGACAACGTGGTAAACATTGCCCTCCAACAAACTTCCCTGCCAACCTGCCTACACGATTTGTTCTACTGCCTCAGGGCCCAGTATCAAAGCCCTTATGCGCAGAGGTATGGCAAAAATTAAACCTTCTTACAGTCAAACGCAGCTTTGTTATTTCATGAATTTCGTAATTTTCGCAGCTAGAAGCCATTTTTTCAGATATCGCAAAATGAAGGAAGAACAATGGACAAGACGCTAATCATCTCAATAACCCAAACAGTGTATATTTATTGCAAATCATCGTAATCATCAATATCAGAAAAGCTATGTTCCTCCTCTTCCATGTCACCATCTTGCTGCCCCGCCGATATGTCGAAAAGCGATTGTGGAACCGGATAGTTCTCATTTTCGTCGTCCTAATATACACCTATTAGACAATAAATAAGCAAACCTGATTCAACTTCTTATATTCGAATATTTGATGGATGAGGTGCTCGAGAATCCGTTTCGGCGTCCTCTCATCTATTGGTAGACTGATGCCAACGATATCACTAGCTTCTTTGATAAAGTATTCCAAGTCTTCTTCTTCGCCTAAAACAATCGATGGTTTAGCCGTTCGGGCAAGATGCAACATTTATTAAGATGCATACATTTGTTTGCCAATTGTGCCAATCTGGTTTCTTGCGATGAAAACATTTCATCCAAATCGAATAGCTCGAGTTGAGGGTTTGGGGGCTCCTTGAAGTTTGGTGGAAAGACCTAGGCGACAAGTTTCTAAAAATTTGAGCCGTTGCTACCGCTGGTTGTAATGGAGGGAGTGGCACTTCAAAATTCGGTGTAATTAGTGTTAGCTGCTCACATTTCATCCCCAGGTTTTCATATGCACTAGATTTGGTCAAAATTAAAATTTCCGCCTCTCTACTTGATCACGGCTGGCCACGTTGACAAGTCAAACGACGATATGGTTGAATCAAAAAGGCGTAAAAAATCGCCGCCGATTTGGACGTCAAACTCGCCTTCTTGTAAGCATACCTAAACGAATTACTTGGCTAGTTCCCGGCTTTTAGAAACCTTGGGCTGTTCGCTGAGATGAATATGATCAGGAATTGGATTATAGTCATTAATCTCCGGCTCGGCTGAATCGATCTTATTCAGCGCTAGTCCATTCACCAAATATTCCATGAAGACTTCCTAAAAAATAGACTTAAGTAGTAAGTTTAGACCCGAACAAAGATTTTTGCATTCTCTTCTTTGTCAATATAGGAGTCGTGGAAAATATGAGATGATCCGCAGACAGCTAATCGACCCTTGCCGTCCTGAAATATATACTTATTTTTTTATTCTACAAAGCGTCAACCTGAACGTGATGGAACGCTGCTACAGGTCGAGAAGTCGGAAAACATGCGCTTCCTGTCGACAGAACGGCTGTTGCCAGTTTGTTAACATTCAAAGTGCAGCCATAAGGGTAGACGAAAGATAATGTTCTTAATATGCTTTTCTCAAAATCTAAATCATCAGAACTTACTGTGAATTTGCACTCTGGTCACTGGAGATCGATTTCCTACTGGCCACGGCAATTTCACGGTTCAGGACCCCATTCGAGATGAGGGCCTCCTTTGGGTCGAAATATTTGTAGAAAATTGTTCGAATTACAGAATCTAAAAAAACGTTACTATCAATTCAAGGGGTACGAGAAAACCATTATTAGCCATGATTCCATACTCCTCGAGTAAATAATTTATGTTGGTGTCTGCTGCCACTTCACCGCCTTCGCTCGCTAGAATTAGCAGCGATCCACCATCTTTCAGATATCCGCGCAGTGCTTCCATCTCAAAATTATGGTTATCAAAAGCCTTGTAGGTTTGTTGATACCTCTTGTGCATTGAGTTTCGCCCTGGGGCCGGCTAGAATGAATACTTTACATTCAGCCAATGTTCCTTCGGAGATTTCGTCGGTATTCCTTAAAAATAATTTGTTTAAATCTTCGTAAAACCAACGGGTCAACGATCCACTGTGATTTTAATCTTCTTGTCATTCCCCGATATCCAGAGTGGATACCAAAAGTTTCCCGTTTTGATTGATCGATCAAGATTTTTGTTCTTCTTGTGGCCTAAAAGTCATTTATATTTTAATCAGAGGTTAGAATCAGATTAATTTTGATGTGATACAATATGTTTAATAAGCAGATTTATCGTAAGTTTTACAACCTACCGTTTCCATTTTTTGCGGATCAGATGATAGTCGAGAATTGATGGCAAGATCGCTGGCTGGTGGCATGTTGCTTTGGTGTTTCGGATGGCTTTGAGCCGTTTCCTACCAGCTGCTCCATTTTGGTGGCCTCGGGTTACCATGGCTACCGGGGGCGCCGATTTTGGCGGGGGTCCGAATGCATTTTTTTGCAGAGCGTAGAACGTTGAAGGGATATAGGTCAGAACGAGCGTAATAGCTCTAATTAAAACAAAAATAAATAAATAAAAATTTAGTTCAATAAATTCACCTTTCTCCCGATAATTTTTTCCAAGGTCACCTTTTAGTTGCGAAACGTTCGATTTTCCCAATATTTTTATTGCAGTTTTCTCCGCCGCAATATTGACGTCAGAACTTTTTTAGGGCAAAAAATTGATCGAAAGAACCTAACACAGCCGGATGCTCTGTTTCCCTTCAGGATTAAGTCATTTGCCCCCAGTCAACCAGACCCGCTCCCTACCAACCGTCTTGTAGCAATTTCCCACGTGATTACTCATTTTATGTTCTATCCCTTTTAATTACATCCATAAATCTAAATCTAAATACCAACCTAGCGACAATGAGCCGATGGCGGTCCAGATGAACACAAAACTTCTCGTCATTCTGGTAGTTGTCAATGGTGCGATCTCTCATCCATTCACGGGTATGCAAATTGCTTAAGCAACTTTAATCGCAACCCTCAAGATGATGCTGATGAAAAACTGAATATTGCTTTTCTTACCGAACAAGCCAACAAATTCCACACAATTGCTAATGCCGGTAAGCACATGCCTACCCTACCGCGAAATTCATATGAATTCCAGAAGTAAAGCTTGATTGTGTGGCGCAACGCGAAAAGGCCAAGAGCAAGTCGCCGACAAACTTTTTGCCGACCTGCCAGAATAAGAATCCGGCGTATGATGTTCGATTCGGATTTTTTTAGTGATTTAGACTTTATGCCAAAACACAGTGCCACCAGGATTCGCGGGTTTGCTGGTGTGTCGATGAATTGAGTGGAGAGCCATTTTCAGGTTTTGCTTTATTTTTGTAAAAATTTGAGTGGATGGTATTACAGATTCATTACGAGGGCGTCGACCAAACTGTGATCGAAGGGAGAAAATCGCGACTTTGACAAAGCAGCCCGATGGAAAACATGTTTTTAAAAGTTCATAAGATCCTTATAGTGGCCTAATACCTAAAGTTTAGATTGCAAAGGACGACGACGTGCTAAATTTTATTCACGTGTTCTGAATTCGTTGAAGTAAGTAGTGTTTTCGTTTTGATCTAGATTCGCTTTAACTTTAATTTGTATTTTTAGAACGGAGATGATAATGAGTGGAGGATCGGGCAACGTCACTGATGAGCGGGTACTACAGTGGAAGTTCGATGCCCTTGACAAAAATAAGAATAAAGTTCGCCGATTCTCGCATTTCGTATAATCCTATATTTTTAGAATATTGAACGCCGTGAATGGAAGCCCTATAAAGAGTTGTTGAGAGGGTGGCGAAAGGTATTTGGCCAACATTTTTTATTTCAGGCATCACCCTTGTTTTTGAGGTGAAGACGTGTTCACGCAATTTCTTCCGCTTCTGTGACTTGGATGGAAATCGGCGGGTGACGCTGGATGAATGGAAAGAATGCACTGAGCAAGGTTTTCTATCTAGCTCAGCTTTTTACTAATTATTTTCAGCTCTCGCCGAGGTCGACCCAAAGCATACCAATCCCTTTTTGCACATTCTCAAGCCTGACTTGTGACATTGGGGCAATAAAAGTATTTTACTAAATAAAAGGAGTTTGAATATTAGAAAAATTTTCCATTTCCACTTTTCCCTTCTCTTCTCCTTTCACACAAACTATAATTAGCGCAGCCTATCAAAAAGACCTTTCCCCAAAAATTGTAGGTCCCACTGGGAGATACACCTTTGACGTTCTTCGCTTTTTACAGCAAAAAAAACGGCGGTGAAATCGGGCGGATGGTCTGTGCAGCCGTCATTTTCGGTTTCTTTTTGGGGGGCTATTGGAGAGCGAGATCTTTGTGGACCTTTCTGGTGGATGGCGGGTCTCATTTTGGGCTGGAGTAGATTGCTTCCTCTTGGCATGTCTAATGATTTCTCGTTTCACCTCCTTGGCTCGAGGGTTGCAGTGCATTTTTCGAGCTGGTGGTCAAAGTCTATGTGCAACCGTTGTCGAGATCTACTGTATTTGGAAAAAAATCTGGTTGTCTTGCCACCGCTTTATTTGGCTTTGAGGTTTAAACCGAACATATGCGATTTACGCGTCTGTTCTGGTTACTGGTCGAAAATTCGATAATTGTAAAGGAAAGAGAGGCGCCAGGCACTTCCGGTCATCATTTAAGCAATTTTGTCAAATAGCGTTCGGGGGGGGGGGGGGTGCGTTTTTGGTCAGAAGCTAAAGCCAATTATCTCCAACAGACGAGACTCGAAAACAACCCTAAAGGATTTATTCAAATGATTAATGTCATAGACAATCGACTTCAAGCTGCTTTCCTTTCGGAAGTCCCTCCACCCTTCAAAGGCTCTCCTCCTCTCCCCTCTCTCGTATCCTCGGTAGTATAGTGGTTAGTATCCGCGTCTGTCACATGCGAGACCCGGGTTCAATTCCCGGCCGGGGAGAATTTTTTTTTGCTTTTTTGGGAATAGAATCAGCCAGTTATTCTCATGTTTTATTCAACTTCAAGAGAATACAGTTTAGAACTTGTTATTAGGAAATTAGAAAATAATTAAAATGTATGAGTAATGAGGTTATGAGCAATGTTTTTATGAGTAATGGCGGCTCACCGTTAAATTGATCTTCCAGCCCGAGGGTGCCCAAAATTTTCGAGATTTCCGCCTAAGAGTTTAATCACTGCTGGACAATTGCAATAAAAAAAGGTTATGGCATCAAAATAATCTTTAGAAATGATGACAATTAGCTAGTTTTTGATTATTTCGGTATTCTTTCGACAAATTTGATATGCCACTCGATAGAGCATCAAAATTATACTAGAATTTTAAATTCCGCCTCAAATGATGTAAAATAAAATACTTCAGGCAAAAGTAAGCAAAATCCGAATATTCTGCCAACACTGATTTTATTGAATACATATTAATATTTATTTTTTTTGCAATCCCCAGCCAGTGGGGTCAAAGCTGGGACCCAGGGCTACCGATTGGAGGCCTTTAAAGTTTTTGGGAACTTCCGGCTGGGCGGGGGCCAAAGTACACTCTTAACCATATGGGGTATATTTGGCATAAGATCTGATTAACTTTTTTACTACTTAGAAGCACTCGGCACTCAGAGCAATTCCTGCAAATAAACGCATCCCAAACATCAACGCGCACGCTCGTTTTTCGAGGTGTCTAAACGGATCGCCCGTCCCTTTCGGCCATCCCTTAATGTCCTTGCTACAAATCTAATTAATCATTGTGGGCATAGCTCTCTCCTCCTCTCCCTGCATCTCAACATCTCCTCTAAAGACCATAGGGACCACTACCACGAACCGCTCATTTTCGGCCTCTTCCTGAAAGATGTGCTGGGTGGCACCTACCGACTCTCACTTCCGAGGTTTTTTAACCCTAGCTGCACCACAATTCTCCTTTTTTTCGGCTTATGATTCGATATTCCATCCCCCTTTGGGGACCACTTAACTGCAAAAATACTCGCCTAATTCCTTCTACTAGGGATTCGCTGACTCAGCGTGCGCACCTGAAGTTTGCATTCGCAATTTGAGTTTCGATGTTTGGGGTCTGAGAGTTTTGTCTGAGACTTTGTCCAGGTTTTACCTATGCTTGACATTAACTGATGCATCAGGTGACGCAAAAAACTAGCTAAATTAGTGGTTTTGCCCGTTTCATTTTGATAATTACGGGGTTAAATTTTTTGGTGCGTGCCATACGTTACTGCCTTTATAGAAACACTATTCATTAAAGCTTGTTGAGGCTTTTTCATAAATTTCGAAACTAGACCTGAATTTTCAGACGCATTCTTTCCAACCCTTTGCTTTGTAGCAAACCAATGTTCGTTCTCTGATCTTGTAAATCAACGCACTCCATCACGAAAAATGTTCGGCTCTGCCACACGTCCTGACATTAATTAGAGAGCCCCGGAGGGCCCCCTTCTGATGCCCCCTGGCCATCAAGAATAGCAGCAAAAAAGTGCTGGGCTGCCGGCCTAATTTATTTCCTGAATTGCGTCCCTCTTTCCAGGCAATGTTTCAATACCCCGGGAGGGAAAATAGAGATAATTGGGAAGTGGTGTTGGGAGGGTGAATGCCAACGTCGGGGGGCTATGGGAAGGGAGGGTTAAGTTATATTTGCAGGTGATGTTTCCAGAGACGGCTTATCCAAGCACACATCGTGCACGGAACGCCTTGAATTTGGGATGTCTTCCGGCAGCTAGAAAGTAGGGGGTCGTCTAGGTGATAAATGAAATTGGAATTCGAGGTGGGGCTTTCACCTAGATGTCGAGTCGGACTTTTTTTTTGCTGTTCTGACGGTGTATATGCTTTTATGTTTTAAAAGAATAATGTTGTATATATCTACAGAATAGTATGCCTTCACTTTTTGGCTATAAGACCCGATTGAGTGCTTTGGCTCGCCCCACCAGCCGCCGGACTCATATTCCCTGCCCAGTTAGCATAAAGGCCAAGCCAGAGCAAAGTTGACTTAATGCGAGGGGGTTCCATGAGAAAAAAACGGATGCGCCCGGCCCCTCGTGCCATATGATTCCCATAATGGGTCTCCCTCAGCCAGACTCATCACGCCTCGGTTCAAACATCGAGTTCGGTGAAGTTGTTATTGAAGTTGACGGCTGGAAAATTTCCTAGAATTTAATTGATCGAAGAGAATCACATTAATTAAGCGCTCAACAATTTTTCGATCTTAACGTGTAAATCTGAATGCTTCGATTTGTCTTGCTCATCAACTCTAACGGAAACACGCGTATTCCTCCTCTAAAATGACCCATTCTGACATATCTATAACACACTCCTTTCATATCTCACTGACATTCCGGCTTCCCCATCCCTCATCCTAATTCTAGTCCCCTGCATCTCCTGCAAAAATTCCGGGAACTCGAGGGGTGAATAGATGAAAAGTTTGGCGGGTGATGCGTGGAGAGCAAAGCGCTAATTTGAGCCATCTGCACTCAGAGGCTTTCGATTTCTTGGGTCCACATATTTTTTGTATTTGTGAGGGGAAGAAGCGGGGGAAAGAAAACATTTTTGTCAGCTTTTGCCATCGATTGGGTTTATTGAGGGCTATCCACTGGGTTTCCATTTTCATTCATGGTTTTAGCTGAAGCAGTCGTCTGTACAATACTTTGTAAACTTACATTTTTACTCACATGATATACATTTTCAAGTCTTTGGATTTGGTCATCGCTTTATATGCTGCTTTTTGATCCTTTTTGCCACATTTTTGATGTTCTAGCCAACTGGTTTATGAAATTTTATTTTTTTCTATGAGTTTTTACGTTAGAACTGATCCTGATTCTTTTTTTTTGTCGGCTCTCTAGGGAGAACCGAACTTTGACTATCGCAAATGTTTGGCGCCCTCAAATTCCATAGACTTCTTGACGTCATGGCGTAGACTCCGTTTTTGGTAGCGTGCGACTGGCGCCCGGGAAAACAGGTAAAAATTATCATAAATTGGAACTGCGTGGGAATGGGTTGTGGAACAAAAAGTGTTTGGTTTGCGGATTAAGTTTTAAAGTTTTAAGGCAAAAAATAGCTACTATTAGCTCGTTAGATTTGGTACTGTCCAATATTAAAATATTTGCAATACGATTTGGTACATGTACAGAAATAGAAAACAATAACGAAGGGATTCCCGTGTCGCAATTGGTGCATGCCACGCAGACAGCCTTTTTTGGAGCGCTGATCATCTGTTTTCGGCTGGGGCTGCGGTCGACTATCCCCCAGGGATTGTCTGTAGAATAGATTTTGTGACGATTCGCCAATTTGTTGGGTGGTGGTTACGGTAGCCCTTCAGGGTATCCAGCCATCCATCCGACTAAACCCCACCTCTATCTCAATTTTCCGCCAAAACAGTCTCTCCTCATTGCACTGCGAGGGCATTTCCGCGTTTTTCGAGAAATCCACTTTTCTTGACATTTCGTTGTTTTGGCACCGAGGGAGAATGGCTGGATTCGTGTCTGTTATTAGGCGACATGGCAATTCTAAAGGGATCGTACCTCTCTAGTGGGCTGCCTGAAGCAAAAAATGCCAATCGGCGCTGGTTGGGACGGGACTCGCCTCACAAGATGGCGGCTAGCCCAAGAATATAGTCCTAAAGCGGCCTCCGAGGTCGCGCAGATGCGGGTCTCACGTCTGCCCTACCGGGGGAGGGCGAGGCATGCAGATAACGATAGGCCTTGGCGACGGCGTCCCAATAATATAGCCGGAGGGCACGCGTTATCACATCTGCGGGCCCCGGGCACTCCTTATCACCCCCAGACTACCATTGGTGCACCGATGCCGATAAAGCGGTAGGTCACGTGTTATCACATCTGCCGGCCCCGGGCACATCTTATCAACCCCCAGACTACCATTTGTGCGAGGATAGTGATAAAACTGGTTGACCCACGGAAACATCTGCTACACCTGCGTACGTACGTTTCAGAATTTGCAAACACACCATAGATAGAAAGTTACGAAGCTTCGCAGTGTCAAAAAGGCGTCTGACAACTGCGTCTGACGACTGTGAGTTGATTATTTGTCTAACATAGTGTAAGGGTTGCCATGTTGCTCATTTTTCACATTATAGAGGTTCGTAACTCTTCAAACTTGGCCATTTCGCCGAATCCAAAAAGTTCGTTTTTATCAGCAAAAAATTCTGCACAAATCTGGCTTGGTTCCGTCCAAAAAGCAAAAAGAATTGCCCCCACGCGGGATTGAACCACGGACCTTTGGTTTACAAGACCAACGCTCTGCCACTGAGCTATAAGGACACGGGGATAGCGCGCGACTGGGCGGCTCTTGTGGCTCCGCCCATGTTAGTCCGAGAGGTTGATCAGGGGTGGGTGCCCGGGGTCCGCAGATGTGGTGACGCGTGACCTACTGCTTTATCAGTATCCGCGCACTAAGGTAGTCTGGGGAACCCGGGGCCGCAGATGTGATGACGCGTGACATACTGCTTTATCACTATCCGCGCACTAATGCGTCGGAGAGGTTGATAAGGGGTGTATGGGGCGCGCAGATGTGGTAACGTGACCGCCGGCTACATTCTTGTAGCTCCGCCCACCCCGTGCCTCCAAATTCTGAATAGCACTTCGTCAACACCGCTTCAAAAACTGAACGACTGACCGAATTTTTTATCAAATCCGGAGCTGAAGTTTTCGTTAATATAAGATCTTTCCCTTTTCCTGACTGGCCGGAAGTCCAGAAAGCGCCGCATTTGAGACCAGAACCCCAGAATTGCTTTTTGGCTGGGCGAAGGGGATGAGCCAGAAGCGTGACCACTCGAAATAAGCCATGTCGAGTGGGAACGGCTGATTCCGAATTCTGGGGCACATGGTGCGTCTATTCATTAGTCTTCGGCAACATAGACCGCTTTTCACTTATTGGCTTTTAGAAAAAAGTTAGTAATGGATGGGTTACGGTAAAATGACGTGTCAGTTAGCCGTCAGGATATTATTAATACATATATTTATATTAATATTATATTATTTGAATACTTAATAGTTTCTTAATTTATCCAATAATTTAATATATAAATTTTCGCTGATCTTTGAAAAGTACTATAGTACTGGTCATGTGATTTCTTTCTTTCTTGATGTGTCATTACCTGGCAGCTGAAAAACAGCAACATCTGCGTCTACCCAAGCGTCGTTTTTCCGTTTTTTTTTCGAGGCTTACACATTCCCGGGTCTGACTACAAATTCCGCCTCAACGCACGTGAGCATCATTGAACCTCATTTTTCGGGGTTTCTCTGAATAGGCTGTGTTTTGGAATCCGCCGCCCAGATTTATTTTTTTGCCGGTTTTCCGACCGGATCAGGAGAGACTTACGCCTACGTTTCATGAATTCACACGACCGCTCTGGGAAATGCGATAATTTTGCCTTGATCGCTATGGAACCGGGCTTTCAACAATGGAAGGTGGTTTGAAAAAATCGAGAAAATCCTAGTGTGCGTCGGGAGACGGGTTTTGAATTCTATAAATTTACTGAAATTGCATTACCGATTAGACAGACGTTTGAATATCACTACGTTCTTAAAATTGTTTTGACAGCTTTTTGAGCGTTGCGGAGCCGTACAAAATTCCAAAAAAGTCCAATAGTACGTGGGCGTATTTTCAAGCCCTTTTGTTCCCTAGACACAGTCCCAAGATTTGAATGGATACCAAAAAACCAAAATTCGCTTCTTATAACTTTTCCTCATTATGAACTCGGTTTTCCCCCAGACGCAATTTGCCAAACAAACAGCCCTCCTTTACCACCGATTCCAAAACAAGCTAATGACCGTCGCGCCTCGTAAATTTTAAAAGGGACCCACCTCATCCAAGATGAGCTCTATATAATGAAATAATCCGATAGAAACAACCCCATCCAGACCCGTGCACACATCCCTCAAACTCTCCTTAGACCGCGGCTCTGAATACTCCACTCAAAATGCATTCCCCCACCCTCCGCCCGCCCTTCATCTATCCTATTCCATTAATTACCCAGTACAGCTTCTTCTTTCATAACAACCCATCCACACACCCGGGGGTCCGTAATGTCGGGGATGAAAAGTATCTTTTTAATCTGTCTGTGTTTCTGCAATTATACTGCTGCTTTTCACATCATTCTCTAGATAATTTATTGGTATTTTGCAGAGCTCACTCGGAAGTTGGGTACTTGACTCGTAGCACGGGAGATTTTTTAATGGACGAACTATATATATATTTCTTGCATCTCTACTGCCAATAATATATATCTTATTTTGTAGGCTACGGTTTACTTTACCCCCAGCCGAGGGTCCCAAAGTTTTCGATATTTACGCTATTTTTTCGACATTTCCGATAGGCCATTCGATAGAACATCAAAAAATATACTAAGAGTTTTAATTTAAGCTCAAAATAATGCAATATAAAATAGTTACGACAAAATCATGATTTAATCGTGATTTCCCCGATGGGAACAGGGGGAGCAAAGCTAGTTTTCGACATTTTTACAAAATTTCTTTAACGCCATTCGATAGAGCGTCAAAAAATATACTAAGAGTTTTAATTACAACCCAAAATAATGTAAAATAAAATAGTTATGGCAAAATCCGAATAGCCGCTCAAACACTGTTTTAATTTTATAGATTTTAATATTTATTTTTTCGCAATTCGCGGCCAGGGGATAGTAGCTGGGACCTAGGGCTACCGATTGGTGGCCTTAAAAAATTTTGGGACCTTCCGGCTGGGGGAGTAAACTCGTGCCCTAACCGTTCAGTTGTATACTGGCAGTAACGAAACGGGCAATTTTGTCGGATTTTAACATTTCTTGAGAATAACTCCAACTTCCTCCTTTCCCACGCCCGTTTTTTTGCTATCCACGCCAACTTTTTGGCATCCAGCACACCCAAACCGAAGATCCGGATTTCCGCCACAGCGTCAGCAGCGCACCTGAAATGAAGTGGCCTGGAAAAACGAGGGCCCAACCTAGAATTTTGGCTTCTCCTCTGGACAATGGTCATTCCATTGCGCCTTCTTTTAAAAGAATGTGAACTGCCTTTTCCCTTCCCCGCTCTTACTCCCTTTCTAACTGCATCTTCATCGTCGGTGGGCTCTTCGGTCCCAAATTGGAGACGCCGGAGAGAGGACGTCATCGGTTGGCTGACACCATCTGATTCCCCGCATTCCCCAATCTGACACCTTGGCCGGATACTTTTTGAGCTTGATGCGGGGACCGTGTGACACCGCCCTTTTTAACATGAGCATCGCACGAAGGCAGGGAGACCTACATCTGAATCATTTTCTAGGTGGACTAGTAGATCCTTTTAAGGAGCCAATTTTCCTTGTTGTAACTATTTTTGTATTGCAACATTTTGAGCTGCTATAAAAGCTTATAGTTAATTTTTCGATGCTCTATCGACTCGCGTCAAGAAAAGCCCAAAAAATAGCGAAATATCCAAGTCTTGGCCAATTTTGGCATTTCTCATCCCCTTTAAAAGTTCAGTAAGCTTTCGCATATACCAACAACCCTTTCACTGGGTCTTAGAATAATTTATCGCCCTTCTACTTCCTCAGTTCCTTAGTCAACGCGGAAAAAAATCCAAAACGTGAAAGTTCGCGGGTGGTGTATCCCCTCAAGGGGACGGGGGGTCCAATTTTCCACCTGGCGGCACAAGCCGTCAGGGTTTTGAGTCAGACGACATCGGGGGCTATTGGTCCCGGCTAATTAAATGATCGCCACAATAACAATTATAAGCGATCGTATTAGTACGATCACGTGTTTGTCGACCTGGGTCTATGTCTCCCGGCGGGCATTTCGAGGTGAAACACCTGTACCTAAAACCGCTTGTCTCGTGCTTTTCGTTTTCAAGTTATGGGGCTTCTGCATTATCGGGGGTGTATCCGGAAAAGCTTATGTTTTCGTATTACTCTAGAAATCCCTACAAATGTGACCCTAAGGATTTTAATAGTATTCTTGGTCAGTTGTAGGTTGGAAATTCTCCATTGTTATAAAAATTATAATTTATTAATAAAAAAGTTCTAAATTCACGATTTATTACTATCTTGCAAGTACAAAAAAACCTTTGAAGACTAAAAATTTTGAAATTCTCTAGGTTTTATTCAATTATTTTTGTATTTATCAAAAGTAGAGTTTGGCGCTACGCTACGCCGTAAAAAATAGAAAATAGCCTTAATTTATATTAGAAAAGTTGCATTCTTAAGAAAAAAAAGGAGAAAGAAGCTGGTTTCTCCCCCCCCCCCTTTGATGATTTCACACCTCTTTTTAGATATTTGTTTTGCGTTTCGTGCCCATGTCACTTACCTAATTCCCAGTTATTAATTTTATGCCAAAAATTCCTTGACTGGCGTTAGTTTTCCCCCCGGTTCCATTCATCGGGGATGGGCCAAACCCAGGGATTGGGCCAAATTTCCAATTATCCACCGCGTAGGCAACGAGGCGAACCCCCAAAAAACGGGTGAAGCCGAAAGGAGGAGGCAAGGGGAGGCCGAAGAAAATGGCAATGAGGATTTGTTACCCGGTATTATTCGGGGAGGGCGAGAAGGGGCCCGGATTTGCGATCCTCACCCAAAAAAATGAAGTCTCCTTGTGAATACGGAAAATTTGTCGAAAGGGAAGCCTGAGGGGGAAGGAGATGGGGTTCATCAGAGATTGGAAATCGGGCATTTTTGGTTGTCGACGTATTCTAAGATTCAAAATATTAGATGTTGATTTTTAAGGTGTTGTTCGACACAGAGACAAATTCGGCCATTTTTCAAAGCAAAATAATGTAACATGATATCGCCAAAAAAACGCACTCCTTTTTTGAAAACATTGGCAAGCATTTTCACTAGGTTTAGGAAGGAAGCATGCCGATTTTGAATAATTTCCCAAAAATGGTCATATGAGTTTTAGGCGATTTTGAGGATAAAACTTAATTAAAATTGTCGAGCTCAACGCTATTTTCGTAAAACCAAAAATATTCTAGATATAGAACAGTGCCGTCTCCATTTTTTTGCTAAACTCGTTGTCCAATTCCGTCAAAATTCCAGTAAAAGCGGCAATGGGCCTTAAATTAGCTATAAAATTTTTATTTTACATCATTTTGCTGTGAAACTTCGGTGGTAAAAAGGTTTCATGAGGCACTATAGCTGAAAACTTTTGATACGTTCGGAACCAAGAAGGCGAATGCCAGGGTTTTTATTTGGGCCTCCTCTATGTTTTGATCAAGGCTTTGACATTAAATATTTAGATTATTAACTATACTTTTATATTAAAATACGAGCGTTGAGAGATATCCATTTTTAACATACTATCACGCGGCCAGTGTCAACCAACGAATTATCTGTAGTCGCTGACCGGGGATTAGTGAATGGGGAGGATTCATTTTTCGGGGGCCAGTTATCCCCGTCGTAGAATCCCCCCCCCCCACCCCCGCCCGTTAATTATTTGTTGATCGCATAGTCTCACCTGATAGTCAATTTTGTCTAGTCGTTTTCTTTAGATGGCTAACTGCTTCATTGCTCCGAAAAAAGGCCTTGATATTCCACCTTTAAATGTAACTGGATGATTTGATGTTTAATCTTTGTTAATATCTCCTTTATCCTCTCAACTCATTCCCCTCTTTTGTAGAACTATTACTCATCTGATTCACACCACTACCCCCTCCTTCCATTTTTTAATCCCCATCCTGGAGACTAATTTGATTCACGCACCCGTGTCTCCTCCATACCCCCCATTCCCCCTCTCGATTACGCATTTCTACACATCTCCCACTATTTCCGGGTGGCTATTATTATTTTTGAGCAGATCTACACGTCCACCCGCAGCAACCGCATCATTTCAGCATTTTTGGAGCAGTTTTTTGGAGTCTCGCCTCTTTGAGTCACAAAATTAGCCAAATTTTTACTTGCGTCCTACCGCATTTTTTCGTCCCCCTAGGGAATCCAAGGACTGAAAAAAGATGCAAGAACAGCGGCACGGTTAATCAAGAATGTAGGCTGCGTCGTCAGCGGTGGTGTTTGCTGAAATCTGACCTGGCAAGGAAGAAGTAGAAATTTTGCGCCGGGTGCGGGTAGGGTTTTTAAGTGGTAAAGCAGGCTTGACCAGGCGTTTTGCGGAATGGGGTATTAAGTTTTCATATTAATTATACTTTTGAATAGTCATATCTAAGATTACAACTAAATTAAATTAAAAGTACTATAAAATGAACTTTTTAAGGTATGGCTTTATTATACTCCTTCTCCTCCCGGTCAGCCGGAAGTTCCTAATAATTTTTCCGTACAACTTTTTTGTTTTACATTATTTGGAGCTGTAATAAAAATCTTTAAAATATTTTTTGATGCTCTATCGAATGGCCAAGAAAAAAATCCTGACGAACCAGCGAAAACGTCGGAAAATTTTGGGACCCTTTAGCTGGATCAAGTAACCTCTATCATTTTGTGAAAATGCTCTCGAACAATGTGTCGATTTTCCATTTGCTAGATTTTATTTTACTGTAAAACTTCCATTTTCGAGCGTCCCGGATCTTTGAACACTTGCCCTACAGACCTAATTTGAATACTCCAGGGACCAAAAGAAAATAATCGCGGAAAGTGGACGTTTTCAGTGTTTAATGAAATAATTCGGCATCGTGCGTCAACCCATCTGTTGGATTCTCTTCAGTGTCAATCACTGTGACGGACTAATTTTTGCACAGGGTTTCTTCGCCCCTCATTTCTATTGTCTTATCTTCCCTTACGGATACGAGTTCCCATCACCCGGATTAGTTAGATCTGAAACCCGCATTTCCCGGCAATTCCGAACCCTGCAGGGCTTCGTGGATTCCGTGGTTCCGTGTCGATTTTTGAGGGAGGCTCAAGTTTTTGTACGCGCTGTGTTATGAGACTACGACTCTGGTGAAAAGCTGGGTCGAACTTATTATTTCTTTTTTTTTCTAGAATTTTCGTGGGGAAATAGTGGTTTGATCAAACCTCTGAAAATCCTTTTTGCTTTGAGTATTTGGGAATTTCGTGGAATTAGAGACTACCACTCGTTCCCCCGTTTTTCAACAATTTCACACGGAGTCGACGTGTGCGAGAAATGATTTCACCATATCATTTTGAAACGAGAGCTCAAGAATAGGGTTTTGTAATTACTATTATCTTTCTTCTTCTATTGTTACCCTCGTTTATTTTCTAAAATATGATTTTTGTTTAAAGCGCCAATCGACCAATTTAGAACCATGGGTATAACGGGCGTGGAGATTGCCACGTTCATATATGCCTATGTCCTGCCATGTCAAGTGTTAATTGGATGCTGCGGAAATATCATGAATTTGATTGTGCTGCTTGACCGTCAAATGAGGAAAGCTCGGACGCATTTGGTAAGATTAAAAAAAATCAGTTTTTGGCACCATACCCTTTCTTCTAAATTTTTATTTATTGCAAAATTCTACTAATTCACATGTCACCTTCCAGCTCTTCGCTGCAATGGCTCTTTCGGATCTCGCGTTTCTAATCTCATCCCTAGGAACATGGTTGATGATTCAAAGGGTAAGAAAAAACAACTTTTGACAACTTATTCTTATTTAGTTTTTCCCGCCTTCCCAGCCAATGATGGATTTCTTGAAGAATCATCGACATTACCCCAACGGTCTCTGCAACTGGTTCAGCGCCATGTCGATTTAGTAAGGCTATTGCCATAATTTAGTAATAGCGTTGTTGCAGCTTTATGATCTACGCAACAGCTGAACGTGTATCTGTCATTAAATCCCCTTTCCGGGCTTCGAAGGTATTTTAAAAATCTAAACAACTTGATTCCAAATTTTAGGAGCCTGTCACGGCTCGTTTTGCCGCCTCCCTGCTTCTAATTTCCGTGGTATCATTGGCGATCTGTGGAATTCATTTTATGTCCCATCAACAGGTAAGTCATTTCATTTAGCAATTTTAAATTATTTTAAATTCGACAATAAATTAACAATACAAATTCCAGCGCAAATTATGGCCGGACTTACAACGCAGCTGGATTATGGCTCAAATGCTCCTTGTCGTGGTTGTCCCATTTGTGTTGACTACGGTAGGGCCGCAATTTAAATTTTTTTACACAAACACTTTTTTAGTTTATGAATGCTATGCTGATCGTGGAGCTGAAGAAGAATCGCTGCCAGATGCATGCACTGAGCGACAATTACAGCGAGAAGCAGATTTTGCAAGATAATAAGAGGAGTCGTGATGAGCGAAAGGTGGGGATCGGTCTTAAAATTATAATCTTCAAGTAGAATAACGTGTATAAAAAAGGTAATGAAAAAGAATATAATATAAAAATTAATAAGAAGGTGTAGTTTAAAGAATCTAAAAAAAAGCATGAAGACATCAACTAAGACCAATTACTTTTACGCGTTGCGGACCCAGGCACTGCTTATAGTGCCAGTAGTGCGCGGATACTGATAAAGCTGGAGGTCACGCGTAATCACCTCTGCGGGCCCCGGGTACTCCTTATCAACCAAAAGCATAAAACAGAATCGTTCTGTACAACAAGCACAACCGACTCGTCAGAATCTGCGGAACGACCATATTTGAAAAGAAAAAAGTAGAAATAAAAAAGAAAAGTTGAACGTTTTACGAAGAAAGAGAGAAACTAAAGAAGAAAGAGGAAAAAAAAAGAAACTACGTTTTTATCAGCAAAAAATTCTACACAAAATAGGCTTGGTCCCGTCCAAAAAGCAAAAAGAATTGCCCCCACGCGGGATTGAACCACGGACCTTTGGTTTACAAGACCAACGCTCTGCCACTGAGCTATAAGGACACGGAGATTGGGTGCGATTGGGCGGCTCTTGTGGCTACGCCCATCCTCGTCCGAAACTTCCAAGAATACCGCTTGCACGGCTTCAAAAAAGAATGAAGAAGGAAAAAAATTGTGAAAGGACATGTTCAATTTCTGGAGCTTGGGCTGGTACCTTGCCGAAATATGCACACAGGGGCAGCAGCTGTAGACGCAGATGCAGGGGTAGCAGATGTTTTCATGGATCAACCGGCTTTAGCAGTATCCGCGCACTAATGATAGTCAGGGAGGTTGATAAGGAGTTCCCGGGCGGCAGATGTGATGACGCGTGACCTCCGTGCTTTATCGGTGTCCGCGCACTAATGGTAGTCTGGGAAATTGCTAAGGAGTGCAGATGTGATAACGCGCGCCCTCCGGCTATATTCTTGGGTTAGCCATGACCCTATTAGTCCGGCTATTTCCATAACAACCGGCGCTGATTGGAATTTTTTGCTTCAGTTATTGGCGGGCTGTACTATGCACTGAAAACATTTAAAAAGCGATGCCGATCCGTTCACATAAAGGATTCAGATCCTTCAGATAACCATCATGGTCGTCGTCATCTCCACATCATTCATTGTGTGCAATGCCCCCGGCGCTGTCATCTACACCCTAAAAGTCTTCGAGCTCACTAAACTAACGGTATCAGCATCCGCTTTCTCCAATCTAAGATCCATTTTCAGGGCGGCTTCACCCACCTCATCGAAACCATCTCCAACTGCCTGGCCGTCACCGGAAAAGTTCTGAACTTCTTCCTGTTTTGCTCCTCGTCGCAACGATTCCGGAAACTACTAAGGATGAGGCTCGAGAACTGGAGGGTAAGTCTTGAAAAAACAATACCTTGATGATAGCAATTTGTCTAGACCTACGCAAATTGCTGGTAAGTTTCGCATACCAAAATTAACTTAGTTATTTGAGTTGCTGATATTGGCAATGGTTCTGTTGAAGATTTGGTTTCTTTTAGTACTGTCGCTCATCGAAGTACGCTCGGCGCAGCTCCTCGAAGTTGAACCATTCTCACTCGCAAGCTAACAGGACTCTATCGATGCCAATGACGGAATTATGACATAAGGACGGGGTTGCGGTTACTCGGCATGGTAGGTGCTTTTAGGAGGTATTATTAAAGGGTTTACTAACGTAATAACGATCGTTCCTTGAGTAGAATTCCATTATCTTTCCATCAAACCAAAATAATGTAAAATAAAAATGCCACGTTTAAATTAAGGTTATTTTGCCAATTACGCTTGGATTTTGACGGCGTTCGACCTGTAAGCGCAAGGAAAAATGAAGAACGCACCGTTCTCTATTTGGAGAACTTTTTATTTACGAAAATATCGTTTAAATCGGCGGCCTTAATCAAGTTTTATCCTCAAAATCTAGAAACTGGCCTAAAAATGATCACTTTTTGGCAATTACCCGAAATCTGCATGCTGACATAGTGGAAAACGCTTGGCAACCGTCCCAAAAAAAGCAAATAGTTTTTCAGCTATAACATTTAATTAACATTGTTTCATTCGTAATAAATCAAAATCATAAACCTAAAACTTGACGGCCCTTCTTTTCAGTCGGTCCGACACCGAGTGGCCTCAGCCCCCAGCCGTGTCGATCGCTTAATTCCACGGCTACTTCACGCTGTCCATCACCATTGCCTCAAAAATACAACATCAATGAGCGAACAGATGAATCTATTCGCTCGATATCCCCTTCAAATCATCCCTCCGATCAGCTCCTCTTCACGGCCCCCATATCGGTTTAAAACGATTCGAAAAGCGGAAGTAGTGATACTTACTTGCACTCTGAGACGATTAGTCCAAATCACAAAATTCCTACGCACCAACCTCTAAATGTATATAAGTTTTGTGGATCTTTTTTGTTGAATTTCTTTAACTTTCTTCCATTCATATCGACCTAAATTCTCCAAAACCTAATCTACTTTATTTACAGGTATTTTTTATTTAATATAGCGTATTATGTAGTCTTTCCGACCGTTCCACCCCAACCCTTAAAATAATCATCTTTGAGATTAATCGAATTATTAACCGGGTCCCCTTCCATTGTTACATATACATTTCTTGTCGCCATATCTACCGTATTCTCTGGTCGATGGCTCTTTATTTTAGTCTCCCACGGAGCGGCGGAAAGTCTTCGGTGTCACGCGAAATAAATAAATGGCAATAGAGGATTTTACAAATAAAGGAAGGACAGCAAAACAGTGGGTATCGGAAGTGGAATACAAGCAATTATTTGGTGTAGTCAGAGAGCCGTTTCTTTCACATTTTTGTTGATGACGATTTGGCCGTTGGATTTTGATGCGGTCAGATGGGCCACTTTGGCTTCGATTTCGTCGATTTGGGTTTTGAAGTGACCGTTTGACTAAAATCCAGTCATTAAATATAATTAAGTCTGAATATACCTTAATCCCGTTATGCATCGGCTTCTCCCCATGAATACATCCATTCAACCGGGGGCCGCTTCCCTTCCACCGTCCAAAGCAAAGCATCGTTGGTCGTCTTGGTGTTTCATCTTCAGATTCAAGTATCACCTTGTCACCATAGACCTCGTGATGGGATTTAGCATCTAAAAAGGAGTATAATTGGCGCATATCCCCTAATAGAAGCCTCTTTCCCGTAAATTCTTTTAAAGTTTGTATTTGGGGTGCAAGAAACGAGAATAGGAGTTTTGTTTAGGGGTTTAGAGTTTCTTAGGTATTAGGAGGTAGTGGCCAAAATATACTAACTTTACATTCTATCTTCAATATTCTGTCAAAATCCTTGACTTATATAAGCGAAAATACGGTATACAACCCGATTAACCTACGTTGTTTTTTCGGCATATCGCTAACTGTCTCTCGACCCAGCCCCGAATCCTGGCTATTCCTGCTCTCATTGAGATTCGATAAGCTTGTCGCAACGAATCGCGAGGCGGGTGAGCCCTGAAATACGGTATATAAGACGCATTACAAAAACAAACAAAAATTATCAGACACATCTTAAAAGCTTACACAATGCCCATTTAGCAGCTCTTTTGCGCCCATCACCGGCTGCACCCGATGGGCTGCATGGAACTCCAAGGATTTCGACGGTAACATTCTGTTATTTGGCATCGATCTGAATAAAATAAAATTAAAATGATATAAGATGTAAATCACAAAATTATATAAAATTAGCATCCCAAAAAATCCCCACCTCGTCATTGGCGCATTTTCATACTCCGATTCATATCCATACGTCGTCGATTCTAGCTGCGATTTCGACGAATAAATACCTAAAACCCTCATTTACGTACCGGCACAAAATTCACGCTAGATTAGGGCTACAAAAGCGTGGGTACACTGTGTTGCTCCTACCTTTAATGCTTTTTAATGGCATGAGGTGCTGAACATACAGGCTAGATAATGGCGTAATAACTTACCACTTGGTCCCGGTTCTTCTGTGCATGGCGTGCCTTGCAGGGAGCCCGTAAGAACACCATTAAAAAGACGATCCTGAAAATTACATAAAATTCACCCCCAAATCAATCAGCATACCCTAGCAGCTTTCCTTTGCCTATCCATCTCTTCTCGATCTTTCCTCTCTGCATCTTCCTTTTCTTTCTTCTCCACTTCTTGCTGCCTCTTCCACTCATACTCCTCTTTTTTCTGCTGCTCCTTCCGTTGCTCCCCTGCAATTTTGTGTCTGTCATCCGCACCGAATACAAAATTCCCAATCTAACAAAAAATGGGATCAAGGTTTCAAAAAGCTACTAAAGTGAAAACACCCACTCTGCGCCGGCTAGGCACAGTTTTTGATTACCAAATAGTTCCTCGTCGTCTGGAAAATAGGGGAATTAAACAGAATGGAGTAAGGGTAAGAAGTAAGAAAATGCAATACACTTACCACTATAAATTTTTCGCAAATTCTCCTTGGTCATTGCTTGGGATAGTTCACCTCGTATGATGCTGGCTTCGTCTCGAAGTTTTGCCTGAAATGAAGTGATAAGATGGTACTCACTTCATTTACGATTTCGAAGATAACCATTAAAAAAAGAAAAGCTTACTTTTCTAATTTTATTGTTTCCAAAATATCGTTTATCATGCTGACGTTTTCATCATCATTGTCTTGGTTCAACACGTCCTAAAAATCGATTTTTATGGTATACAACTTTAATAAAAAGAGCTAAAAAAAGAGCTACAAAAAACTTACCTCGAGTTCGTTGATTTTCTTCTTTAGTTGTTGCATATTTTTCCGCAAATGTTCATATCGTCTATCCAAATAGGTCAGCCGCTCGGAGAACTGAAAATGCCTATTTATACAATGTAATAATTAATGGAGTTATTGGCTAGTTTTTAAATGTTCTTAGATAATTTTTATTTTTAGATTCAGTTTTAATTTTTTTCTGTTTACTCTAACCTCGCTACTCCCGTCGATAAGCTTTGCTTGCTGTAGGAGCTGACCGAGCTCACGTAACTCGGCCAAGTCGTGCAGTTCTTTTTTGTCTTCATCCATCTTTGCAAGAGCGACTAGGCAAATTCGTAGAACAGAAAGCGAGAAATAGAATTTCAGTCGAGTGCAAGAAGTGCCAAGAGCAAATTCAAGCTCATCTCGTGGAATGTCGGGGGATGCTTCTAATTACGCGGCGCTTTTCACGCTTTTCACGTGAACGAGAAGAGAAAAGAGGATGGGAAAAGGATGGAAATACGGAGTGGCTGTTTTTAAAGACTGCTAACAAGGGTATCCTACTATATATAAAAAAATAGTGTCTGTGTGTGTGTGCCACTTTGCATGCAACTTCCGTCAGGCTGTCCGGAGGATATCTCAAGGAGGAAAGGGTATTAGGCTACGTATGATACGCCATTAGGTGCATCATGGCCACGAGATGACTGCGCGTATATCAGATTTTACAAAATTCGTAGTTTTCGACATTAAAATTATGTTTTTGTTGTAAAATCGGGAACCCTCTTTGGTAGGAACCAATTTGTATAGACCGGAAGTCGCGGGAGCCTATATAATGAGCGGGAGAGGGACATTTTTCATTATTCGCAACAAAATGGAGAATGGTAGACAAGTATGCAAAGTGAAGGATATTATGGGGTTTGAGGGTTGAAAAGTCGCGAAGCGGCTTTTCAACCCTGGTAAAGTAATAAAAGTATATAAAATATATAGTGTTATTTACAAAATATTAGCCCTTGCGTACCTTGGTACTGAACTGTTAGCGGTGGGGGTTAGCAGGGAAAAGGAGTTTTTCGAAATATGGAAAACGAGTTTACGAATCAATAACATAATTTACAATATTTTTAATAGTTTTTGTTTGCTAAAACGTTAGCAAATTATTTTAAGCACTTTTAAAAACTCAAAGTTTTTAATTTTTTTTTAGTGATTTTGCATACATTTCCACCAAAAAGTTTTGTGAGCATTTCATATCTAAAACCTTCGTAAAATGCTATTCAAAACGGTTTCGTTTGTTTTTCATAGGAACGTAAGGAATTGCTGGGAAAAATTTGGTTCCCGCGGCTAAACCCCCGCTAACAGAACAGTACCGATGATTTTGCATAAATCTCCTAAAATCGAAGACGCCAAAGTAAAAGCCCAAGAGTAGAAGTACCAAAAATACGCCACCAACTACTACAACTCGCCACACCAAGTAAAGGTTTTCCAATGCGCCGCAAAACCGACTAGCGATGAAGGTGGATTTCCGGGGAGCGGAAGCCAGGCCCCACTGAGCCGAATTAAGGGGTGGCGAATGGCCAAGCCACGAAATCGTGAGCACCTCTTCAACTCTTGCCCTCTCGGCTCCTTCCTTTCCTTTTCGGGATGGAGAGCCACGTCGGGTTCGGGCTTATTTTTGGGCCACAGGTTTCGGGAAGAAAATCGGAAAGTGGGACTTGTTAGGTCCGAAAAATCGGGGTGGAATTTGAGTGGCTGGGTTGAAGTGGCGGAGGAAAAGTTTTGGAACGGAATTCGCGCGGATATGGGCTAGATGTTCGTCAAAAATCATTCAGATAAAGTTCAAACTACGCTTCTCTGGTTACAAATTTGAGGTTTACAAATCCGATAATGTGATTTGAATAAATAAAAATATATTCAAGTAAAAAAACTTTTCTGATTTATCCGAACTGAAGATGCAAATGAGGTAAAATGCTGCTAAAAAATTCCTGATTCCAATAAAATTCAAAAATTTAGGTAATTGCGATAACTATAATTTAAATCAGGTATTATGTATTTTATATTTGTTTCATGATTTAAAATAATAATTTAAATCAACTTAAAATAGTTTATTTAAATACGATCGTGTTCATCTGGTTTAAGCATGTTACATCAATTATGCGAATGTTATCCATATCCTTTCGTGAGTAAGGACATCTCTAGTGTATACGTGCCAAACCCAACCACAAAAACTTTAATTTAGAAACTAGTGCGTCACAGCTTTTTGACCCTAATGATCTGTGATCCCTAAAAATGGAGCCTGAGCAGGGAGGGGGGTTCGTCTTAGAAGAGGATGGGATTGATGGGTGTCTATGGCAGAAGGGCCAATCCTCTACACTGGCTCTTCCTCCCCTTCCAAACCCAGCAGAGCACCAGCATTGGGGGGTGTGTGGCCCTAATTGGACGATAAAGTTCAGCTTGGTCGTCGTCTTTTCTGCCCTTTTTCTTCCTTCCTCCCGCCCCAAAAACCTCCTCCCGGTTTCTTCAAAAAGCTGAACGTTTCTTCTTGGTCTGCGTGCATATCTTTTCGTTTTGGGTTCGTTAGGCGGCGGGTTTGGGGGAGAAAAGTTGCTTTTTTATGAGGAACTAGGATTGTCTGTCGGTAACACATTTTTCGGTTTGTTTGACGCAAAAGGAAGGGGATGGGGGTTTTGGGTTTAGAAGGAGGCAAGGAGTTTTAGGAATATTTTCCATTTTTTAACATGAATTTAGAACATGGAAATGCGGGACTAGGCGTCTTTTTCGATAGCTTTGCATATAAAAATTGAACTATGAGTTCAGGCATTCTTTTGAGTCAGATAGGTATAGGAGAAGACTCTACAGGGTTTTATATGACATTAAAAATATACATCAGAATATAAAAATCTAATTGCGAAAATATTAAAATTGAAACAGATCTAGAAAAGATAAAATTAAAAATGACAACCGTGAATTTTTCAAAAATCTCAATTTAATATCGAAATCGAAAATGCCTTTTGTTAAGAACCTGGTATTTTTGGACTCACTTGAAAACGATTTGGCACCTAATGACTTATAAAACATCCTTTTTAAATGTTTTTACTATCGAAATATGACTAGAAATAATGACAGAATAAACATAGAAAGCATTTTTATCTATGTAAATTTTTTTATTTTATATATCAATCGAAATAAAGCCTCCTATGCTCCAGCCCCTCCCCGCCTAGCACCGCCCCAAAAAAAAAATTGAAAAATGAAGATTTTGGGAAAAGATTGTAGAGCCAAGTGGCCAACCTCCCCACCTCCCATTCTGGCGGATGCTAAATGTTGCCCCATTTGGGGGTAGCGGGTCCTGGCTTGAGGAGGAGATCTTTATTTTGAAGACCAACTCCCCTTCTCCGCACACCTAATCCCCCGGAAAGCGTGTCCACTCGTTTTCTTGGTTTTTGGGAAAGGTTATTTTGCTTCAGGGGGTAGAATTTATTTGAGGTGTAGGAAATGAGTAGCGATTTCTTAACGGCCCGTTATTAAGGAACGATACGATGAGGCGGAGAGAGAGAGCGAGAGAGCGAGAGAGATAGTGAGTGAGAGTAAGTGAGAGTGAGAGAGAGAGTGAGGGCGAAAGAGTGAGAGAGCGTGAGAGACAGTGTGAGTTAGTGAGAGAGTGAGAGTTAGTGAGAGAGTGGGAGCGAGAGGGTGAGAGAGTGAGAAATAGAGCGAGAGAGGGAGAGAGTGAGAGAGAGGCAGTGAGAGTGAGAGAGAGTGAGATAGATAGAAACTAAAAACTAGATAAATAAATTAATTTTTAAATCGATTGTCTTTTTCAGTATATCCTGCAAAATTATGTATGTAGAATAAATTTAGCTTTTTGTGGAGATCTTGCTAAAAATGATCTAAAACATATTTTTTTAAATTCTAAAAACTGAAAAACAACATAATCCCACTATGCCTCAATTTTGTGCCTAAAACTACAAACAAGCGTGAAAGCCGTTAAAAATGTGCGTGATGAGTGATGAGGTGTGGAGCTGTGTGGAAGCTATGGTGTTGGTGGTGATGGGTGGGTCATCCCCAAGGGAAATCCACCACCGCCTTCTCCACTGCCTAGATCTTGAGCCTCTCTGGCCCACCCGATATGCTTACGAATCAAATTCGCGCCTCAACCAAGCGCGAAACCTCGTGAAATCCGAGAAAAATAAGTGAAGCAAAGTGGGACACGCCATATGACAATCTGTCGTCTGGGTTCCCGCAGCTGGGATTGGGTTTTTTGGGGGGGGGGGGTCTTTTGAGGAAGGACAGATGCTCTACGGGAATCTTTCCCGTAGAGCATTTGTAATGGGGATGTATAGAAAATGGGTTATATTTAAATTATAAAGTTTTTAAACATAAATTAACGGAGGCATAAAATCACTGCTGACGAAAGTTCGTGCGCCATAAAATAGCCGTAAATTTGGTTTTCATCGGGTTATAAGACAGCTCACAGCGCTCTTTAACAAAGGTATTTTCAAAATACCGAAATTTCGAATTCGGCTGCTTTCTTAATTAAATATAACACCATGGCTAACAAAAGTCTAAAGGGGAAAACGCCGGCTGCATTTTGGAACTAATTTTACGGCGAGGAAGCGTAACCCGAGCTGATGGCCTGGGTAAAGTTTGTCTCGCTAATGTGCTTTAGCCGGGCTGCAAGTAGATAATGACAAAAGATTCAACGAAAATAGTGTAATACCATTCTCGGAAAAAATGAAAAAGTTTAATGGTTCCTTTGATGAGGTTCAAGGTTACGCTTTAAGAAAAGCCTTAAATCGTAGAATTTTCAATCATTAATTTTAGTTTTATGTTTTTAAATATTTTTTTTTAACTTTTAAAATATTTAAAAGTAAAATACCCACCTCCGGCATGTCGCCACCCGGTTCGCCGTCCTGACGCTGTGTTCACCGGCTGAAATTTGAGGGTTAGGGCCGGGTTACGGAGAGCTAGACATTTGGATGAGGGAGGAGAAGCAGAGAAAGAGAGATGGGAGGATAACATTATGGTTTTGAGGGGCAGCAGGAACATGGGGAGGGCAGCTTGAGGAGGGGGACTCCTTGAGGTGATAGGTTCGGGGATCGATAGGCTGTGAGATTGAGCGATCGTCGCAAGGGAAGCTAAAGGAAAATGAAAGAAGCTTGATGCTTTAAGTAAGATATTTTAATAAGATGATACCTTATAAATCCAGTCGGCTTGAAACACATTTTTCTTTTAACTTGAAAAGTAAATTTTAAATTTCAAATAAAAATTATCGGCAATGTCTAATCCTTCAACGATTAAATTGAAAAATTTAAATTTTACAAGTTTTTGTGTATTAGTATTCAAGATTTAATCTAACTATACGATACATATAATCCAGCTGGGATTTGACCAGTTTCCGGATGGGGGGGCATGTGGGCCCTGTTACAACAAGCGCAAAACCGCTGTGGCCCAGGTGTGAAAACCAGACGACAGCCTCATGGTCATCCGGCACATCTGAGAACGAACAACAAGGAAATGAAATATGTAAATGTTACATAAAAAATTGGCTAAAATAACCAAATCTCTATTTTGCGAAATTCAGATTTAGACCAAAAAAATAAAATGGAAATAGCTTTTGACGCTGTAGAATGCTGGTTTTTAACATTTTTGCTTTTTTCAACAATTTAAGGATCAGATAGCGCATCAAAAAATACACTAGTGGTTTTAACTTTAGCCGAAAATAATGTAATGTAAAATCGTTATCGAAAAACGAGGTAAAAACGTGGTTACACACATGGGGGCTCGGAATCGAAAGCTATTTTTCGGCAATTTCGATATTTTCACAAAATTTCTTTAGTGTCTTCGATAGAGGGTCCAAAAACATACTAAGATTTTTAGTTACAACTCATAATAACGTGATGTAGCAAATAGGTATAGCAAAAAAAAAGTAGCTTAGTAAATTACCCCAGCGCGAAACAGAAACATACCAGAATAACTTCAAAAAATAGGTTTGCAAATCAAAAACTACGAGATTTCTAGAAAAGCGCAACTAAGTCAATACCGATTCCAAAGTTTTGCCGCGTTGTTTTTAGCTGTTCCTCCTCCTGAAGACTTTTTTCTCATTTCTTTTCCCCTGAAGGCCCTCCCACCCATAAAGGCAGAATTGAGGGCCTCTCCGCCAGCAAGCCAAAATCCTTTTTGAGGTATCCAAAGAAAAACGGAGAGCAAGCGGAAAAGCGGGGGGAGACGTGTGAAATATGCCCCGATTTTGAACGCGGCCCTCCATATCTTTGCCGCGAGGTAATTGGCCGGGGCCTTCGAATACGACGTAACCCACCACCACTGCAAAAACCCATCACAGCATAAAAACGAGAAAAATTCCAGAGCATATGGCTTTGGTTACGGGGGGAAAGAAAATTGGAGGTTGTGTAAATTGCTTCCCCTTTAAAAGGAAAGGAAATGAGGTGGTGACTGTTAACAGGGGGGGGGGGCGGTTTAGCAGGAGAAAACAAATTTTTATTTTCGCGCCCATACCTACTAATAACGAACTTTTTTTATAAGCTTTTGTTAGTTTTTGTTTGCTAAAAAGTTACAAAAATATTTTGAACATTCTTTAAAAATCGAAAATTGTGACATTTTTGGTGAAAATTTTTTACAAACCTTTTTGTGTTTAAAAACGGTCTAAAATGCAATGAAATGAAAAATTAGCCTGTTAAACCCCTTCGCTAACAGACCAGTACAAATGAAACTAGATTTTTTCCGAGGAAGCCTTTTCCAAACCGACAGAAAAAGCTGACGAGGTTTTGATGCTTTGGGGGGGGGGGTGACCCCCGTAAGATGCGATTTCTGAATAGAGAGAAGGGGCTGAATACCCTTCTCCTCTTCTCCGCATCTGACAACCCGGCTCTAATCCCGGAAATGATATTCCAAAGTCGTCGCCACCCGTTTTCCGCAGCTGACACCCCGTAGCGGTGCGTACTAGCGTTTCCTGGTGAGGTCTTGGGGTGGGTTTCATAAAAAAATCTATTTGCATAATGTGGGTGGCTGAAGAGCGAAAGGAAAGTTGCTTTTTTGACGTTTGGAAAGAGAATATTTGTATAGAAGCGCATCAAAACGAGAACAGCTAAAAGCCTCGCTTCAAGAATGGTTGCGCAAACTGAGGATGCCTATTTTTCAGCGGCAGCCCATCCGGCCTCTCAACACCCACCAACCAGGCCAACACCAAAAAACAAACGCTCTCCAGGGAGTCTCGCTGGGGTCAGTCAGCAGTTTGTTGGTGTTCAAAACCAGCTGAGGATTCGAAATTAACCCCAGGCTTTTGAATAACAATGTGGGTTTGGGCTGGAGTGTAGATATGCAAAAAAATCGAGTTGGTGAGACGTACCTAATTCAAACAAAAATTAGTTTAGTAAAAGTGATAAAAGTAATAGCAAAATAGAATTACGAAAAAACCTGTATTAAAATTTCTAACGTTAAATTGGTGTTCAACAGGTTCAACAGCTTCGGAAACTCCGTTGCTCAAAATTTTTCGAGCTTTCGAGTAATAATTTTCGAAATCAATTGTCTATATAGATTTTTCGAAATATTGACAGTTTCGACATATTGCAAAGAAAATTCGAAATAAAGTAAAATAAATATTCTCCCGAAAACTCCGGAAAACCAATTCTATGAGCCGTCAACTCCGCATTCGAAATTAATAGTAGCATCGGCCGCAATATCTATCCGGCGGCCCCGAGGACCGGAAGTGCCGGGATCCCCCCGTCCCATCCCACCACAAATAAATACCCGAAAAACATAGCCTCAGGCTATGAGCACGAGATCGCCCTGCCGTTGGTTAGGCGGGGTGTGACGGCTGTTGTGTCCAGCGCCCCGTACGGCCAGCCATCGTTGCCCGAATTGGCCAATAAAATCGGGCATTAATGACGACCGTAGGTTGTGATGGGATAAAAATATCCAAGGGTTTAACGAATGTTAGGGCTCGCAGTTTTTGGAACGGCGGTCATTTTGCAAATTGGTGCCAAATTGGAAGCGTCGAATTTACACCTGTCGGGCGGTATCTGGGAGTTAATTAGAATCGCGCCATGCTGAAAAGATAGTTTTTTTAGTGTTCGCATTTCCAATCTGCACAGAATTTTTCGCTGATTAAAACCTGGTTTTCAGAATCAACGAAACGGTCGTATGAAGAAAGTAATAAAGCTCTAAAGGGCGAAAAACGGCCGAAATTAGCGATCTTGAGCATTTACACTTTAGAGCTACGTTACTTTTTAAAGATGGTCTTTTTGCTGATTTTGAAAGAACGTTTTTATCAGCCAAAAATTCTACACAAGGTTCTTTATTTTTGGCCTGAATTTAAAACCCTGTGGACGCTCAAAAACGCGCCTTGTAAACTTCAAAACGAACACTAACTAGAATGTTCCTAAAAAGATGATATTTGGCCAAAATGTGCGCCCAGAGAATGGCCCATGCATGGCCCCCCACCCTCACATGAAATCAAATCTGGGGGGTCGAAATGAGGGGCGATCAGGGGTGTTCTCAAGTGTTTCTCTCGTTTCCATCCCCCGTTAAAGGGGTCGCGCCTCCAATTTCTGCAAATATTTCCATCTGCCATCGCCCGTGGCCAACACACAGTGATAAATACATCATTTCACACCTCGATTAAATTCATGAAAAACCTGGTAGAGTTACAAGAGTAGTAGGGGCACCAAAAATTAGAATATCGTGTAATTTGGCAAGGAAAACGTTTTTAGCAAGGTACATTCGATTGAGCATTAAAAACATATACTCATAATATCATCTTCAGCTCGAAAAAATAGTTTCACGATTAATGGTTTAAAAAATTGATCGAAAAGTCGGCTTCGATCGAGCGCAGTCGATTTTCGGTATTTTTTGGCATCATCGGTTTTTTCAAAAAGCGAGAAAAGACAATAAGTAATTTCTAATACACAGGAGCAAAAAAACAATAAATAATTGCTAGAAACAAAAACGATATTTCGAACTATTTCTATTGCACGAGACTTTGATCCCCCAAACTAGGCGTTCCAGAAACTTTCGTTGAATTCAAAATGCGAATAGCCACATTCCAGCAATCCCGGAAATTCAAACAAAAGTTTCGAGGGTGAGTGGGGCAAAATCTATTCGCTGAATCGGCTAGTCGGCGACATCGGGACACCTCAAAAATTCATAAGCTGCATGGGACGTCAGTCTGTTGGGAGGAGGGAATACTAGCACTACCCCCCCCAGAGTCTCGCAAAAAGGCCCATCATTTCACTACGTTGACGGCAAATGACAAACAGCCACCCCGAGATTTGCAAAAACAGGAAAAATTTTAGAAAAAAAATGGCAACTCTTTAAAATTTCCAAAAACCACGCAAAAACAGCAAACCACAGCCAACCCCCGAGCTTTTTGCTCACCCAAGTGGTTTGGGTCTTATGCAAAGCCGGAGGCGGATTTCCCGAGAAGGGGCGAGCAGGCGAGTTTTTCTTCGGCTTCTTCCCTCTCCCCCGCTCCGAATTTCCGAGCGATCCTTCAGGGCACACGGTTTCGGATTTCCGAGCCGGGTCCGGGCTCACGGCCGAGACGGAGCGCTCTCCTCTGCTGTGGAAACCATTTTTTGAATATTACTACGAAAGTCACGGGCTCGGGAGTGAAGAGGCCCGACTCGGGTTCTCCAGGCGGTGGGTAAAATTTCGGATCTACAGAATGCGGCAAAAAATGCCCATCTGGATTTTCGTGGCCTCTCATCCTATCGGTCCCAAAATTGGAAGAGAGGAGACAGATCCTAAGTAACAAAAATCCGTACTTATAATTCTATGGCTACGATATTTCTCGAGTTACAACCAAAATACATTTTATTCAAAAAGCGCGATTTCAAGGATTTTACAATACAAAATAAATGAAAGATCTTAAACGGCATCAGGGATTCACAGCCGGAAGTCTGTGCAAATGGATGCAAAGTCCAAAAAGATAGCGAACTTGATTTATAATTTATATATTTTATATTTATTTACTTGTTTTTGTTATCTAGGGTTTTATAAACCTCTGGTCCAATTTTGGGACCGATTGTAGGTAAGGCGGCAAATTCCGGATGGCTCCATTTTTGGGACTCCCTGTAGTGATGTGTAGTCTAAAGTTAGCAGGATGAGGAGACCGCTCATGGATTTTTCAAAAATCGAAAAGTTGTGCAAAAAAGTAAGCTTGGCGCGGCACCCATTGCACAACGGCCCCCCAAAAATTTCGACGGGCCACGAAGCGTGAAATTTGGGCCCGAAACTTTGACGACGCGTGGTTGAGGCCGTGGGGGGTGTTGGCCAATATGGCAAGGGCTTTTTTCGTACCTACATAGGGAAATGTTTGCCGAAAGGGGGGAAGTGGATGTTTTTAGGTTGGAGGAATGTGTCTGACATGTGACGTGTCGTGGGGGACGTGACTGTGAGTTCGGAGTTTCCGTATTCCCTCATACAGATTTAGACTTTAAATTAATTTCTATATCTATCATAAGTCATCGTTCTATCAAAATCACACTTAAAAATTATCAAATAGGAAACTTAAGCTGTAGATTGTGATCCAGAGTGGCGTTAAGAATTTTCTATACCTCGAAAATTGGGTAATTGCTCAAAAACAAGCTATTCTATCTTCAAATATAAGCTCAAAAATCAAAAATACATAAATAAATAAATAAATACATTCCCTGTTAGTACACCAGCATCCCCCTCATAGCCATGGAAAAACTAGCCCCTTAGAGAAAATACCGGAATTATTCAAATTTCACAAAAAATTTCAAATATCTGACATAAAAATAAAATACACAACATACAACGGCAATAATCCCGTAAATGGGGTGCTTCGTTTTTCCCCCTTGTTCCCGAAAGATTTTTTCTGCTTTCGCGGCCCGTGAGATGGGGTGGCAATCGCTGTCAGGCGGGTTTTGTCGTTGAAATATTCATCGTCGAATAGAAGGCCTACCCACCGCCCGGCTCCCCTGCGAAAACGCGAAAAACAGAACAAAGCCCCCGTACGTCGTTGGCTGTCAGTTGTTGTTGTAGTAGGAAAAACTGACGCTAGCGGTGCATCGTTGTGCATCTGAATAAATTTGGAATTTGAGAGACACGGACTTTTATGCAAAGTGTGATCCGCAGTAAATTGGGTCCAGAAAATCCTAGTTTTCTAACTTTTTTTCCACTTACTTCCGACTTCTATTTTACAGACTAGAAACTCCATATTTGCCTATTATCAAGGTGCCCCGACTGTTTCCACGATACCACACAAAAAGTCCCAAACTACAGGCCCATTTCCCCCCGTCCGGTGAGGGGGTCAGAGATAAGGAACGAAGCTTGCATAATTCAGCAAAATTCTGCTTCCGAATGATGATTTTTCGTTTAGTTTTATTATTGGTAAGTGAATTTCTGCGCTTGAACGGAATCATCAATAATTAAGTTACAAATCCGAATCCTGGTCAAATGTTAAAATGAACATATTTTTAGCAATGTTGCTCGCTAATTTTTGGGGCAAACATATTGTTCCTAAATTCGTGGAACTCAAAATCACATGCGTTAACGATGAAGCCGTTAATGGAAAGGTGTAACTTAATAGTTTTTTAATAAATTATTTTCTAGGTTAAACGACGATGGGCATAACGTTACGCTACATACATTAACTGGGTATAAAATCGGCCCAATCGGAAATAAGATCCATTCGGTTGAATCGCTTGTTCAGAATGACGATGCAACTGAGATTTATCTTGCGGTAAGTGATTTTTCGGATTTTTTAAGTCATAACAAGTCTTGCAACCCTTCTAAATTGTAACTTTTCTAAGCGCTAAATTAACATACGCAAACGGATTGTGACGTACTCGTGGGCACCGTTGGGTTCTGCAGGTACAAAACGCATTCTGGTACGAGGAAATGGAGCCCGACGAATTCAACTTTGCCTTCGAGTACTCACACTCCTATATGCGAGCAACAACAAAAGATGGTAAGCGTAAGGAACTGTTTACAGGTGATTGATCTCTTCTGGAATCATGAAATGTATCCGGAGATGTTCTCACATCCGTTTATGAATGGGCACAACTTTTTTGCATCGAGTGTTGCAGAGGGTTTGGCTTTTTTGTGTAGTTGTTTCGCTTTTAAAACCTTATATAGACTGTATTTTTTCAATAACGTATTTTCAGAAAACCTACTCGGCATCCTCGCAACAAAATTCGACCTGGTGATCATTGACGATATGTTCCCACCTGCTCAAGCAACCATTGCCGAATATCAAAAAATGCGTTACGGCGCCAAAATTGCTACGTTTCCGACCACCGGTATGATTTTCCATTAATTTCGACGCTTTTTCAGATATTATGCAAATAACTGCCGACTATCGTGGATTTGGCAGAAATCCAATCACTGTCCCAAAGTAAGCAAATCCAAGATTTCTAAAGCCATTTAGCTTTCATGCGAAGGGATTCAGAACCGAATACGACGTAACGCTATTCTGGGATCGCCTAGCGAATTTTAGGTATCTCCAGGACTAGTTAGTATTCCTAGACTGTTTCAGGGATGTTCTAGTTGAAAACTTCCACTTTCGCTATGAATGCGAATCTTGGGTGCAAAAATCGGCTGCTTTGCTGAGCGTCAAGACGAGTCAGCAGAAGATGTATCGCGTCAGACATTATTTCACTGTGTTTTGATGTGGTTTAGGATTCTTACTATCATTTTGCGGATTATCCGGAGTTGTTGCTGATGGCTACACCAAAAACCACGCAAGCCATTTCGGTTGGGCAGAATTGTAAGGGTAAGTTAAGGTAATTTTGAGGCTTGATATAGCGTTCGAACAATTTAGGCTCGAAGCCACTTGGCGATGAACTCGCCAAATTTGTGGATGATCCAAAATCCAAGGGCACGATTTACATAGCTTTTGGCTCAATTGTCAATTGGAAATATGGACCCGAGCATGTAAAACATTTCCAACAGCGTGAGAATATCCCAATTCCAGATCCGCCATACATTCGTCAAAGTCTTTAATGCCATGAGCGATTATCGTATTATTTGGTCGTATCAGGATGAAGAACTAACCGAGGCTTTGCCACACATTAGTATGAAACTCCTATAGCTTGTTGATTTACAACTTACATCCCAGAATTCCTTTCCTGGGCCCCTCAAAATGATATTCTTGCCCATAACAAAACGGTGCTCTTTTTTACCCATGGAGGCATCAAAAGGTATGCCTAAAGTGTTAGTAATAAAGTAATGAAATTGTGTAGTTTCAAAGAAGGTCTCTGCGCCGGTGTCCCGATGCTTTTCCTCCCATTTTTCGCCGACCAGCCAAAAAACGCTCTTTTGGCGAAACATTGGGGACTCGCTCAATCGATTTACAAAAAGGTGCGGCGCTAAACTTAAATTTATTTTACTTACTTATTTTATTTAGAATGTTACTGAAGTTGAGCTTTCCACGAAGGTTCATCAAGTACTTGACAATCCTGAATACGGAAATCGTGGCCGAAAGGTATTTGGGTTTTTATGATTAATAGTGACCAGTTTAGTTCCGTTCCCTATACCTCGACCTTATCATGGATCCACTGGACTACGGGGCATTCCACGTGCGTAAAATGCTGCACCACGACGAGGCGATGAGGGACAAATATTTGATCGTGAAATCCATCTTCTTGACGTATCCTCAGTTTTTCTATGCGGAATTTTTGGCCGCCATATTCATCAGCGGGTTATTGTTAAGCAAATAATCATAATGTTTCATAATCGTTAGACATTATATGCAATTCGTTATCGGGTAGCCGAGATAATAAATAAATTGTTGTTTGTCTAGAGAATAAAGCGATTACATAGAAAAGCCATTACATTTACGGGGCGCCCCAGAAAAAACTCATTCGGCATTTTGCTGCCTTACATACAATCTAAAACTTTTTAGAATTGCGCCGAACAGTATTTTCGTTCTGAACTGAATCAAGACTCAAATTTGTATTGTGGTCGCCACACCTAATTCCCCCACGTGGTATGGCTTGCAGAGCCCTACCCAAACCGATGGCCATCGGCCGGAACTGTTGTGTTTAGGGGACCAGGAAAAACGGTTGGGCCCCCGCGCGTTTCTGTTTGTGCTCGTCCTCCGCGCGACCCCTGACCGTTTTGTCGACGCAAAACGCGGCTCGTGACCACGAGTCTCGATTGGCTGTTCCTCGAAGTGCTCATCAACAACGTTGCATCTCGGGGCTGGAATGCTAAGCATGTTGCTTTAGAAATATGTAGAAGTGATTTTAAATTTTATTGACCCTATAGTTTGACGCCTTTAAAATTGTTACAAACTCTATTTTTACATTCTTTGTACCTTCACCCTTGGCCCTATGCCGCGTAGTTCCCCGGCATGTTGTCCGTCCAAGCGATAAGCTCCTTTTCCAGTCCCAAAACAACGCTTTTCCAGGTCAGCCATGTGACCATTTGGGGCAATCAATTTTCCCGTAAACCCATAAAACGCGTCAGAATGCGTCTGGAAAATATAAGCTTAAAAATAGAATATTTTCATTTTCGTAATTAAATAAAATCAAATTAGGACAGATTTAATTCACTAAAAATACCAAAAAATAGTTTTTATTTTCAAAAAACACAGACGTTACAGCCACGTATCACTGTCCCTCCGGTGTGTTGATTCCATTTCCGGCGGCGCCAGACCTCGATCGAAAATCTATATTATATTGCCCCCCAACTTCTCTCTCTCCCTGAGATCTCTCTTCCCTCGTTTCGATTGTCCAAGAGAAGCCACGTGCTTTTGGATGGATAGAAGGGCCATGCGGGGCCCAGCCGGGTGGCCCTGGGCCCCCTCGCAAAAACAACGTGTGTGCACCCACGATCCCCGGCAGACACACCCGCAAATATTTTCCACACACGCCTGCTTCAATGGCCTTTAGCTCAAAGTCCTTGCCTTGGTTGCACTTTAATTTGTACACGCGGGCCAGCATGTTTCCTTGGGCTTTCTAAAAACAACCTTAAATTTTTCTAAAAATCTTGCTGACTTTAGCAATTTTGTGTTCATTTCCCGTGGGCGGGCGTGGTTTGTTTATTTTGGCAAGCTGTCTCATCATTCATATTATTTTTGGAAGGGTTTTGAACATTTATTGAACTTTTCGAATGATCTTTTTAATTAAAAATATCCATTAATTTGAAGGAGTCAACAGAATAAGCTTTAAGGAATAATTAATCTTGAATTAAAATATATTTCAATTTAAAAAGGCTTCCACCGTGCATTTTCCCAAATTTGGAGATACACGACAAAATCTTTAACCTTCCAAGTCCCTTTAAACATTTTCCTTCCTTTTTCGCTGACACCGGAAATTGAAGGTCAATCGAATGGGCGGGGATGGGCCAGGGGCCAAGGCTAAATCGGCGAAAGGGCCCAGAGTTCGAGGGCCCAGAGAAGCCTGATCCATCCCCCGCAGGGCCATGTGACGGGGCTGGGCCCTTGGGCCCTTTGGGCCTTCTCTCGAAAGCTACGGACTACAGCTTGCTACACCCAGACAGATCCGACGCAGGGCTCGGACATGGGCTACCTCTGGGTGTTTTACTTTTCCTAGTTTTAACTGTAGCCCGGCAAGCTTCAATAAAAAGGCTATAGATTTAATTTTGGAGTTAAAGATCTCTGATCAATGAACTGTTTTGCAGTCGCATTAATTGCTAGAGATTGATACCTTTGTGATAATCAAGAAAAATCGAGAAATTAGACTGACCTGACCTATCCCCAAAAAAGGAAAAAGCGTTGCGGGAAAATGGCCTTCACTACCATCTGCTCGCCCTGAGGTTGGCTTGCACCTGCCCCCTCACAGACCCCAGCCCCCGAAATTTCTAGTTCCTCATAAAAATGGCTGCCATCCCCCGCAATGGACAGAGACCATTGACCTGATCGCCCGTCAATTAGAGTATTTTTTTTATGATCATTTAAAAAAGTAAAATCATATTGACACCCCTTTTAAAGACGTCTTATAGCCAAATTACTTGTAGATTCGGAACTTGGCCGTTAGCGGGGGGGGGGGTAGCAGCTGGAAACAAAATTTTTCTAAGTAATCCCGTACGGCCCAATAACGAAATTTAGATTATTTATATGGTATTTTCTAAAATTCTGAGATATAAAATTTCCTTTTTGGTCGAAAATTTATGAAAATGACCAAAGAAGATCAAAGTTTTCGCATTTAAATAATTTTCGAACTGCTTTTGATGATTTTCTAGCAATCAAAAACTAGTAAAAACGCTATAAAAATATATTATAAATATTAACTGGTAGATGCAAAGCCAACAATTAGTTCCCCCTGCTAAAAGCCCCCCCCCCCGCTAACTGTCCAGTACTAGATTTTACATGCTGCTTTTGTACCGCATGTTTTTGTAGGTTTTGCACGCCTTCAAACGCCAAATATTGCAAGAGTCATGCTCAAATTGAAGGCCTACGGCGTGTCGGTGGCCCTTGATAAGAGCTGCCCAGTATACTTTGCCCCCAGGGTATGTAGACAACATATGGCTTTTAAAGGGGGAGGCGGCGCTGTGTTGCTTTAAAGGGCAATGTTTGTGTTTCTATTAAGATAACGTATAGTGAGGCATTCGAGTTCCAACCATGCCTATACATTTTAACCTAGAAATTTTTGATTTTTGGGGGGTTAATTCTGAAATCTTTGGTAATCAATTTTAGTAGTTTTTTAAAATTTAATAATATTATCCTTTCTTAAAAACGCAGTAAAAATCTCAATTTTTGAAATTTTGGCTGAAAATTGTTCAGTTCGAGTTCAAAATTGATTTGATATAATCTTTATAAAGTTTTTCCGTTTACGTATAGTTAGATTAATTGCTTTTACTATTAATGACTTAACTTTATAAAAATTTATTTTTATAGGTTACCAATTAATAGGCGAAATTCATAGAAAGCCTTGAAAAATGCCCTTTTTTATATAAAAAATTTTCCTTGAGCAAAGGAATATGAGAAATCAAACGATTGTAAGGAGAGATATTAATGTGACTCCGTTAATGTCTTCATATTTTTATTATATGTTTTGCACCACATTTTTTGGCTCATAGACATTGGGGCCAGCCCGTCATCGAGTTGTACTTTGCCCCCTTCCCCCATCCAGGTTGTGTGCCCTCGGGTCATTTGTGCCTCGAGGGGTGACGTGCTCTGTCTCAACTGTCACACCCTACGACCCAATACCTCTACCAAAAAATATTTACTTCCTAAATCCCGCAACCTCCCTTAAAATTCGTCATCAATTCCATTATTTTTGAGAAAAGTATTGAACCGCTCTAGCCCTCCATTTTCTGATATTCCGAAGCACCTCCCTGCTTTACAAATAGATGTGGACAGCTATGCGAAAATATTTGTGCCAACCGCCCTCGTGGGGGCCCCCTTATCGGTCAGCGGCCCGTTTTTTAGCGAAAAAATCGCTGGTGGCTAGGTGCCAACAGGTGCCCAAATGATATTATCAGTTGATGTGTTGCGGTGAGGCTATGGGAAACTTAATATATATTTTATGTATGATGGCCAAGGGTCCTAAAAAATTTTTTTGTTAAACTATAACTTTTAAGCCTAAATAGATACTTTAAACCTTAGGACGGCTTTATCTTTAAATTTTTTTCGTTCTTAATGCCGCTCTAATTCCGAATCTGTTAACCAAGAGGGCGGAATCGCGATCTTCCGGAAGTTATGAACGATTTTATCCCTCAAAACCACCGACAGTGGTCCATTTGGGGCGTTTCCGGATCTTAAAAGGCCGTCCGCGGGTCACTCGAACAGTCCCCATTATGGTCTTGGCACGCGACCCGTTTTTGACGCCATGGAAAGAGCATAGTCAATTAGGGTGCATGGTTTGAAAGTTTAAAAGTTTAATTTTGGGGCTTAAATGGCTCTTAAAGTCGTACCCGGAAAACTATTCCGAGCCCTGGGCCGATTTGTATGAAACTTCGGACAATACCTAATTTGAGGCGCTGATCATTTTGTAATACATTGCTAAGCACGAAAATGACCGAACATAGGAATATCGCGTAGTCAAAACAGTTTTTCCGGGTTTCGTCATGATGGAAAGTTTGCTGTGCTGAAAGTCATCCCAAAAAGATGCGCAAAAATTTTCTGCGTCGAATGGTGTATTTTTTAGGATGCAGCCAGTTTTCCATCACATCGAAAAATTCGATATACCAAGCCTCAGCTACAAAATTCGAAAGTTGCAAATATAAAAAAACGTTGCCTGGTTTCTAGAGACGAATGACTGATCGCAAAAGAGCAAAAAGAAATTCGGCTTCTGAGAGGGGGCTGGAATTGAACTCGGGTCGTTCGCGTGGGACATGGCGGCGCCCACTAGTCCCTGTCCCCCGTGCCCCCCAGGCGGACCATCGCGGGTTCGATCCCGGCAAATCGCCAGTTCCGCGTAGGAAGGGAATTTCTTTTTGCTTTTTTTGCTTTTGGTTTTGGCTAGTTTTTATATGGGGCTCCAATTACATCTGTTGAAAAGAAGTTTATACATTTTGAGATGGTTTCTCTCGATTCTAGAAAAGCTAATTTTTCGATATGATGGAAAACTGGCTGCATCCTAAAAAATACACCATTCGACGCAGAAAATTTTTGCGCGTCTTTTGATATGTTTTTCAGCTTACAGCAAACTTTCCATCATGACGAAAACCCGGAAAAACTGTTTTGACTACGCGATATTCCTATGTTCCGGTCATTTTCGTGCTTAGCAATGTATTACAAAAATGATCAGCGCCTCAAATTAGGTATTGTCCCGAAGTTTCATACAAATCGGCCCAGGGAGCTCGGAGATAGTTTTTCGGGGTACGCAACTTTAAGGGCCATTTAAGCCCAAAATTAAACTTTTTAAACTTTCAAAACCATGCAGCCCTACTAATTCGACTATGCTCTTTCACATGGCGTCGAAAAAACGGGGTCGAAAAAAATTGTGCCAAGCCTTGTTCGGATGACTCACAAACGGCCTTTTAAACCCTTCATAATTTTTGGAAAATCACAATTTTGCAAATTTTGTAAACATATTCGGGATCAGCGCAAAATTCTGTACAAGATTGGCTTGGCCCCGTACCCTAATAAGACCTTGCCGAGTTGCAAATAGCTAAAACCCTTTCTCAGTTTTTTCTTGAGTTTTTCTTCACTTCCCAACTGCTCCCCCACTATCCTCTTAGACTTGTCATGTTCCGTTAGATGTTTGTTCATATAATCCATTTTTTACAATCTGACCCTAGTCGTCTGCCCCTTCCTCCCAGCAAACATTGCCCCCCCACGTGTGTTCGCATCGATAACGAACGGCTGCCCATAAAACTTTTGCCGCTGACCACTCGGTGACAAAAGTCAGCTTTTTTTTGACTATTCAGGACTTTTTTGGGCAAAATAAATCGCTACTGAAATTGCCATTTATTGGGAACCACTTTCCCACCTTCCCAAAAATCCACGGCTATCTGGTGTCGCGCCCCCTTTAGCCATGAGCTCAACCAGCCGAAAAATACATAGTAAAATTACCAAGATTTCCCCATCACAATCCTAGTGACTCACGCGCCTATAATTTGACCACAACGGATCCGGAAATCAACAGCACTCCCACACCCCCGATTTGGACGTCATTACTTAATGCCCCCCATTTCCGCACATCACACTTTTTATCCTTTTTGATACCTTATTTGCATAAAATTTGATAAAATTCTCCGTTTTTCAGTGAAGACTCTACACCAATCTCCCACATTTTGAATGTCCACCTCGGCAGCGGAGGCCAAAAGGTATAAAAAATAATACTTTACCTTATGACGGATTTTAGCGATCTTGCCGCCCAAATTCCGTCATGTTCTCACAAGCAGACATTGCTCGAGGGAGCTGATGTTAATTCGGAGGCCACGTAAGTATATAAATATCAGTAATATAGAAATTATTTTGAAAGATAGGAATAGAGCTTTCCTAGAAATGACTTTTTCGAAAAATTACTCTACGGAAAATATCTGTGATTCTATATGCAACCCCAAAAAACCCTAATTTTTCAGCTGCACAGCCCTCTGCGATGATCTACTCGCAAAAATTTTCGCACGCACCATGCGACGATCTTCGATCCGATCCCAGCTGCGCCTAAAGGTATTTGCCAGGATCTCGGGCTTGTTTTGAGGCGGTCAGCACACAAAAAGAGGGTGGAACCCTTGGGGGAGCAGCTGACAGCGCCTCGAGGGACAAAACATTTTTTAAGCACGTCGGGCCAGTTACGGAAGTAATTCTATATCATTTCAGAGGGTTTCTCGACTCGCCCACAACGTTGTCGGCCGTGAAATGGGAAAGAAGGATGAGTTGCTGGTTGAGATACTGTAAGACATACACAAACGATCTGAAAATCCATTTTAGCGACCCAACCGAGTACCGTATCATTGGATTACGCAAGGAAAAACTACCACGTCCAGAGCAGAATATTATCGTACAGGTTTGGGAAACCTTCCAGACAATAATTACTATTTTTAGGGCTCGCTAGTCCATACAATGGATGAAGCCTTGAAGCTGGTAAAAGAAGCTGTTGGGGCGATGCGAACCCTGAAAACGCTAAGGCTCTATTCTCGTGAAAACGATTCCGAACAAGGCAATTTTACCTCTGTCATCCAAGAACTGCTCGGAAAAGGTAGGATACATCCAATTTCCTGTAGAATACCATTTTTTTAGGGAACGTCCAGCTTGAGACCGTCAAATTCCGGAGGAAGCGTGTCGGAACCGGGGCCACAGATTCGATTGTGCGACTGGTGGAGGAGAATGCGGATAGTCTACATTCGCTTGGCCAGCTCGGGCTTTCTGAAGCGATTCAATGTTTTGCCGGAAAGCCAATGGCTCTGGAAAGGCTGTCCCTAAACGAATTTGACGGCGGCTTCGATGCTGATCAAGAATCGATTTGTGAGCGGATGATTCAATTGATGTCTACGGGAATTACGGCGACACATTTGTCGTATTCATCTCTGCAAGGCTTTGACCCTACCGATGAAGTTGTTCAGGTTTGTTAAATTTTAACGTACTTTTAAATTTAAGCTTAATTATTCCTAAAACATTCTTACCTAAAATGCGTTAAGTATATATTAATATAAAGCATTTTTCAGCGTTTCTTGACCTCATTTGAATGCGAGTCTCTACGTTTGACAATGATGAAAGGGCCTTACGTTCCTTCACTGCCGGATTATATGATCGGAAAGGTAAGCGGATAAAGTATGTCTATCGTATAAATATATCGCTTATAGGATAGGATAAACATAGATATATAGGTATAACATAATACAAATAAAATAGCTATATTTTTGTAAACTTCAGGTTCGTCACGTGCAAAAATTGGAAATGGTCGAGGTCGTCGAGAAGACCAACATTTTCAACACGCTCATCACTTACGAAAAGATGCTGCACAAAGTATTCCCCAACGTCGAAGACGTCAACTTTCTACAGGACTGGCGTCGCTAAAAATGTACATATTTACGCTACATATTTCTCCAAGATGTATCCTGCACATATCCTCTACCCTTTTTAGTGGTTGTTAGCTCTCACGTGGTTGTTCAAGCTGTAAGCAAGCTTTTTTGATAATTTCTGTTTCACCGCTGAAATTTGTATTAAAGGCCCATGACTATAACGGATTCCTTTGCAATTGATCTATTCATGCTTTACGACGCACCCTGGGTGTATGTATTTACAATGTAATTATTTTTCTCTTCGGCTTTCCGGTTTTTCATTTGCATAAATTTTTATACGCAAGGTTATAGCAGTAACACATTCAAAACACCTTTGCCATTTTTTCATGTATTAAAATACCTTCAAAAAAATACTTTATTGTATACACTACTAACTGAAAAAACACTTCGGTTTTCTGGCTTATCCATCCGATTTAAGCGAGGTCCTTGTGGGGGAAGTAGCGGTGGCCACGGCCGCTGAAAAAAATGTAGATGTCAAAATGAAAATAAACATATACGATACGAAATATCTAAACTACTTACAAATCAAAGACGAAGAGACGAACACGCGTCTTAATTGCCTCAAGCTCATGCACTTCCTCGGAGGAGAGCCTTAACCGATTTTTCAAAACCCAAAATTCAAATTTACTTGAAGTCAAAGATGTCGAAATTCTCGCGAATCCTATCCGGGCGTACCGATTTCGGGATGGCAGAGATACCGCGCTGAACGAGGTGACGCAGAAGTACCTGGACATTTATAGATATTCATTTTGAACTTAGCCTATTTTATGCGGATTTTTTTTCTGATCAAAAAGGTCCTGCGAAACGGCTGCACAAAAAAAGCTAGGACGCGTCAAAGTGCAACAAATGGCAAACGTCGGCTATTTTAGGTATTTTCCGACTTTAAAGAGATACCGACGGCATAGGTCGATCACCCCTGATCCACTTTTTGGCACGTAGCCAACAGGGCAGCGAACGCGCCCAGGCGCGAGACGCAGAGACATTTTCCCTCGCGTCACCGGCTACTTATGCCGTCGTTATCCCTTTAAGTCTTACATTGTTAGTAACTTTTCAAATATGATCATATCGCAGGTTCAGAAAAAGCATTTCCATCATTTTACCTGAGCCGGTGTCTTTCCGTGTTTCTTGGCAATCTCCTGAACGACCGGCTCGACAAGTGGGTCTCCCTCAGGCCAATTTCCATCCGGACGGGCAGCCTTGCGGCCTGTAAAAGTTACGAATTGCCGCCGAACTATTTTTAGTCCCACCTGGCGATCCAATTGGGGCGTAGGCGGTGAACGAAATGTGGAGCTTCTTGCAAAGATCGGCCAGCTCGTATTGGGGCCAGTAGATGTGGGCTTCGACCTGAAAATTCATGCTCAAAGTCGCAAACAGAGGCGTCAGACCTGGAGGTTGTGGGGCTTGATCTCAGCCTTTTCGTAGAGATCCTTCACCTGATCATCGTTAAAGTTCGACAAGCCGATTGCCTGTAATACGGCAAATTAAAATTTCGACAAAATTAATGGTAAGAGTTCAATTTGTTTCCTCCAGCCGGCCCACTTTGGTTCGGCTCCTGTTGATCTACAGGTGTGTAAAGGATACCAAAACGTTCGCCTTGCTCTGGCGAGTATTTTGGTGTACTTTACATACCTGTAGGTAAACAGGGAGCCGAGATACGGTAGGTGGGTGCCGGCTAGGGGGGGGGGTAAACCGAACCATAGCCAATGGGGAAAATAATCTGGGGAAAATTGTATTTCTACACACCGATACCAAATCAGACCCTTACCCTAAGCTTTCCCTCCTTAAACAATCGTTCAAATTCTCGCCAAGTGTCGATATGCGGCACGTCCTCAGCAACCATTTGCCCGTCAACGGCTTGAGCCGCGAACGAATCGATTTGTTTCTAAAAAAATTGTACATTTTTGGTTACAAATCTATAAACCTTAAATGGACAGGGGCTGTGCATGAGGTACAAATCGACATAGTCCAGCTGGAGCGCCTTCAACTGGTGAGTGACCACCTCTTCAACATCGGTGGGGTGATGAGCGGTGAATGGGAGCTAAAATAATGATACTGTATAGTTTATAGTCTAAGTTTATAGTATAGTCTCTTACTCTTACCTTTGTAGTCACGAAAATATCCTCGCGCTTCAGTTTCCCGGCGTCGAAGTATTCCTTGAGGACCTAGAATCGGGAATGTAAAAACCGGCATAAGGCGCTCATTATTTTTTCATGTTTTGAATAAGAATAATAATAAAAATTTGAATAATAAATATAACAAGAGCTTGTTTTGTAGCCCAAAAAAACCATTTAAAAACTATTTTGCCGCCAGGAAACCTATTGGCCTTTTATGTAGAGTTTACATTTCCGATGATATGCTCATTTCCATAGAGATAAGCGGTATCGATAAGGCGATAGCCGTAGTCAAGGGCTGCTCGTAGCCCAGCCGACAATTCGGTTTCATCCTTTGCCTGGAATTTTAAGGCTTAAAATATAAAAAATCCTGCTCACCTGCCAGGTTCCATAACCAAGAAGGGGCATCTTGGCCCCAGTCGTCAGTGTAACGTATTCCATCTTCTAAAATAATATTATTTAGGAAAGCTATGGAGTTTGAAGGGTTACACGAAAGCTATTGAAAATCACATCCTAGTTATGGGGGGAAACCACAAATAGGCACGTGCATCGGGAAGAAACCGCTCCTGCCGCGCAATAAACAAGGCATCACCAGATATTTGTATTGACACTTGAGTGGGCGGATCAAAGATAAAAGGCGCAAAATGGGGAAAAATGCATCACTTTCTGGGTAAGGAGAATAAAAATAAAACCAGAACACAATACACAAAGATTCGGGGCAGTTTATTTCAGTTGCGTTCAAATTAACTTCAAGAAAATGAAAGGGGTATTGTATTTCCCCAAGTATTCTGTTTATTCAAGCACTCTGAAGGTTGCTGTTATGAAGTTAGGGATCACAAAGGGAAACAAAGTGGTGCAAAGGTATCTAAGATGTTCACAGAAAACCCTTCCGCTCAATCGCTACAGTAGTTTTCTATTTATTGCAAAAATACCGAACTTCCACATTTTTGCGTCATTTTTCCGCTACCGTTTTGGACTCTGTAAAATTAAGATCAGCCTCCCGCTCTGTGAGCTTTGGTCATACCTTGCGGTTTTGACTTCAATAACTCATTTCGAAGCCGATGCCAAAATGAAACATTTCCTAGGAAAAAAAGCTGGGCGCTTCATTTTTGTCATACATTCCGAGGGCCAATTTCAGTAAATCCGGTTAAAATCGCAAGAAAAAGTCAATTTTTGCATTAACTTAAAAATTACTGTATTTAGGGGGTAGCTAGGCTCTATGAACAAAACAGGAAGCTACTGAGAAATTTTATTAGGAGGAGGTTTCTATTTTTCGAGCATCAAATGGGAGAATTTTTGGATATAAGAGAAAATACGATAAAAGGATTGAAAAATGCAATCTTCAAAAAGCCAGTTACTATTTTTTTTATTGTGCCCTCGCATCGACCAGCAGTTGATCTTTTACCCCGGGGATTGTGGGTGTGGCGTGTCGATTCGTAGATATGGGAACAGGGGCAGGGGAATTGTTGGGGGTGACACGTAAACAATTCCATAATAGCACACATACAATACACGTTGCTACCAGGCACAAAACCATTAAAACAAAAGTACTTTACTAACGCGAAAAATGTGCAAAAAGTATAGATTCTCAAATTTAGGCTGTAAATTCAGATATTTTTTATTGATTCTATAAAACATCTAAGCTAATCTATACAAACAAACAAGGATGATCGTACTTCGTAGTCGTATCCTATATGTAAAAAAATTGGTCCTGTGTTTTATAGAAAGCCAAATGACAAGAAGCGTTTTCCAGAAATGAACGCTAAAAACAAGCCCCTCGAATCGGTCCATGTCTTCCCTGATAAGCTTGTTTATGAGCCATTGATTTGTCTGAAGCGAAGCTTGAAAAAAAGATCCGAACAGTTAAACATTTTAAACGAAACACTAAAGCAATAACCCCCTCGTTCACCCCCACCCCATTACACATTCAAATCCGATTTGCTGTGTTCATTGCCGTGATGCACATGCTGTTTATTGAAATTGATATTCATTTGATATTCATTGATATTCATTCATTTTGAACTGCCGAAGGGTTTATACTGCTATTAAATGCTTAAACTACTTAGAAAATCAAGATTAAAAACAAGCATGATAAATCTGATCATTGGCATTTTCAAAAATCCACAGGGTTTCCCAACAGCGAGATGAACATCCCATTGTGATGTTGCTGGAGTTTGAGCAGTGTGGTGACCATCATTTGGACCGAATCAGCTGGCTAGAAGCGTAATACGTTATAAAATATAAAATTTCCTAAAAAATCTAGCTACGAAAATTACATTCAATACAGCAGCGGGCTCGTGCTTTGATTTGACAACACCAGGCATCATTGATATGGTCATTATCCCATGAGGAAGCAAATCGGCAGCCAATCCACGTGTTAGTTGATTTAAAGCACTCTGAAATCAGGAATGCTTTATACAAAGACGATTTGCTGTCAGTTTGCCGAAATGATTTGTCGAAATTTTTTATTTTGCCGAAACATCAGTCTTGTCAAAACATGATTTTGCAAAAACGCTTAAGATGAATCATCGAGACGAAAAAGGCATCGAAATTTCGACAAAATGATTTTCGATAAATAAGCCTAGAAAACAACATAGCTTACTGTAGCCATGGCATATCCTGTAGCATTAGCTAGTCCCAAAATCGTTGTCCCAGTGTTGTTTACAGTCAAAGATGACTGAATTGGGGCCACATTTACAATCATGCAACGCCCGGGTCCAATTGCTAAATCCTTAGCAGTCTGTGCCGATTTCCGGAGAATTGGCAGTATTGTCTAAATTCTGTGAAAATGGAAGAAATGAAAGAACACTAAAGACCTGTGTCAGAAGCAACGGGCTAGTCACGTTTTCCCTCATGATTTTCTGCAACTTGTGACGGTCCGGCTTTTCGTTGAGCTTTAAAAGGTATGACTCTTACCATGTTGAATTCTAATTCTACCTGGTATGCTTCAAATTTTAGCGTGCAATTCAGCACCAAATTTATTCCGACATTTTTGGTGAGTGCAGCGATCTAAGCACAATAGGTTAGTAATAGTAGATTGTATTTTATAATATATATTTTATATTTAGTAAAAAATACCTTCTTTCCAGCCAGCCCAATAGAGGCGCCCACATCATCACTGGCGATTTTTACAACCCTTACTCGAGCATCAGTTAGTTTTTCGAGTCCCTAAATTAAGTAAGATAGATAAATTATTGTTTACAATTTACCGCATTTGTTTCACTTCCGACAACAACGGCTATGATCGACTCGACATCTTCAAATTCCAAGAACTTCTTGACAAATTCAAAACCAATATCGGTATTGGCGCCGTTGACAAGGATCGAGCGTGGGATTTGAAGTTTTGAATCCGGCGTTCTAACAGGGAGATTTTTTAGTTTCGTCGGGGATTCAAATTGGGCCAAACCTATCCTGTGCAGAATTTGGTGTTAATTCAGAAGGACTTTGGGAAATTTGCAAAATAGCAATTTTCCGACTGTTATGAACAACTTAAGCCGAGAACACCATGCAAAGGGGGCTCAGTTTCAGCGCTTCCCTTGCCGTAGGTCGTGCATAACATTCGGAAAACAGAGATTTCGCAAATTTGGTAAATATATTCAAAATCAGCGTAGAATTCAGCACAAGATAGGTTTGGCTTAACTAAGAACCTCGCCGACTTGCAACTCCCACGTCTTTATAGTTTCTCGACATACCGTATCACGGCATCCCAACGTTGCTCCTTATTTCCACAAATTTTTAGGGACAACGGGCTCTTTGTCAATTTCTAAATTAGATAATTATATTCACTGTGAATTCACCTCTAATTTCGGTTTCTTCGCAGATTCCAGACGAGCAACCGCCTTTCGGCCTCTCTGAACTCGCTTTCGGCCGTTTTGCATCTAGAAAAATTGAATAAAACACCCCATGAAAAAATTCAGACTAAATTCCTTGGCGCCTAGCCAACTCCTCCATTATTTATTTTTGGTTTGAAAAGGACACCCACCGTTCGTCTGCCCCGCCAAGATGAATAGGAACACAAATAAGTGCTGTTTGAGGAAGTCTCGGAACAGACTCCTCCCACCGCTTTTTGAGGCTAAAGAAAAAGTGAAGTGTACTGCGTGGTTCGTCTGGGATTGGAATTTGAGAGTTACAAACTAGAGGAAGAGTTGAGGCTGGCTTGGTTCGTCTGTTAGTTTCAGCGCTACAAACTAGAAGATGACGTTGAAAGCGTTAAGGGCCGATTTCACGTAGTTTGTGTTAGGTTTTATAATGCTTACAGTATGTTGTCGAAGATGGTGGTTTTACAGAGAAAATGAGGCCCATAAACTAGAGCGCGACGCTGAAAGAAGACTTTGCTTTGCTCATTTTGCGTAGCTTGTGTTGGGTTTTAAAGTGGCTACCGTATGCTGTGGAATAAGGTAGTTCTACAAACTATTTATTGATGATACAAGCTATAAAAATTTGGGTAAAAATCATGTGGTTTCAAAATCCGAGCGGTATCCCTTGGTGTGAGAAGTAGCCGCCAGAATGTTGCACTTGAAGTTTCAGGAAATTCGGGACGAGCGAACCGGCCGATTCTTCAACCTAAATTTCACCTTAATTAAATTATTTACTACTTCTCCCACCGTAATATATGCTTTATCGGTGCCCATATCGGTCTTGACAAGCCCTGGGCAAAAGCAGCAGACCAGAATCCCCTCACGGATCAAATCCCCAGCCAAACAACGGGTCATCATGTTGGCTGCGCTCTAGAAAGGTCCAGACGTCTTGAATTCGTCGTACGCGCTTACTTTGCTCATACTATACGGCAATAGACCATCCAAATGGAAGCCATTGTCTCCATAAAAAAACGAGCCATATGTGTTAAACGAGTGCGATCCGCCCAATGACGTAATATTGATCACGGCCGCATTTGCGACCCCAAGCGGCTTTTTCGGGTTGACCGCACGGCGGAGAAGCGGAAGGAAGATCTAATCTTTACGTTAAAATATTTTCAAATAAGTATCACCTGGGTCAAAACGAGTGGTCCGATCGAGTTCACGTCAAGCATATCCGGGATCAACTCGGGTTGATACTTATCAAACTAAAGGAATGTTAATGGTTAAAAATTACATTAATTTGCACTTTACGTTTACTTTGTGCACCTCGCGCGAAAATAAATATATAAAAATTACATACGAAGTAATGGTTCCAGAGACCGGCATTGTTGACAATCAGATTTAAACCTGATTTTCCGACTACTTTTCCGATCTAAACTTTAGATATAAACTTCGAAAAATCACAGACCAGATTTGCGGCTTTTCGAATCGTCTCATCATCTTGGATATCCATTTCAACAATGTGAAGTCGAGGGTCATTAATGTTTTTCAGATCCTAGAATTCAAATTAATTATGTTCTAAAACAATTACCGTAGCTTTCGCTGCATTTCTGGTCGTTGCAAATAAATGAACGACCTACAAACCATAATTCTAGTAAAATAATACAGTCTCACCCCATCCAACTCCAAAAACTTCTTCACCAACCCAAGACCAATTCCACGATTAGCTCCGGTGATCAGAACAGATTTCGGCGCCTCTTCCATCATATCCATCGTATACTAACCGACCAAAAATCTCAGACAGCGCCCTGTATTTGGGGTCAACTTTTTGAATAGAAGGGAAACGTCTACGCTGGGGGCTTTGGAGTGGGGTGGGCTGTATTTTGAATGGACTCGGTAGTCCGTTCGTGTGTTCTATTTGCTTTTCTTACACCAACCCCTGGTGGCATCCCTAAAACCAAAGTTCGGGCGGCAACACCAAAAAAGTATGGCGTGCGCGGGCTAGGGGGGACCACCCACGTTAATGGAAGGTAATTTTGAGGGAGAGTGAGGGAAATGTTGTACAAAAAGTTGAACGAAAGACCATACGCGTCTTGAGAGCTTGAAAAGTTTTGAGAAAATTCTTACAAATTGGATAGCGGGGGGCACTCAAAGTTTTTATAATAAAAATGGTTTTAGATATGGTCTTTTCGGGCCATAAAAAAGCGTTTAGTATATTTTTCAGCCCTCTATTGAATGGCATTTACGAAATCTCGAAAATATGGCAAATGCTGGTAGTTTTTAGCCATATTTTTCATGCTATAAAACCTTAATTTTTTTTCGATGCTTTATAAAATGGCACTCGCGAAATCCTACAGTGATCTAAAATTTTAGAAATAATGGGTACCAGATTTATTTTATCTTTCAGCTTAACATCACAACAATATTTACAGGAAAAATATCAAGCATAATACCGGTAACATGAACTGGAAAAATGGATAGATCTTATTCACAGCTGAGGTAGTAGTTACTGACAGCGTTGAGGTACTCTGGATTTGATCGGCCCAAATCCAGATCGGATAGTCCAAAGACGGGACGGATCGGCTTGAGTTGGTGGCATCTATTATCCAGTAAGTAATCGATTAACGATGCAAAATTACCCTGCGGGCCTACATCGGTCAGCTCAAGGATGTGGAACCGATTTAATCCGATATTTAGATACCTTGCAGGCACGTACAAAGTCATCTAGAGCCCACTATCAGATATTTTTTAAACTGTTTACCTGAGGTCCAATAGTCCAGAATCGCCCCATGTTCTGGCCATTCACAAAGAAAACGCCTTTGCCCCAGGTGGAAAAATCGAAATAGGTATCGGCTCTGGTTGAGATGTTTAAGGTTGCCAGATATAGGCCATGATTGGCCGGCTGAAAGGTTTCTTACAGTTAATGTTGTCGTGTACTAGCACGCTTAGACAATACCGAAAATAACATACTTCCAGTCCTGCGGTGTCAATTGTGGTCAACGTATCCAGATTGACCTCACATGTTGTCCAATTCACCAGTTGTGCTAAATTCCAAGCGGGATCAGCAACGAATACCTTTCCCAAAAGACCCTTAAGTGGTAATTAGCATAGTAAGGAGCAAACACATACTTTATAATCATTAATCGTCTCATAAGTTAGCCGGCCCGAATTTTCTATTATTAACACCAAAGTCTTCCCCTCCGCTTGTAATTGTATAGAAGTGTCGTTGTTGTATTGCGACATCATTCCCTAATTAGAATATATACATAAAAAATCCTAGGTTTCTTATTACCTGATAAACTCCATCAACGAATACGTACGCAAAATCTTTATAACTTCCGCGCGGCAGAAACAGTTCTTTACTATTGGGTGGTAATGCCTATATACAATATTTTTAGTGGTTTTTTAGGCATTACCGATGAATAGTACAAAAAACCATATGGAAAATCCATTTCCTCAAAGCTTAATGCTCCCTGTTTGCAATCACCAAGCTGCGAGTTCGGAATTGTCGAAATTCTTTTGAAGCCAAGATTTCCATAAGCTATTTTTCTTCAAAAATCTATCAAAATCCAATAAAAGTATCTTACGTGCTATTTGCAGGTAATAGTGCCGGTTTTATTTATTGGGCCAATTAAAATAGGTTTAATTCAATAAGCTATTGGTTCATAATTACAAATTTATTTTTATTCTTATATTTTAAATTTTTGAAGCTTAATTATATTTATTTCAGAAAAAGTAAAATTTGTTATATTTCTACGTTTTAAAACTTCTATTTTAATAGATATTAAGATTTCGCCGTTATTATATATTTGACGCTTGATTCAAAAGTGCCTTACCGGCGCATTCACTTCCGCTCCATTCCAAAACCCAAAATTCGTCCCACCATGTATCATATAGAAATTAAATGAAGCACCCGCATCCCACATTGCTCTTGAAAAACCTTGCCGTAAGATTAAGGGAAATTAACTTACTTTGCGCTTTCCACAATTTCAGCCGAAGTAGGCGACCCACTATCGGTGTCACCCCAAAGATTCAACCATCCGGTGTAGAATTCAGAATTTACGAGCGGCCCTAAATATGAAGATTTTTGACGAAAAATTTAGTGAATTCTTACCCTTTTGATTTGTATAATTCCGCTGTGCCGCAAACGGGACGCTAACGTCCTTTCTCGGACCAAAATCCACAGTGGCAAATACTTCTGGGATTGCGCCATTTTGTAGGTAACCATCTGATCCGCCGTCAGCTAAAATTTCGTATTTTTAAAGTTAATTTTTTAAGTCATAAAGTTACATTCAGCTATATTTGTTTTGATTTTTAAGCTAAAAACCAACTTGTATACAATACGACATTTGGGCCCAAATGTTTTCGAATCAAATCACGAAGCCATACAGTATAGACCGGGTCTGGGTACGGAAAACTGCCATATTCGTTCTCTACTTGGACCTAGATTAACGCTTATTTTCAATTCAAATTTAAAATCATTAAAGTCTTAGTAAAATCAAGCTTACCATCAGCACTGGCCCTCCATTCTCTCTTAAATAAGGCTTGATTTTGGGGAGCAGCACCTCGAACCATCTAAAAATGCCTGTTGAGCCCGATAGTTTAACTTACTTCTCGACAGCACTTGTAAATTTCGGGTCACTTGTACGCTGGCTAATATTTTCTCGCTTCAGCAGCCACCATGGCAATCCACCGTTTTCCCATTCTCTCAAGGTATCAAATATATTAAAACGATCGGATACTAACGCGCAGATGTAGGGACCGACCCGGAGCAATGTATATAATTGCTTTTGTTCCGCGAGTTCGATAAAATCGGTGACGGCTCGATCTCCGGCAAAATTGAAGCTGGAATGCGCTTTTGGTAGGTGGATATACAGGATTTCCTGAAAAAACCCATCCGGCATTTCGCCGCCTTACATACAAACGGTCCCAAAATTGGATCAGAGTTGTATCAGACTCTAAATAACAGTAATCCTGGCTTCTAGCACTGTCGTTGAAGTAAATTTCGAGCTACAGCAAAATAAACGTTATTTCCAATTTTGATAGGGCTCCCATGGCATAGAGCCCCTAAATATTAAATGAAAATCATTCGGCAAGTCTTCTCTATCTTCTAAAATTTCTTCTAAACTGAAATGAATTAAACAAGCGTCGATTTAAAAAAATCCTTACAGCGCAAAATTGCCCAAGATCTCAAGCGGAATTAGGCTTCTCAGCCGGAAGTCGATGCAAATCGAGGCAACGTGGAAACAGAGAGCCGAAAAAATTGTTTAGAATTACGTAGAAAACAGTATTTTTGCTGTAACTCAAAAGCTACTACTACTATTACTGGGCAATGAGTCAGGAGTATTGTTATGTAAGGTCTAGTGCACTTCTGGCCCAATTTTGAGCGCGATCGGATGTCATGCGATGAAAGGCCGGATGGGTCGTTTTTGGGGACACCCCGCTTTCGCCGTAACTTACCGCCCTTCTTTCTCTTCATGCCAATTCCAAGGAACATAAAACTGTATAGCGTTGAGTCCAAGGGCCGATACTCGAGATAACCGATCAACCCATAGGTCGCGTGGAATACGATAATAATCCAGAGTTCCTGAATTGCAAAGTGTTAGGTGATTGACGGCCTATTAGATCTCTTAATGCATCGTTCCCTTACCAGAAATATAACGAAACGGCTGCCCATCAAGCAAAAATTGATTATTGTCATAATCAATTACAAAAGAGGTATTTCCGGCGGCCAAGCTGCATGCTATTAAGGCATATATTCCGAAAAGTATGTTCAAGCTCATTATGGCGGCATATAGTCTAAAAATCTATGGAGATGAAGCAGCTCAAGAAAACAAAAAATTCGAGGATAAAATAAATTGGAAAATCCGTTGGGCCCTTTGACCCCTGGGGCCCGAATATGGACCAAGACGGCCGCACTGTTTACTCTGGATTGTCGCCTATTGAAGGAGGGGTTACCCACGGGATAAATATTTGCTTAGAATAAGAATGGTTAGTGCGATTTGGGAATAGATGGTTAGAAAAAGCGGAAGTTGTGGGCTAGCTTAGACGGAAAAACAGAGCGAGTGCTTTCCGTTTTTTTTGTCTCAGTATTTGGGAGGGAACGGTACCAGACTGTTGGCGAGGGGTGAAGTTTAGCAGCGAAAAACCTGTTAATAATATCTAAACTTTTTTATAATGTTTTTTGTAGTTCTTGATTTTTTGTACACTTTCGACCACAAAGGCAAAAATTTTCGAAAATTTCTGTATGTTTTATGAGCTGTTATTTACATAAAAACTTTAAATGCTATAAAATGGTTTATATTAGGGCCGTACAGAATTACTTGGGAAAATCTGGTTTCCCCTGATATTGGTCGATTACCGGAAAACCACGCAAGTTGTTGATTAATAGGGTTCTAGACGAGGCCAAGATTGTAATGCTGTGGAGCCTTTTCAACCCTTAATTTGCTAATTTACGAAAAGTTTAGCGCTCAAAGGTTAAGAAACTAACAGAGAGATGCTAAAATCACATCCGCCATCTGACAAGCTGCATGATCGATTCGGAGCTTTAAGTTAGAGGATGTGCGGCCATTAGGGTGCAGGCCGATCGCGAGAATGTTTGTGTTCGGGTTCGCCGATTCGACCATCAATCCCCTCGGTTCTCTTCTCTAGGGGTTAGCGACACTGATTATTATCATCTGAATGCCAAATAACATGCACGCCACTGGCCATTCCCCCCAACGGCCATTCTAACATACACAAAAAGGGCAATGGAGATGGTGATAGATAAAGTCGGGCCTGGTTGGCCAAAAATTGGTGAAACTCGGGTAAAAATTGTATAAAAATTAAAGTTACTATAAAGAAACTAAAATACTAAACTAAAATACACTTTTGTATAGCTTTTCGAGGTTTCCAGTTGGGACCAAGCCGATCTTGTGTAGAATTTTAAGTTGATTTCGAATATGTTGATCAAATTCGCGGAAACGCGGTTGTCCGGAAGTTATGAACGACCTAACGCTAAGAAACGCTCAAAATCAGCCATTCCTATGGGTTTTCCATCTTAAATCACTCATAACCTTCGCAAAATCGCGATTCCGGAAATTCGGTAACAATGTCGGAATCAGCGTAAAGTCTGCACAAGATAGCTTTGGTCGTTAAAATAGCTTGCAAACCCGACGACACTAAAAACGCAAACTTGCAGGTAAAGCCAAAATATGGTTTTAGATAATGGACGATTAAGACTAAAATTTCTACGTTGTCGGTTGCCGCACGGCATGTAAAAATTAATTTTATCGTAGAAAGAATTTCTCGGTTTCTATACACATAATTTGCATAATAAGTTTGAAGTAAAATTAAATATATTTTAATGCAGTCATTACAATCAAATAATATTATTCAAAATACTAAGCGATAGAAGATGAATACTACTAAAACACTGGCTCAACCGTTGGCTGGGAACGCGACGGGATTAGTGGGAAAGGCCCCGATACGTTATCGCCCTTTTGGAAAGGCGCTTCGAAAACTAATAAAATGACCGATCCGGTAGTGTGGGAGGATGAAAAAAGGGCTGTCGGATTGAGTGGAGGATATTTATTACAGGGGGGATTGGCTCAACATTTTTCTCGTTGAGTTGGGGGACGATTTGGCGGCAAATGTTGCTGGGATGCAAAGTGAAATATGGTAATTTTGGGGTGTGGTTTCATCTCCCCTTGCTCCAACCTATCCCCATCTGGAGATGTTCGGATTCAAATGGGAAATGCAAAAAGATGTATTGTATCGAAATCGGTACTGGTCTATTATACGGGGGGACTATCCGGGCGGAACTTTCCCAGGGGAAAACTTTTATATTCTCGCCATTTTTTCACGATTTTTTGACGCGTTTCGATAGAGCATCCAAAAAATACTAAGAATTTTTATGACAGCTGAAAATAAGGTACCTTTCAAAAGGTTATGGCAAAAAATAGCTATTCGAAATTTGGTTGCGCCCCTAAATTTCGATATTTTCATTATTACTTTGACAGTTTGAAAAAGCCATTTAATACTGCATCAAAAATACACTGACATTTTTATTTTCCAGCCCAAAATAATCTAAAATCAATAAGTTATGGTAAAAAGAAATGATGTTTAGCAATCCCCCCCGCATAACCGAACAGTACCGGCTATTCCTTGTCAGGCGCGACATATCTATCTTAGTTCTCTTGATTCCTCGAGTTTCTGTCCGAATACCCATACCGTATCTGCAAATAAAAGGCCCAGACTCTGATCTAAATCCCAATTTATCTGACCTCAATTTTCTGACCGTTTGATCGCAACATGTTTTCTCCGAGTCGCCTCTAATGACATAATCCTGAGGTACAACTCCAGGCGCAACTCTCTATTTACCGCTGACTGTACGTGTCTATCCGTTGGTCGGGTTCTTTGTGCGTTTTTCTGGTTTTTTTTGTGTAGTTTTGATGGTCAGATACAGTAAGACAGTGTGAATTTATCCGTAAGTAGAATTCCCAGGCAGTTTCAGGATTGATAGTGGCTGTGGTGCAGTATCGATGCAGTTCTTTACTTCTTGCGCCCGTAGGTAAGGTAGTAGGTGTAGCCGTTGGTGTCTAAAACAAAGTTAGAAGTTGATTTAAATAGTTTTAACTCATAAATCATATAAAATAAAACTAAAATAAATTTATAAAAATAGACGTACAGTAGCCATTGCTATATCCATTATTATTGTTGTAATAGGTAGTGTATCCATTGTTGTTGCTCGGATAATAGTAATAAGTCTTGTAGCCGTTGTTGTTGTTGTTGTTGTTCGGGTAATAATAATATGTAGTATACCCATTATTGTTATTGTTGTTTGGGTAGTAATAGGTCGTTCCTAAAGGTATGAATATTTTTCCGGAGTTCCTGAACCTGTACCGCAGTTCGTGCAGCCGTTGCTGGTCGAGGGGTAGTAGTAGTACTGAAAAAATCAATTATGATGATTTTGTATTTTTTGTATTTAGCATGCTAAATTTAAGACAACCTACAATTGTTGCCTGGGCTACGGCAAGAGCAGAAAGCAAGACGAGGAGATTCCTGAAACATGGGGTTTTTATTGGTACTGGGCTATTAGCGGGGGGAGTCAGGGGTGAATTAATTTTTCTATCTATATCTACCCGTTAATAACAAATACTGTATTTTTCTGATATTTGCAGTGTTTTTGATTGCTGGAAAAATACAAAAATATCTTAGACATTTTAAGTCGGAAATTTGGAGCTCATTTTTCATTTTTCATACATGTTTGGGCATAAATTCAAAACTTTGCGAAAAATTTTATAATTTTTAGAAGCCTTTTATATTCAAAAAAACTATGTAAAGGGCTGCAAAAAAGTTTATATTTGTCCCCCCGATAACAGTCCAGTACCCAAGATTTCCCAAAGTTCTTAAAGGTACAGTTTTACGAGGCTTATATTTGTTGAGCTACGTTTACACCTAATTACGCAGAGGAATTAGGGCAAAGTGAGAAGCAGGATCGCCCCTTTAAAGCTTTACAGCCCCAACATCCGGTAGCTATTTTATGAAGCTCAAAGTCCTAGAACCACGAAAACTACTGTACCTGAGCATGACCATAGCTGTGAGTTGTAGTGGCTGACCACTTGCCCCCACAGCTAACTGCCTTTTATCTGTTACGAAAAATAAACAGACAACCCCCCGCCATCCCCAAACTCACTCTGCCCTGCCGCCCTAAATCCCAAGGGTTTGCTAGGGCATAAGAGGGTCGCGGTCTAGGAAACAGTTATTTGCCCGAACTAAGGCGTCGGCTTTTGCCGCCCCGCTCAAGGGAGGGGATGCCGCTGCTGGTCACTCTAGAGGAGAAGAACCCCCGACAGCGGCGAGTTCAATCTGGGGTCAAGCCTTCGCAAAGTGACCGACTCCTGGGGGGAGGGGGGGGGGGGAGATTTTCTGTTTTGTGATCTGATTTCACAAGGGCTGACTCACTACTTTGGTCGGATCTTTGCAAACGATCTGCTGTCGAAAAAAACTTGGTCAGGTTTCTCAATCGTGTAAATATTTAGAGGGCCTTAGACGCCTGAAAGTTCCGGAGTAACATAAAGCCAAATTGGAAGTTTTTGAGATTTTATAAATGGCAATCGGTGTAACATCAAAAATTCTACTAAATGAATTACTTTCAGCGCCAAAAAAATGTAATATAAAGGTTTTATAGCATAAAAGCTGTGATTGAAAACCAGGAGCACCACATTTCCGCTCATAACGGGGGAGCCCGATTTCCCGCATTTTGAATATTTTCGATACGCCTATACCAATTTAAAGCCTTTTTAAGATGTACGATGTATCTAATTATGTTTTCGATAGTATTGATTATTAAAAAATATCAAAATGTTTTTGGAGAATCTAAAAATTAAAAAAGTGCTTAATTCTAGCTTTTACATACATTCTTAAGTCAAAGTTTCATTATTTATAATTCATAAATTTACAATGTCATTAATACGGATTCAAAATTTAGCGTTGAAAAATCTAGGCATTTAAACGCTGCTATTTTAATTTAATTTTATTTGTATGCCTTTTTCCATTTTATTCCAACTTCTAGATTTGAATCTTTCGGAGCCTAGTCCAAAAGGCTTTTATCGTTTGTAGTCACCCCCCATCTGCCCGGGCAGACGAAATAAACAACCCCGTTAGGCCACCTATTTCCCCTGATAACAAACAACCCTTCACAAGACCCATTTCCCAATATGGAAACGCTCAAAAATGTCTCCTTCAAACCAATCTCCCATTCTTTCTACTACAAACCAATTCTCATGAAATATTTGCAGGTATGATACCGATAATTCTGGAAAATATTGTTTCAGGATGGCCAGGAAAAGTCGTACGAAATTGCGGAAAAGCACTCATCTGTCGCCATTCTTCTCTACCATACGGGGCTTCAAAAGTTTCTTGTAGTCAGGCAATTTAGGCCACGTAAGTTTAACACATTTATACTATACTTTTTATAGCTATTTTTGTTAATCGGGTTCGGAAGATGGCTGAAAATCATGGGAAATCGTTGTCTGAAATTCAGTGGGAGGATTACGATGCGGAATTAGGGTAAGTAATTATATGCTGCCATAGTTTACCATTTCCAGAACTATAATCGATCATAAATTTTAGATATACGGTAGAATTATGTGCAGGAATGGTGGATAAAGATAAATCGCTAGAGGTTAGATTCCTAATTTTACCTTTTTAGCATTTTTAGCAAATTGCCAGTGAAGAAATCATGGAGGAATGTGGGTTTTCGGCAAAAGCAGAGGAACTATTGAAAATTGAAGCCTCTATGTAAGTTTTCCAGCTTAAATATCATATAAAGAATATAGTTATGACCTCGGTAGCAGCGGAGTGACGCATAACGTGTATTACGTTGAAGTGGATGATACGAGAAAGATCGGTGAGGGCGGTGGAAATCAAAATGAACAGGAATCCATTACAAAGGTTAGAAAAAATGTAGAAATTACATTATATAATTATTTCCAGGTTTTTCTAACACTCGAAGAAGCTGAAGCTCTGTCTGGTTGTAGTCCGCCCGGTTTTTCGTTTGCATTCGCTTGGTGGAAAAATCGAAATCGGGACTTGAAAGCTACAGTAGGGCTCTCTAAAATGGTTTTTTTATGCCGAAAACTGTAGTCAGAGCCAGTGCTTGCAAACAAGATGCGAGAAAAAGTCCCAAATCGTATGACAAACTTTTCATTTACGCGTGATGGCTTTCCAAAACGGGACGAGTTGCTGAAGGCTCATTTTAGCTTGGTAGGTGGCAATTCGATGCAGGTGATAGCATTAAATTTAGGGTCGAATTACCCGAGCTTGGGACTTGGCATTGAGAAACGATTGTGTCTCCGTTTTACTCTACTTGACCGACTCGGAAGAAGTGATTTTCTTGAAGCGCTTCCGACCTGGTTTGGAATTTTTATAGATTTCATATTTATTACATCTGTCTAGCTGCCGCTATCGGACGCATGCGCGCTAAACGGGAGAATTATGGAAAGAAATTGGAAGAGATCGATCTTGATTTGTACCACGATGACTATGCAGTAACCTTGGAGCCAATGTGCACAAAGCTTACGCCAGGAGAGGTAATGAATAGTATATTAAAATTAGTTGAAAAATATACATTTTAGACACCTCAAGATGCAGCCATCCGAGCCGTACTTTCCCAAAGCGGCTATAAGATTTCAAATCCCGAATTTATCAAGGAGTTTATGTAAGTGCAATACGAATTTTCTAGTCTCGGTTTTTTACAGCATCGGTATCTCGATGGGTGGTGATATGATGAAACTGTATTTTGCGGAAGCTACGGCTCGGGATATCGATCCGAATTTCCGGGAAAGAGAGGACATCACAGTGGTAATAATACATAGAAAAATCTGTATTCCTTTTAGTTACATCTACCAAAGGCTAGCCTCCCGGAATTGGCGTTGTATACCGAACCGCTGGGCCCTCCAATTCTCTATTATTCCGCGTATTATTTACTCGAGCGTTTGGTCTGGTGCGAATAAATGGATTTCTAGTCAATTTAACGATTTTTCGAGTGGAATAACAGTTTGACAGAGTTTTATGGTGAAATCTTGATCTAAAATCATCCGTTTCTGGTCAAATCTATTTTTTGTGCATTGAAACGAAATTTCTAAAGTTCTTACGTTTAGAAATAGTCAAAAACAGTCTGGGAAACACTTCTTAGAAAAATCGGTGCCTGGAAAAAGGTTGGTTCCCTTCGATAACGCGAAAGAACCAAATTTTCCTATAAGGTGCCTAATGAATATGAATTTTTTAATGATGAATAATTCATAAAATTTCTTTTCGTCAATTTCTTAATCGATTTCTGAATAATTGCTGTATTATGTAGTAATAAAAATCTGCAACGGGTTTATTAAGCGAACCGAGATGAAATGGCTGTGGAAGTTGTTGGCACTGAGCATTTGTGAAGCTATCGACAGACTGGCAAATGGCATATAACAATATTGGCAAGGCAAATGGGAGGCGGAGGAGGAGCACGAGCAAGAGGCGGCACATCACGGCAATCGAAAAGAAATGAATGGAAAAAAATGGCTTTTGATTTTGTGTATAAGACGAATGGCACTCGGTAGGTGAGCATGAATTGAAAATAGAGCGAGTGAATGGTATGTGGCCATTTTAATGGGATTCGAACGGTACTGGGCTGTTAGCGGGGGGCTTTTAGCAGGGGAACTAATTTTTATTTTACTGTCAATAATATAAAAGAGATTTTTAGAGTGTTTTTAGTAGTTTTTGATTGCTAGAAACGTACAAACAATTTTTTAAATTTTGTAGACCCCTCCGCTAGCAATCCAGTACCCAAAGGACTTTTTCGGATTAAAAATTGACTCTTACTAAATTTTTTAAATTATGATTTAGGCTTTCTAATCCAATTTAAATTATACAAAAAAACTCAGGCAATTAGTAAAAAAATCGCCCCAGCTACACCGGCTACCCGTATTGGGCTACATTTGATTGTTAAGGCCGTTTTTGGAGTTGAAATGGTTCTGAGGTAACAGGCACTAATAAAGCTGAAAGACTCACCGTGCTAATGAAAATAAACACACAAACATACATCAACGCCACAAAGCAAAGGGGGAGCTAGCAGGGGAAAATCGAAAATTCATAATTCAGGAATTGGGCGGCTTGGCCAAAAAATTCAAGAAATTCAATGATTTAAGTGGTTTGAACCACCGGCAGCTGTTCTTCGTTTTCCATTACCAACTTTTTGGGTACGGTAGTTTTGCGACGGCTTGCTGCGGATGGGGCCGGGCTAAAAAAGTTGATAGTAATGAAGGAACCGTAGACTACTAGTCTAGTATACGCTAATAGATAGAGCGTCGAAAGAAATACTAAAAAAATTATTTTCAGCACAAAAAATGTAGGATAAAAATTTGATAACATTAAAAATTAAAAATGTCGGTCGATAGAGGGCGTGAAAATCACATTTTAAACTACTATCCTAAGTTTTTTGTACCCCCATTCTCCTATATATGCCGGAAATGCGTTGTTTTTTTACCACTAATATAGGTTTTTAGTATAGAATCATTTGTACCGTTTCGGCAGCGGTGCGACTGGTGCGGCGCGTATTTTCTGTTGAAGATTCTCGAGGAGTGGCGCGAGATTCGGCATGCCAAGGAAGGCTGGGTTCTGGAACTGGAAAATTTGCATAAATAATTTTTGAAAATTCTGACCTTGAAAAACTCGAGGAGGTTGGGAGGAGTGATGACGAATGGGGTTGGGTGGACCATAGTTGGTGCTCCAGCCATGGTGAGTTTGCCCTAAACAGAACTTTGCATGTTACTTTTTCCATTTATATATTATAATACACTTCCTATTTTTACCATATAAAACAATTTTCTGGTCAAAAAATTGTTAAAACAAACATTTATATCCTCGACTTCAACACGGACTCGTTTTTCATCAGAATGGCTCGGTGACGGGGTCGTTGATGGGTCGCTGCTAGTGTTCAAGGAGGACGATCCGGTTGAGTTCATCTTCAGAAACCATACATTAAAGTCTGAAGAATTTTGCTTACCGTGTCTTCACCCATCAAGCGAAGGGAAAGTGGCACTTGGATGGGTTCAGGCTAAACCAACGTTACATTAAAAGCACTACCGCCACAAAACTCCAAAATAGAGATAACTTATTAATTGACGAACCTCCGGATTCTCTGAATCATCTCCACGTCGTTCTGTGGGCTTCCTGCCACCTCCAACCAAACGATTCCGACTCGGCTCATTCTGGAGGGTGGCTCTAAAAGATCAAAGCTTTATTCTAGTCGCGAAAATCAACCTCAATCGCTCCTCATTTTTCCTCCATTCCCGAATGCTACTCTCAGCCACATTGTATTCACGACCGGCCGCGCGGTTCCCGGATTGTTTGGCAAAATTGATAATCTCCAATTTTTCTTCAATGGTGTATTGCTAAAAAATATAAAGGAATGTGGCGTATTGTGTACCTTTAGGGTTCTAATCGTCGGTGGGCCACGGTCGTTTCTGGATTCGGAATTGGCTTTTCGTTTCCGGTGGATTTTCTTTTTAATTTCATCGTCGGATGAGGATGCTGACGCCATTCTGGAAAAGTTTATGTATGTGGGTACGGAATAGTAAGAGGTAAAAATTCGAAATTGTTTGGGGTTTTTTGTAAACATGGTTTTTCACAGATCGGGCCCATCCAGCAATTTTTTATATCTTTTAAAAATCTTAATAAATTAAAATGAATTTATTTTTAAGCACCTTAAAAAATTTGCATAGAAAGGTTCGTAATAAGAGCTTCGGGCTATTGCAATAAAGGGTAGAAAATAAGAAGATTTTTGCTTTCATTTTATTTTGTTTTCTATGTTATGCGATAGAATATCGAAAAATATACGAAAAGTTTTAATTTCAGCCCAAAATACTGTTATATAAAATAGTTATAGCAAAAAAGAAGACCACTCGGATCGGGTCTACGGTATCGCCGATGTCACAATCCCTTTAAATCAGCTTAACAATAACAAGCGTAATGGCACAACAATTATTTATGAGAAGTTTAGAGTTCTGGTTGCGCAATACGAATTTTCACCGAGCTCCTGCTCGGTGAAGCTGGCCGCCGCGGAGGGACAGCCGCGCTTTCTTGCGCTTCCCCCGGATAGCCATCGCCCTCAAAATCCGTCTGTGTATGTGTGCCACACACGATTTTTGCTCCCTCTTTTCTCTCTTTTGGCAGTCTTTCACCTCTAGCCCCGATGGCTACGGGCAAAACGGAGGAAGGAAGGAAGGAAATGTGTAACATTTGAGATGGTGCTTTTATCAGACCGTAGTTAGGGTATGTGGGGAGATTGCGTGGATTCTTTGAGAAATGGTTGAAGATAGGGATTTTACGTGAAAAAGGTTGCGGCAAAATTCTTGGGAAGCAAGGAGTTAGCAAGGAGTTAGAGCTAGCTAGGAGCTGGAGCTTGGAGCTAGGTTGGTTCGTACGATTTACGTCGTCGAATTTTATGAATTTCAGAATTTTGCTGACTCTAAGTCTGAGCATGAACTTTGCTGCGTCCGCACTTTTTGAAAACTGACCGATATGAAAGTTCAAACTTAGAAAAAGACTACTTGAGCACCTTTACCCACAGAGATAAGGCAGAGAGAGACAGTGAGAGACAGAGAGAGAGGGAGAGAGAGGGAACGAGAGAGAGGCAAAGAGAGAGCGAGAGAGAGAGAGCGGAGAAAACGGTTATAAAACATGAGCCTAAAATTTCTAGATGTTTATACTCTGGTCGTGCTCACCGTGCCGGAAGTTATGCGTTAAAAGGGCCGACAAGGATTCAGTATTTCTATGCCTTCGTCCTCGTTTTCGATACGCAACGAGCACGCTGCTTGATCTGGCCAAGGCACGGCAACGCAAATGTTGATCATGATCATGCGCATGATCAATTCGCGGCAATGGCAAGATTAATAGCAATTCCATAGCGATACCATACTCGTCATAATTTAAAAAAGCTGGCAATAACTAGCCATAACGAACAAAAAACACAATCAAGTGCTCCGATACCGTACCCCGCACTATACCTTATCAGCGGCGTGATCGCAGCCAACCCTGCAAGCCTCTGAAGCTGTTCCGGATCCATCAGCTTAGAAATATAGCTTGACTATATGCCAGCCGGGCCCAAACGGGGACTGATCAAGGCAGGTGTGTGTTGAGGAGGACCTCCCCCTGTGGAGGGGAGTGTGAGCCTTGGGGGCATGGGAGGGGTAGATCTTCTTTTCATGCTGTCTCTCCCCTCCATTCCACGACACATGCCCCTCTCTCAGCCTCCGTCCGGGGCGAGAATAACATGCGCGCGCGGTGGCTTTTCCTCAGCCGCGAGGGGGCCCGGAGGGGGGCCGCTGTTGTAATCCGTTGACGGGGTCCCGCAACGATCACGAGGAGCCGCACGGGGATGCTCTCAGGTAAAACATCTAAGGGTTGGTGGAAGGGGAGCATGACTATGAGGGTACAGTATGCTGTTGGGGTTCTGAGAATTTCTGCTTGTGAATTGTTAAGGGGATTTAAAGGAATGTTGCTGCTCGCTTTCTTTTCAAAAAATATCGTGTTTCGAATTTTGCGCTGATCCCGAAAATGTGTACAAAACCTGCGTAATCGCGATTCTCGGAAAGTTATGAACGAATCAAGTTAGTAGGACCATAGAAAGTGGCTCATTTTGAGAATTTCTTGGCCGTAGATAGTTAATAACTTTTAGAAAATCGCGTTTTCGCAAATTTCGTGCATATATTCGAAACCAGCGCAAATTTTTGCACAAGATGGCCTGGTCCTAATTTCGAAAAGCTCCGACGACACCAAAAAACGCCTCCTTCTAAGTGAATCCGTACCCAAATCTCCACTCCTTCCTTTTATCTGAAACCTTAAGACTTTATCAATTCCCAACTAAAGGTGCAGCTCCTTCCCCTTCCAGCCTCACTCCCCCCAAATCCCCATTATGAGACTGATGGAAGGCAAAAGGAGAGGGAGAGGGGGAGACCGAGACGCGGTGCTTGAGCGCGAGGCCAACGGATGGCTCGAGCGCTTTACAGCAAGCCGAGCGGGGAAAGGGCCCCGGGGCTACGACCACGAACTGCTCATGCAATATGAAGAAATGCCGCGCGCCTGCCCTCCCTGCCCCCCTCCCTGATGCTCAAAAACTACAGCCCCTCGCTGCCGCTGGGCCTCCGGAGAGACTGAAAATGCATTTGCTGGTGATCATGAGGGGAATATGAAGTATTTTAGCTAGAGGTAGCGAATCAAGGAATAATCAAGGTCATGTGAACAGGTTGTCTTGAAAAAATGTCCCATCCGGTATTTTGCCGCTTTACATTCAATCGATCCCAAAATTGGACCAGAGGTGTATGAGACCCAAAATATGAACAATCCTAAGCTATAGACCCATAGCTACCGTGTTTCCTGAATTACAACGAAAAAACTTTTTTCCATTTTCAGAGGTTCCCACCCCTAAATTTTAAATGAAATAATTTGGAAAGTCTTCTTTCCTTTTTCCAAAATTTTCCAAACTAAAAGTAATAAAATTGATTTAATAGATTTTTACGAAGCCGAGTTTTAAGCGGAATTAGCGATTTACAGGCGGACGTCGATGCAAAGCTATGCAAAGTCCAAAACGCTAGCCGGAGAAACGGTTCTGACTTGCGGGAAAAACAGTAATTTCGTTGTAGCTCGACAACTACTGTAGCTATGTGGCCATCAGTCGGGATTATTGTTATTTAGGGTCTCATGCACCTCTGGTTGAATTTTGGGACGGACTGGCTGTAGGGCGACGAAATGCCGGATGGATCTTTTTGGGACATCCTGTATGCAGCGGAACGCAAAGCTACCCATATGCCGAGAAAAACACCGCTTTTCCGCTTCTAAACCAATGAACTTAACTTAAGGTTTATAACCTGGCAAGGTCGTGGAACTTAAAACCTTAAACTGCTGATCTACCGTAACCCACCGCTCCCTTACCCCCAAACTGACAGCTCCTATGTGGTACCCGCCCTCAATTCGGCTGCCCCCAATTTAGAGAGCCTCCAAAAATTGAGGTGGAGCCCTGGGGGGCTGGGGTGTGTTGGGCCCCCGTTGTGTGCGTGGCCCAAGACTGGGGCCTCGAGGGACCGTGCATTCAGGCCCTTGCCCTCCCTTCCGAAAGCTTCTTTCGGTTAAATTAGAGTCTCGCGCAGGCAGCCCCCCCCTCCTTCGTCTCCTTTTTACCCCATCCTTCGAATGGCCCAAACCGAGACCGGGTAGATGGGGGAGCGGCCACTGAGATGGGTGGCTAAGGAATGAAGATGCGCACCATGAAGATGGGATGGATTAAAGGGATGGCGACAGGGAGAAAGGAGGAGTAAAGTTACCATAAGGCTGACTTGCCCCTGTCGGAAGTTGCTATAAATGTTTCCCTATAGCTTTTTTATATTGCATTACTTGGAGCTGTAAGTATTGTATATTTTGATTCTCTATCGAAAGGTGGAGCGGAAATCCCGAAAAAATATCGGAAATGTCGAAAATTTAGGGTCCAGGGGGTTCGGGAGGGGAGCTAAAATAGGCATGTGCGCACCATGAAAATGCGAGGGATTAAAGGGATGGTGACAGGAAGAAAGGGGGCGGAATTACCGTAATTTGCGACACTAGCACGGGGGAGTAAAGCAAATTCTGCCGTACTCTTTTATTATAAACGTTCCTGTTAAAAAAATACCTTCGCATTCAAGATCAGCGAAGGAGTCGAACTCCCCTAATATAAGCCCTAACCTTGGCAAAATCTATGAAAACGATAACTAAAGTTTTACAGTATGGATGTTAAGCTGTATTTTGCTCTGTGTTTCCGGTAACCCAAAGCCTTAAGACCGAACGAATTGCTCAAAATCGATAAAGTTTACCATTTTAAAAAATATGGGCTGGCAAAAAGAATGCGATGCAATCTCTAATTTACCCTCAGAACCTATTTTCGAAAAACGACGTGACTAACTGTGTCTAAAGGACCACCGATGTCCTCATATCTGATTTGCCAGAACGCGCGGACCCTGGGTTGCGCTGCCTGCTGTGGCTTTTCCCCTTGCTCATCCCCCCATTACACCGTTTCGTTGCCCCTTTTTCTGACGGGCCGTCGGCGGGCGCTCCCTTGGACCACAGGACGGCAAAACGCTTGCGCGCTGTATATGAAAATAGGAATTTGCCGCTTATCAGCGACGTAAAAAAAGCGGAATTAACCTCGGAATTCCGAACCGAGATTCGGAATCCGTATATCCTACTATATATAAAAAAATAGTGTCTGTGTGTGTGTGTGCCACTTTGCATCCACTTCCGTCTGTCTGTCCGGAGGGTATCTCAAGCAGGGACCGGCATTATGCTACGTTTGATACGTCATTGGGTGCGTAATGGTCTAGGGATGGCTGCACACGTATCAGATTTTAAAAAATTAGCCATTTTCGGTATTAAATTTAGCTTTTTGTAAAAACCTGATGCCAATAAATAGCTAAATACCTAAACCAAAGTCAAATCCTCCTAAAAATTTAAAGATGGCGCAGAGTACACCAAGCAACGTCAATGACGACCCGCCGTTGTTTTGCCCAAACACCACCCGCGTGGCTGCCACAGATTCGAGGCGCCGCCAAAATGAGACGAAATTAAGTAGAAGAAGGAGGGTGGGCCCTATGGAGGCACCCAATGGTCCCCTTTTTAGGGGGCCACACAATAAAGAGGGATTCACGAAGGATAAGAAAAGGAGGATGAGGTCAGGCAGGGATAGGTTGATTTCTTGAAAAACTAGATATTACCATGAATTAAGTGAAAAATCTCGAAAAACCTAATTTTTATATAATGTCAACATTTGAGAATAAGGAAATTGCATAATGTCTAAACTTGAAGATGTCGAGATTTACAGATGCAAATTTCCCGGAAAAAACTAAATCGTATGTAAAAAATCCCGCCTTATTAAAATTTCGGCATTCTGAAATTTTGACATTTTGAAATTTCGACCTAAAATCGAAATTCGAAAAACCTATCTACAGTAATCCCTATAATATACACAAATTTTTAAGTAACCACCGAAGTAAAGCAACCATTCATATTTCGCCTCTAATAGAACTTGGGACCCACAATGAAGGGCCCAGCGCAGGGGGGCCAAAATGGGAGGGCGAAGAGGTCAATGTGCGCGACGATCATTTCAAGGGATGGCCTCCTCCTCCTCCTCGTGCTCCTCTTCTCCTCCCCCTCCCCACCAACAGCAGCCAACCACCACCTAATTGTGGCCCGGGCCGTGGCCGTGCGCCGCGCCGGCCAGAGAAAGGCGCAAAAATTGAAGAAATTGGCCCCACTCCCCCGCTATAAATTAGGTGCGGGCCTTCCCTGTGGGGGCCCAATGTGCGCGAGAGTGGGCCATCCACCAACTGCAGCCTGGAAGTCATGTGTTGGTCCATGGAAATATTTTGGAAAATTTAAATTGAATTTTACCTACTTGGGAACTTGGAATTCACGTTTAAAAAAATTTGTATTACGGTCAAAGTTATCAGGATTACAAATTCATATTTATATTTATAAATTTACAAAGTTTCGCCCATGCGTTTTTGAATCGACAGAGGTACTGGACTGCTAGCGGGGGGTCGGAAGTGAAACTGATTTTAGTTGTACTTTTTTCGTAGTATTTTTAGTAATGTTTGATTACCCAAAAGTTGCAAGCTTTAAGCGACTTCTTAAAATTCGAAAAATGGCGGCCTGATTCTCCATTTTTCATAAATTTTGACAGAAAAGTCAAGAGATTGGAAAATTTCCTTTGTTATGAGGTTTTTCTATCTAGATCTAAAAACTGTCTAAAAATCGTTGCTATTTTGTTATAGGGTTGTACAGGTTTATGAAGAAAAATTTGGCTTTGCCGAATTAAACCACCCCGCTAACAGTGCAGTACCCGGCGTGATTTGATTCGTAATTAGCACTCATAAAAACCCGCACAGTGCAGTCAACTAATTTAAAATCATAAAATAAAATAAATATGATACAGTGACTAAATAAAGTTTCGCTAAATTAAACTCGGAAACTGAAATTCCGAAAACCGCTTTAAATGACAATATAGTGGGTGAAATTGGGTGCGCGCAATGGCGGATCGGGTTGGGGGGGGGGAGGGGGGCGCAGCGGCCAGCCAAACGTCGTGTATAAATTCATGGAATCATGAATGCGGGAGCGCGGCTCGGCTCGCCCCCCTCGATTTCCATAAGCGGCACCGGGAGCGAACGGTCTCCCGCGCACATTCGATCGGATGCCGGGGGAGGCTGACATATGGATGGGGCGGACCCCGAGTTGCGCGAGTGATTGATCACTGGAGGGTTACGGTAGAAGGGGTGTATGGACATTTTTTCGATTCTACTGTATGTTGGAAATTTACGTAAGGATAATTAGGCGACAAAAATCGGGTTACTGAAAATTGGCTGACGCAAATCGTCCTCAACAATCAGAAAATGAGGGTTACGGTATGTGGTAGTTTAAAGGCGCAGTGAAGATCTAGACAAGCAGAAAACTCGTGATTTAACCCTTTTCTTTAGTGCGCCAGCAACACCACGAAAAAGCGTGGATCAAGTTGGTACACAAAAGCTAGGTCATGTGAAACTCGAAAAAGCAAACACAGACCTTAATACCAGGTTGGTAGAACTAAACCTGTATTTCCCCACCTTACATCCAATCGGTCCTGAAATGGTATTGGAATTATTTAGGGTCTGATACACCTCTGGTCCAATTTTGGTACCGATCGGATGCAAGGCGACGAAATGACAGATGGGTCTTTTTTTGAGGCACCATGTTTATACAGTAAGGAACCGAATAACAAATTAAAGAAATTTAGTGCATTGATGATAGAAGTCTTAATGTAATCGCAGGCTCGGACTGTCTGAAGCCGCTTGCCAACACCTTTAACCACCATCCCCCAAAACCCCCCGAAAAATGTTCGAGGGGCCCCCTGGTGCGCGATCAGACCAGGTCGTGCCATTCGGCACCCGAATCGATGCCCTTCAGGCCATGGCGGGGTGGGCCGAGGAGGGGTTCGACGGATAGTTTATGTTATTCGTCGCGCTCGCCCACCCCCCCCCCCCCCCCAACCCCTCCGCGACGCCATCGATGAATCGTCTGTGCACTAAAAGCTGCGACCCCCGCCCTGCGCACTGCGCGCCGCCCGCCATCGCGATATAACGGCAGTGGGAGATAAGGGATGGGGTCTGTCACTTTACGAAGTGCTGGGGTACGGTCTGGGCCGGAAGACGGCTTGAAAGAATGGGCAAATGGTAGGTAGGCTTATGTGAGGCCTAGGTCCGGCTTGGGCGTAGGCTTAGGGGCTTAGTTTACGCGGGGCCTTGGTGGCTTTGTTGGGGTTGGTTGGGGTTTGGCTTGGGGGGGGGTTAGCTTCTTCGATTTAGGCCGAAGCTTATCGGACTTGGGTGTAGGCTTAGGTTCGGCTTAGGCTTCGTGCTAGGGCTTAGGATTAGAGTTAGCTTATACATAGAATTAGGCTTAAGTCAAGCTTAGGATTAGACTCAGGTCACGCTTAGAATTAGCTTCAGGATAGGCTCAAGTCAGGCTTCGATTTCGACTGAGCGGTTGGTTTAAACGTAAGTCGTGCTGAGGAAACGTGCTGAGCCGAGGAAACGTGGCTGATGTCTCAGAAATTCTAGCAGCGTACGCAGTGAGTTCCGTATAAGCTCCAGGCAGCAAAACTATTTTTTTTCAACGCCAACAACTGTAAGACAACCATCCAAACAATCGCAAACGCACCCCAAAGTTTCAAAAGCAAAAATCGAGCGGGGCCTCGAAATCTTTTTTGGGGCCGAAAGCGAGGAGGTGGCGCAGAGCGCTGGGGACGCGCAGCCAAAACATCGGGCGGGGCGACGACGGCCTGGCTGCTGCGCGGTATTCGCACACCCGAGCAAGAGCTGATTCACTCGAAATATCGGGGGGCACAACGCATGCTGGGGGGAAGAGGGGGCCAACCAACCACCACCACAACTGCGCCTTTCACACCAAAATGGGCGAATCAGAGAGAAAGGAGCGACAGAAGGGCACTGACAGACAGACAGACAGACAGTTGCAGCTTGCATTCAAAGGCCACTTTTGGGGCAGGGGAGTGGCAGTTGGTGTGGATATTAATATGGGGTATCAGCTTTTGGATATATAGTGCCATCGAATTTTCTCAATTAATTTTATCGTCGCTTAGCTTTTTTTTATCGGACGGCCGAAATGCCGACAGAAGGAAATATAATTTATCTAACTCTAACAAGGAGAGGTTTTTGGTTTGGACCAAGCCTTTCTTGTGCAGAATTTTGCGCTGATTTTGAAGATGCGGATCAAATTTGCGGAATCGGATTTTCGAAAGGTTAGAGATGGCCTAAGACGAAGAAACGCCCAAGGTGAATCATTTCGATGGGTTTCCCGCCTTAAACTTTTCATAACTTTCGGGAAATCGCAATTTCGCAAATTTGATAGACATATTCGGAATCAGCGCAAAATTCTGCGCAAGATAAACTTATCCGCAACTTCATCCCTGACGGCCCGAAAGATGCCTTCTTGTAAGATGTCCAAAAATGCAAATAATAACTGGACAATTGTTTCGCCAGTTTATATGAACGGGAGCGAGCTGAGATTTGAAAAATCCACTATTGGGAGGTTTTCCCCGTTTTTTTACATCGGCCGGTCCAATCGACTAACAGCAAGTTACCAAGCGAAGAACACTGTAAGGTGACGCAGGCCCAGTTAGGGAGAGGGTGCCGCGAGGCTGTTTGCGCATCGAAGCTCTTATCGCGTTGCCCAGCCGGACCATGAAGCCTCCCCCCCCCCCACCGTGAAAAGGTCCGCGCTGTCTGCGCATCCCCGCCGTTGTTTCGGCGTTTACAGATTGTCTTGGTTGATAGGGGGTTTGGTTTCGACGGCACTTGATGATACATTAAAATCACGAGTTGATTTTTAGCGTAGATAAAGCTAGCGAAAAATAACAGCGACGTTCCTAGGCTCCACAAAAAATTCTGCACTACTGAAAATTTGCGATCTGGTCCAGCTTGTGGAGAAAGCCTCGCCAGAAATGAGTATCTGATTCTTACAAGAAGCTGTTATTTTGTGTCGTCGAGTTTTCGAGTTGGGACCGAACAGATCTTGTGCAGAAAGTTACGCTAATTCCGAATATTCTTGCGAAATTTGATGAAACGCGAGTTTCCGGAAGTTATGGACGACCTAAGACCGAGAAACGCCCAACATCAGACACTTTCAACGGGTTTTCACCTCAACTCGTTCATAACTTTCGGAAAAACGCGATTGCGCAAATTTGGTAAACAGATTCGGAATCAGCGCAAAATCTTACACAAGAGAGGCTTGGTTCAAAATCGAGCCCCGACAACACAGAAAAACACGTTTCCTTGACAGTAATGCTAAGCCAACCCTGCCACCAACACCCCGTTCCCACCCGAAACACCCAGACGCCCAAAAACAAAGTCTAGAAAATAATGCCGTTCGTCAGAATCCTGGTTGGTGGGGGATGGCTGTGGAGGGTGAAGCCGTGGCTGGAGCGAGTCTCCCGTTATCAAGGTGCCTGGTCGCGGCTATATTGACCGCCCCGAATTTGAAGGTGCGCGGCGGGAGGAGGAGGGGAAGGCAGATGACTCTGCGCATACTGATAGCACACCCCATGTCACACCAAACCACTTCAAAATACGTGGAAAGTATCCATGTAAAGTTGAGCGCTTTTGGGTATGCGTGGGTTGGAAAATCCAACGATTCTGCGCGAAGTACAGGGTCTCCTAAAACAGACCCATCCGAAATTTCGCCGCCTTACATTCGAGAGGTCACAAAATGGACCAGAGGTGTATCAGACCCGAAATAACAAAAATTCTGATTTAATGTCCCATCGCTGCAGCAGAATTTATAAAATCGACATTTGGCTTTATAAAAAGCGCTTAAACCGATGTTTTATTTGATCAATTTTATTCCGGAAAAATTCTCGTTAGGGACAGAGGGTTGGCCGAAACACTCTCATTTAGGGGGTCGTATCTCACGGGAACCCTCTGGAAAATGGAAAAAAAAAGTTTATTTTTGCTGTAACTCAGAATCTACCGTAGCTAACGGGCTATAAGCCAGGATTGTTGTTATTTAGGGTCGGATACATATCTTATCTAATTTTGGGGCCGATCGGATGAAAGGCGGCGAAAGGCCAGATGGGTTTTGGACAAAGCCTATCTAGTACAGAATTTTACGCTGATCCCAAAAATGTTTAACAATTTTTCGAATTTGCAATTTTCCGAAGGTTATGAAATATTTTACTCATGAAAACCATTGAAAGGGGCTGATTTTCGGCATTTCTGGGTCTTAAGTCGTCCATAACCCTCGAAAATTTGCTATTCCGCAAATTTCATAATCGTATTCGGAATCAGCGTAAAATTCTGCAGAAGATAGATTTGGTCCCGTCGACAGGAAAAACGTATCCTGGTAAGAGGCAGACACTCTTTATTTACATATTTCTTACTCATAAGTTATCTTCTTTTTTGTAACCAAATATAATAAAAACGAAAATAACAAGATTTTCATAATTTTCGAAGCATAAACTGGTTCAAAACGCCATTTCCGAAAAATCCGCGGAGTGACGGGTCGTTTCCAGCCTTACGCAATTTTATGCGCAACAATTGTATGTCTAATGAAATTTAAGCATAATGGGTTTATGACTATTGCAATTTATACCAATCAGACTTAGGAGTAATGAGATTTTCCCAATGAGAAACTATCAAAACAATTTTCAGGTGCATACTCACCCCCGAAAGAAGAGCTCAAAACTCATTTTATAACCCGCGAAGGTAAACTTTGAAACGTTGAGCTGTTAAAGTATATAAATATTAGGTGTTTACCGTATCATGACGCTGGCTGAATATTCCAAACCAATGCGCGGACCTGGAAATCCTGTAGCCGTAAGTGGGCTATAAGTCCGTTGATGCAAGACTTTAGGCGCAGGCGACCGGAACTATCGGAGCTGCGGCGAATCTTGGGGCCGGCGCCCCAGTCAGGGTGTCATTTTTGGTCGTGCCGGTATGTAAATACAATAATTTTAAATAGAAATATTTCTAGAATTGTTCAAATGCTGCGGGTACGCCCTCATTGCCGACGGGTTTGGAAAATGGTGGCGGAGACGGTAGTCGAAGTCAAGATAATTTTGAGGTAGGTTGTGCAAGACTTACTTACTTACGGGACCAAATCTATTTTGCGCAGGGTTTTGCGCTGATTCTGAAGATGCTTACCAAATTGCGGAATTTCCCAAAAGTTATGGACGATCTAAGAGCGAGGAACGCGCAAAACGAGTCGTTTTTCTAAGGTTTTCCGGACTAAAATAGGCCGTAACTTTCGAACAATCGTGATTACGCAAATTTGGTAGACCTATTCGGAATTAGCGTAAAGGTCTCAAGACATGCTTGGCCCATAACTGAAGATTCTTCAAATTCTAATGTTACAAAGCATAATTTCTTTTTTTAGCACGACATCCTTGCTAATTGTGATCGAATTTGCTTTAATATTGGCCGAGAATTATACGTCTATTATTACAGGTTTGTTAAAGCACTTTTTAGCCTACAACCTATTTTAGGGGCACCGAATGCGCCTCCGATTTATCGAAACCCATCGACAAGCGTGTTTATAAGGGCACCTTTCCAACATCCCATCAATTCAACGCCGAGACCGCCACTTCGACGAGCTGCAAGTAAGCAAAAAGTTTATTTAAATTGATGCAAACATTTTTCAGCTTAATCATCGGTTTCTCGGCGGGGCAGATACAGCTGATTGATCCTTTTCAAAAGGAATATGCTGTCAGCCGGCTTTATAACGAGGAGCGGATTATTGATAAAACGGCAGTCACTTGTTTGAAATGGGTGCCAGGTAGCGTTTGTTTTCTTTTTATTTTAATAGTAACATATTTTGTTTTGATTGGGTAACTTTCAATGTCGAAAATCGTAATTTTATGAAATTCATAGTGTCAAAATTTGATAATGTCGAAATTTACATAAGAAAATTATCCGGGAAAACCCCCAAAACCCTATGCAGAAAATATCGACACATCGAAATTTCGACAGTAAGAACTTTTGACATTTTTAATTTTCTAATTAATTTCAATTTAAAATTAAAAATTAAAATTTTCTTAATTTTATAAAATAATTTAACGTGCAAAATTCAAATGTAAAACAAATTTTTCCAGGACAACCCACCCATTTTCTCGTCGCCCACACGAGCGGTTGTATGTATTTGTATAACGAAGAATTACAATGCCCCCAGACTCCGCCCAGCTATCAGGTCTTTAAACAGGTAAATTTACATAAAAATGATTTCAATATATAAATTATCAGGGCGATCGTTTTACCATATTTACGTGCAAGGCAAAATCGTCAAAGAATCCGGTTTTCAAGTGAGTTCTTTAGATTAAGACTACAACGGTTTATTATGCAAATTTAGATGGCAAATCGGACAGGGCTCAATCACGCAATTTGCCTTTAGCCATGATGGTCAGATGCTGGGTGTTGTTGGACATGTAAGTAGGGAGAAATTAGATGGAACTCTGTTTTTATAGGATGGCTATTTACGGGTATTCAATTACCATCACATGGAATTGATTTGTGTGATGAAATCGTATTTCGGCGGTCTGCTATGCCTGAGCTGGAGTCCGGATAACAAATTGATAGCCACTGGTAAGACCTAATATACATAAATTATATAATAATTGGTCCTTAGGTGGTGAAGATGATTTGTTAACGGTGTATAGTGTTGCCGAGAAGCGAGTGATCTGTCGTGGCCAAGGGCATAAGAGCTGGGTCAGCCAGGTTGGTCATAATTCTGGTTTATTTTCATTTTATCGGAAATCGTTTTGTTCAAATATTATTTTGTCGACATTTTCTTTTTTTGAAATATGATTTTGTCGGCATCAAATGCCTTTTTCGCCTCGATTTTTCAACTCAAACCTTTTACCAAGTGAAATTTCAGCGCGTCGAAATTTGGACAAAATAAAACGCCGACAAAATGATATTTCGACAAAATGAATTTCAAAAAACTGATAACAAATCCTTAATTTTACATAAATTTTACGAATTTTCAGGTTGCATTCGACCCATACACTTCCGTTATCGAAGACGAGTCCTACCTCCCTGGTCAAACAAGCCCCGCCGAATTGGAAGATGATGGTAAGAACCCTCTTTTTTCTGAAATTTTTGGATTAAAGCTGCCGCCCTGTCAACCTCAATGCCAAGGCCAGCCCCCGTCGGCCAACAATCATTTTCTCGACTGTCCTTTGCTTCATTTGGTACTTCGATTGGTGGAGGTGTCTCCGGACCACAGCCAATGCCCCAAATCGGAACATTCTATCGAATCGGCAGTGTCGGCCATGATACGCAGCTCTGTTTGTGGGATATTACCGATGAGGTGTTGAAGGTATGCAGTTTTTTATTACAATCATACCTCTGCCTCTAAAGGCATCAAAATTGTCTGTAATACCCACATTTAAGTCAAACTACACGGTACAACGACATCGAAATTCTACCGTTATCGCACCAACTACCACCGATTCATCTGTAAGTTTTTACTGTCGTCGGGTAACAAGTTGTGACTATCTTTCTTGTGCAGAATTTTACACTGATTCCGAATATGATTACTCAACTTGCAGAGTCCCGATTTTCGAAAGTTAGGAACGACCCAAAGCCAGCTTATATGATTGGTCTGACTTAAATCGTTCATAACTTTCGGAAAATCGCAATTCCGCAAATTTGGTAAATAGATACTGATCTCGCGCAAATTTCTGCACAAGATAGGCTTGGTCTCTTGTTAGTTTTTTTGCAGAGAACCCGTACTATCACCTAATTTCCACACGATTCAAAAATACCACAACATTTCAGACCGCAAAATCCGATAAAATGAGCGATTCTGGGAACAATACAGCTCCAAAGGAAAAGAAAAAGGTGAGTCAATTCTAGACCGGACATGCTTTTTAAAAATCTAGTTTAATTCCATAGTTTTAGAATCGCTTACACCGACGTGGCCTGAGTATCGCTGCAAAATTAACTGGCAGCGGTGGAGATAGGTGAGAATGAGTTTCAATTTAACTATTCGCTTCTATCGCTTTTCTTAACAAAAGTAGAGCACGTTTCATTGCATTTAAGATGGTTAAGGAACCGGGAGGCGAATGTCAACCCGGCGAAGGCACAAGCCATCGAAGAAGCTCGATTGTTGGGCACAAAATGCTGCCCAAGACTTGAAGAGGTGCCGATGATCGAGCCGCTCGTGTGCAAGAAAATTTCCCATGAAAGGCTTACGGTAATTTTTAAAATGAGTTTTTTATGGGCTCGAATTCAGGTGCTCGAATTCCGACGGGATTGTTTGGTGACGGCGTGCCAGGAAGGGTTTATATGCACTTGGGCACGGCCTGGGAAGGTTAGTTAGATCAAGAAATTGTTAGTTTTAAGCGTAAATAATTGCCTATTAGGTTGGAACTAAAATTTAGGGTATTTCGACATTAGTTAATCCATTTGCAAAAATTTTATTAGAATGGCAGGCGCAGAGACACTAATGCTGATATAGCACTTTTAGATCTTCTTGAAATCTTTCTATTGACAGGAATAGGATCAATTAATAGAAAAACCTCTAGAAATTCCCAAATCCGAGTGCATGAATCGTTTCTGCTCGTCGAGAGCTTTCGATAGATACCTAAATCGTAAAAATTGGACGCTCCTCCGGACCGCTCGAGGAGTTTTTTGGGACAACCAGTATTAAAGGTGAAGGAAACAGGCTAAATGGGCGGGGACGGGCCCGCAGGTGGTATCATCCCCCACCCACGCCCCGGCCTATGTGGCCCCATTGGCGCAGTCGGTTAGCGCGTGGTACTTATAGTCTGTAAGATATGCCAAGGTCGCCAGTTCGAGCCTGGCATGGGGCAAATGTTTTGCTTTTTGCGCGAAATGCTATAGGTTGATGTTTTTGTTGTTTTGATCGCTCTTAAATCATTACTTTCTGTAATTTACTTGTAGTTTTGATGGGTCACCAACGCTGGTTAAAATTTGAATCCGATCAGATAGAAGACGACCAAATGCCGAAAGGGTTTTTTATGGGGCGTTCTGTAAAATTCCAACTTGATATATTTTGTATATTAATTAATATTAATAACACAATTTCAGGGCTCAATATCGCTCGTCAAGCGCGAAGGCAGCTCCCCAGCAAACGTGACAACAATCCCCGCTCTGATCCCCCATGAGCCACTCTCAAACGGATACGGTGTCGGCACCCAGCAACCCTATTACACTTCGGCATATTGGCGAGGGGATACCTCCATTAAATAACTATTTTCATTATAATCTTGCCAATAGAATTTGTATTGTTGTAATTGAGATTTAGTGACCTGGAGTTCAACGTTTAGCCTATCTGTCTTTTCCGTCACAACACCATCCGCGCCATAATCGGGTCCCAATGAGCTATCCTGGATATGTAATTTTATTTCCTGTTTTTGTCCGCCGAATTAATGGAGATTGCTATAAAAATGTCGAAAATAATAATGCCAAAACTTCAGAAAGCCGAAAATTTATAACTTGGACGTTTCAGAATGCCGAAATTCATAGTATCGATCTTTTGAAAACGTCGAAATTTAATCTGCCGCTTTTTACGTAGGTTTTGGGTTTTTCCGTAAAATTTGCATATGAAAATTTCGAAATTTTAAACTGTCGACGGTAAGATTTTTGGCATTATTTTGTCGAAATTTTTAAAACAACCCAACTAATGCTGCCATCCCGGATCCAGTTGTCGAAAGTAGTATTATTTTTCTAAAAACCTTTTTTAATTTTTGATTTTTTGATTAATGCTCATGATACCCTCTACCCTTTCCGTGCCAATAAATGCCCCCGCAAAATTCTATTTTGTGTTTAATTTGGCTTGTTGGGAGGCTATTGAAATGAAGTACTTTATACTCAACCGAACAAAAAGCACCAATATTCCGGCAAAAATACACACAGGGGAAAAGGGGTAAAAAAGAAACACGCAAATAGTGACTGAAATTGTGTGGATGTGTACCCGTAGGTGATAAACGATGACTGGGGGGAACGGAGAGATGATTTTGGCGATTTAGCGAAAATTTCGGGGCAATCTATGCCTTAATCCATTTTTGTAGTTATACTAAGGCACTTGGGATAGCGGAAATGGGATTGGAAAGTTAGATTAAAGGGCTGGTGAAGGGAAGTTGAGCGAAAAGCGAAAGCAAAAAATATACAGGATGCCAAAAAGAGATCTATCCGGCATTTTGCCGCATTACATCCAATCGCCCCAAAATTGGACCAGACGTGTATCAATACCTGAACAACAATTACTCTGATTTATAGCCCCCATATCTACTGTAGATTTTGATTTACGGCAAAAATAAACCTGGTTTTTTATTTGCACCAATTTCTCTAAATGTAGTACCACTTAAATATTAAGTAAAAATGATTCGGCTTTTCTCTGCCATAGTAAATTTTTTCGGGCTAAAATTAATCAAAATAAACGTCAAATTAACGATTTTTACAGCGCAAAATCAGCCACGTTCTGAAGCGGAATTAGGGATTCGCCGCCAAAAGTCGATGCAGATCGATGCAACGTCCGAAAAATTAGCCGAAAAACTGTTGAACTCAGGAAAAACAGTATTTTTGTTATAACTCGAAAACCACTGTAGCTACGGGCCCATAAATCAGGATTTTTGTTATTTAGGGTGTAATACACCTCTGGTCCAATTTTGGGACCGATCGGATGAAAGGCGTCCAAATGCCGGATCGATTTTTTTTCTGGACACCCTGTAGTAGCTTTCACTAGCCCTAAAAAATGACAATATATTATATGACAGCGCTAATATGACCAAGTCCTTTTTACCCAGCATATCCATAAAAAAGAATAAAATTAATGCTGCCTTCTATTTTAGGAAACTGTTACATCAATTTCTCAAAAACATTTCAATAATTCCTGGACATAATCATCCATACGTTTTTGTTCAACAAATTATAAATAAGATACTGGATGGCCATTGAGTAGAAGAGTGGCTTCATGCGGTTCTTCCGGCTGTTCTTTGTCAACCGGCTCGCTGTCGATAGATTCTATCGTATCGCGGTCGTGTTGTTGATCATCAACAGGTGGTTGTTGCTGAACGTCTTCGGCTTGTTCCCGATCACATTCACTCGAAGATCCGGGTGTTACCGGCATCGGGCTGGGTGACAGGTTGCGTCGGATCTAAAAAAATAGGATTATAATTTTTCCTGTGTTTTTAAAAATATTAGAATGTTGGTCACGGGACAGTTGCTTTTTGGGACTGTAATCTGGGATTTATCAAGGTGAAATATCAAGAAGCTATCCAAAAACGGGTTAGACTTTACTCTACCCCCCCCCCCCCACAGTCTGATGGTCCCAATGTTTCAATATTTTTGCTGGTTTTTTGGGGGTTTTTGACACCATACGATAGAACATCAAAACAATACTAAAATATTTGATGGCAACTGAAAAAGATTGGAATGTAAATTAGTTATAACATTTTGACGTTTTTGCTAGGTTTTTGCGGATCTGAAGTTTCCATTTGCCAGAGCAGCAATATAAAGAAAGCCTTGGTTTAAGCTCAAAATAATGTAAAATAAAAAGTTTATAGCAAAAAACACGATTTGAACGGGATTTTCGCATACCACTTCTGGTGGAAAGCTAGTTTTCAATATTTACAAAAATGCATTTAACGCCATTCGAAAGAAGGCCAAAAAATATACTAAGAGTTTTCTTATTAGCCCGAAATATTGTAATTTTTAAAGGTTACAGCAAAAACATGCAAAATCCGGACTGCCTGCCATACACTAATTTAGCGTTATAAATATTAATATTTATTAATTTGCATTTTTACTACTTCCGGCGGGGGGAAGTAAATTCTGGTGTCAAATGTTAGGATTATTCTTTTAAAATTTTTTAGGTTTTTGTATATTTTTGAATTAACCACCAATAGTAGAAGCCTCAAAAATCGTTTGGTCACAAGAAAGGCACACTCAAAAACGGACACGATCACGAGAAAAAGGTGGGGAGCGGGCACGGGGGTGAGCACACGGAGAAGAAATGTTAGATTTATACATTCGAGGTATCACGGTTTTTAAGGGTATAAGAATAGGAGTATAGAAATGTTATTTGGTTGACAGAGGGTTTTGGATGTTTTCGGAATTGGGTAAGTACCTTGGGTACACTTTTCACCCATCGTTACCTCGAAGGGCTCAACGGAGAGTCTTTGCGGCCCTTCACAAATCTGTAGAAACTAACCAGTATTTTTTTGCTAATAAAATGGTTTATTTCCCATCCCCTAAAAATTGTTTTAAGAAAGCACCTGCTGACTCGAGCCGACTACGGTAATGGCCAGCGAACGCTCATCGGGTGACGGCGTCGCGAACGATCTAGATCCACAAATTTCAATCGATTTTAAAGGGTTGATCAAGGGAGTTTGGGGAAGGTTTTTGGGTGCTGGACTGTTAGCGGGGGATTTTAGCAGGGGGAAATCAAGCAACAGCTTTTTGTTCGTATGCAAAATGACTAAAAAGGTACACCCCCCTGCTAACAGAACAGTACCAGGTTTTTGGATTTTGATGTGCAGAGGTATGGGGAAAAAGCGGGCGCATGCTGGCATATTAGGTAGATTTTTGCTTTTTACATATTCAGAGGCAGAAGGCTTTTTGTGCTGGATAAAGGTGATCAAACAGCATATAAGACCAGCGTTTATGTGGCTAGCATGCTGTTTTTCTACCACTCTACTACGATGCTTTTCTTCTCTCTCTCTCTCTCTCTCTCTCTCTCTCTCGCCCTCTCTCTTCTCTCTCTCTCTCTCTCTCTCTCTTTTTGAGGCCCATTCATGCATTACCGTTCTACATGCAAACTAAAATTGAGCAAGACCAACCCGCTGACGCCATCAGCTCGACTCGGCGGAAACAGCGTCATTTTTGTGTATGCTTCCGAAGACATTCTACGCATACTGTTGGCTCGTTTTGAGCAAGCCAACGTTGTCGGCAGGAAAACGCGTCGGAATTCCTGAAAAAAAGGTTAAATTAATACTTAACTTAATAGAAATATTAGCACTTCTGAATGCGGGGCTGCTTTTTTCAACATCCAACTTACATTCCGGAACTGTCCGCTCATCGTGCAGTAGATGATAAAGCTGGTGCAGGCGCCGCACAGCGACAACAGATCCAAGAAGTCGCCAACGTTGTTGTAGATGTTTTCTCGGAATTCCTCGGAAAAGATTCCGGACAGGATGGCCATAACACCCTGGGGAAGCTCCGTGACGAGGAGCACGAACACGATAGCGAGCAGCATTTGGGTGGTACGGTCTGTACGCTCGCCACGTCCGCCGCTAAATTGAGGGAGTTCAAAAATTACGCAATTAAGATTCTAATTACCATTATAATGTTGTAAGTCTTCAAAAATTGCTTACCGATGACTGCCATTTCGTTGTAATTTGGTGTCACCGTTTGCTTTGGTCTGGGGAGCAACATTGTGCCGTGATCCGCGAAGCAGACGATGTCGGTTTTCTTTTACCTAAAAAAGAATTTACATAATTTTTAATCCAATTTTCAAACCTCTCTCAGAATCCGGAGCAAAAGCCACACCAGCAGCGAGAGCAAGAGGCAAGGAATGAGCTTGAACATGACACCGCTCATCCAGAATGCTAGTCGGAACACCTGAGATTCATTTATTTTAAAAAATAACGCCCGTTCAAAGTTTATCTATAATAATAATAGTCTTAAAGATGCTTTTTCGGGTTATAAAAATTATTCGTAAATTTTTCGGCCCTCTATATTGCAAACTTACCAAACATTCATTAGCTCGAGCAATATCTGCAACTTTTGGCAAATAACAGTAAGTACTTCGCAGCGGCGAATTATCCGGCAAGTTACAGCACTAAAAAACTTGTGAATAAATTTCTTATTTACTCAAACTTACATTATACAATGGATCCTCCGTAATCTTGTACGTAAAGTAGTTTGGTGTATTCAACATTGTCACAAAACAAATGACCCCTGCTATGGCCACGTACGAATGCTTCAACCCGACCTAAATCACAGTGACTTTTCACTTCCGGGTTATCGTACCGGTCGCCCGCCGGCAGTCCCTCGACTTCGCAGCGTTTGATACCGAATGGCTGCTAGCATCACTGAAATTCGGTTTATCACATAGCCTTTCGTTTCCAAGTTATTTTTTTTTTGTTTTCAGCGAGTCACTTGCAGCCCCCTCACCCAAAATCATCCTAGATGCCAAACACAGACGCCGATTTTCAGTCGCCCACGAAATTCGTGTTTGGTCGCCCGAATCGGGCTAATATCCGGTTGTTGATGACAACAGGAAATGTTGTGATAGCGGTTTAGGGCCATTTTTGGGTAAGCTATCAGTTTAGGCAAAAATATTTTGTTAAGCAAAGCAACGTGGTTTTGTTGTCTTGGCGTGCTTTGGTTCCTTTGAAACTGTCATAATAACGATGCCGACATCGCCGACAAGGTCAGGGTGGATTTCAGAATGCCTAAAATTATATAAGCAAATTTCTCGGGAAAACTCTAGACCCTTTGCAAAAAAAATCGAAAATCATTGTTTTTTGTATAACTAAGAGTAATATATTTTGAATAATATAGATAAAATTCAATGTAAAATTATGAATAGCATTTTATAGTGTAAGTTAAAGGTCATTGACACTCACCGGACAGCCATACAGAAGACGAATGGCCGACCAAAGACAAATGAGCATGAGCTATCAAAAATAGCGACCATCCGTAGCTCCAGTGTCTGGGATGACAATCCTGAAAAAAGGTAAATTAAGGTTAAATCAATAAACGTTTAAGGTACTCTAATTTCTTTAATCTCCGCCCACCTTAAAAGCGACGAATGAGTAGTGGGTGGTGAAAATCAAATTTGAGAATAGAACCACGGTATCACAGCACGCCATCGCCGTCAAGATCATATTTACCGGTGTTCGCATTTGTCGTCTAAAATTCAAATAAAAGTACTTTTGGGTAATTACAGTAATAATAGTATTAATAAAACAACCCAAGAAGAATAAAAGATCGAGCCTTACCTCGTCAAAACCACAATATTGCAGAAATTGGTGATCGTTCCGAGGATGCACATGAAGATTGAGAGATAGGTGTGGATCGGCATATAGAAATGTCGCACCTAAAATAGGAGAATTTCAATAGTTAATTTTATTCAATTTAGTCTAAAAACTTTAAACCTTAAAAACCCACATCTTTGAGAACTTCATAAACAATACTCTCATTTGGCAATTGAAAGATGACGGTCTGACAGGACTGATCCATGGCTGTAGGTGCGGACCAACGACGTCAGCACGTCCAGCAGATGCGTAGAGCTCCAGCAGCTTTCTCGCAACTCTTCAGCTGTGTTCGGACGCCACTCAGCAGCCGTGCATCTCTCTACAAAGCAAAGCTTCTTTCTGTCAAACGATCAAAAAGGTTCGAAAAAAATCTGAAAGTTAAAAATACACTTAAAAATAGAACATTTTTCTTAAACCGTAAAAAATGGAGAAAGTGCAATACAATTGTCCTGAAAGTTTGTTGCTTCACAAACAAACACAGACAGAGAGAGAGAGAGAGAGAAAGAGGGAATGAGAGAGAGATAGAGGAAGAGTGAGGATTAAGCCCAAGGGATTTTCCTACCGAAAAGCCGTCTTTAGTAATGTTATGTACTCGCAAGTGAGCTTTCAGATGTTCCTCAAAGATGAGCACGAGAAGGAGTTGTCTGGTGGGGGGAGGGATGAAAATGGAGTCGCGGGATAAGGAGGAGCCGGGAATTGGAGGATGAGGCCAGATGGGGGAATATGAAGCTGGTGTGTTTTTGAAGGAGTACCGCCGTACTCGTGGAGGATGAGAGCCAATATCTGGAGATGGAAGGGGGGAGGAACGGATAGATTTGCGAGGATTGGGGACCGAGTGCTAATGATTGTCGAGCATGGGGGGACGGCAGAAATCCGAGAAACGATTTGGCCAATTTGGGCCCCCGTAAGGGGAGGTGAAGGGCCCTAAAAACTTTTAGGAGGTTGATTACAGATGAGATGTTGTACAGGAGGCGTAGAAAATATTTGGACTAGGGGACTTAATTTTCATATTTACAGAATTTCATTGATTTTTTACATGCTTATTACGTTTGTTAATTTTTAGGATGAAAATTTAAGTTAATAAATACAAAACCAAAAGAAAAATTGTTACCACTACCACTAATAAATTACTATATTAAATCGGTTAAATAAGTTCTAGATTCTGTAATTCCAAATGTATTTAAAATATGGGTCAAATGCCAAAGATAAGGTATTAAATAATAAAATACAACATCGATAGCAAATAAAAGTCTTAAATATGGACATAGGATGCAGAAAACATCACTAAAATATTAGTTCCAAGTTAAATAAGTTTTCAAAGGTTCTCTAGTACAAAAACACGCCAAAATTTACCGCTAGTGAATTAGCATGCGCAAACAAAAATGCGCGAGATGGAAAATGAAACAAAAAACGCAAAACAAGTTTAAACAATACTTATCCAAAGAACAACTAAGCATCCCCATCAGCCCCAAAAATGCCCCCAGGGACCCATCCTAACCCCTTTAAAAAACCTAAGCCAAACGTTCGAAATCCAGCGAGGTCGTCTCCTCCACCAGTTGGGTTCGAAAAGCCGTCGACATGGCCATTGCCCTTTTAGGGCCCTCCTGGGCCCACCACTGGGCCCTCCCAATAGACACGAGGGCCCTTGTCCAAAGGAGAGCCTAGAAGACCTTTTCCCGCCAGAGTTTCTTAGGTCCCTAGGATTTGTGTGTGTATGTGTGTGTTTTTAGATGCGGGGAATCGATGCGCGTACACTCACCTTGCCTCTTTCATCGGCACGCAAAAACAAGGCATTTAAGGGGAGGGAGACCTACGGGTCCGGAAATCACGACGCAATTAAGAGAAGTTGGGTATTGGACGTTGACTAAGTGAGGGTAGGGCCATAGCTAATAGTTGCTTTTGAAGATGAAATTGTGGATTTTCTTTAAGGGAAGTTTGACAGGGAGAGAGAGATATAGAGAGAGGGAGAGAGCGAGAGAGGGAGAGCGAGAGAGAGAGAGAGAGAGAGAGAGAGAGAGAGCACGAGAAATTTAGCCATAGCTAGATAGAGAGAAAATGAGCATGAGGGATATATATACAGAACTAGAGAGTGAGAGAGAATTTTTCGATAATCCAAAGCCAAAACATACAGGAGTCTCAGCCTCCCCAGATGTCAAAGAAAACGGTCGAACCACTGTGTGTCGTCACACTGGCCCCATCAGCTTTTTTTTTGCGTATGTTTGGAGGGAGAAGCTGGCGGGGTGGGCCTCAAGGTGGGTGGGCAATGCTTCTGGCGGGGCCGATGGGGGGCACTTGGCGAATATTGGATTAAGCTGAGACTGCTGGGTGGGGGGAGAACGGCCCTCCGCACTTCTTCAACACCAACAATATTCCCTCAAAAAGGCTGCCACAGCTTTAGGGAGGCAGGGAGGGAAAAGCGGATGTGATCGATAATGAAATATGGCGTTATAAAGGAGAACCGAAAATTTAGAAAAAGATTTGTTGAATCCAAAACGCAACAGACGAGCCAATCGATGGCCAAATTCAGGCTATGAAAGCGGGCGGAAATGTTGTTGGAATCGGGGGTAGGGGGAAGAGGTCGGCGCGTATTCACGACGTCCAGCTGTGAAGTTCCGGTCATGTTGTTGAGGGAGCCGCGGGTAAAAAATGGGAATCTAACGCCTTTCAAACTAATTTTTGGTAAAATCTTACACATTGTAAGTAAATCCAGGGTCAATTCTGGAATTTCGAAAATCTGAGTACATGAATCGTCTCTGCTCGTCGAGAGCTTTCGATAGATACCTAAATCGCCAAAATCGGACATCACTGCGGACCGCTAGAGCGGGATCTTTATTAAAGGTGAAGGGAACAGTGAAACGGCGGGGGCTCGGGACAGGGGGTATCTTCCCCTCCCACGCCTCGGCCCCTGTGGCCCCATTGGCGCAGTCGGTTAGCGCGTGGTACTTATAGTCTGTAAGATATGCCAAGGTCGCCAGTTCGAGCCTGGCATGGGGCAAATGTTTTGCTTTTTGCGCCAAATGGTCTAATTTAAGTTTCTGTTGTTCTGATCGCTCTCAAATCACTCATTATTACTTCTAAAAGTCCTGACCTCGATTTTCGAAGAAATATTGCCAAGTAACGGCTTTAAGAAGTAGCGGTTTTACGTTTTAGTAATCCGAATCCAATTTGCATAAAATACGCGGAAGAAAAATTGATTAGACGATGAAAATCGTCCCAATTAATTTCTGGGGGTGATCGGTTACCGAGATTTGAAGTACAAAATCATCTCGAACCCAATCTCACCAATTCCTTTAGAAAATATAATTACTAAGACAACCTCAAAAAAAAACCCACAGACGTCAAAAGATAAATGGCGGATTTTAGCCAAGAAGCTCTGGTCAAAAACCACCAGGGGGGCTTCCAAAATGTGTCATCCTAGTCTCTGTTTTCTTTCCTTTCCACACACCCCACACGAGACACGCGATTCAGATATCTTGGAAGAAATGAAGAAATGGAAAAGGAAAGGGCTCAAATTGTTCTGTCGAATTCTGTCGGCACGTCAGAATTCTGATAACCACCTTCGAAAACAAAGAAAACAGGAATCCGATTTTTCGGATTTCTGCCAGAAAACACATTTGGGGGCTAAAAATGGCATTGCCCTGCCCCCTGGAGCAAAATATCAATAGCACCTCGTTATGGGCGTATTTTGGGGTGGGTGGTGCTAAAAACAGGCATTGTGTTTGGAAATTTGGGAGGAAATTTACAGGAAAAATTTGTGCAGAAGCTGGAGCAGAAGCAGAGGATGTTTTCGAGAAGCGGGGGAAATGCAATGAGGGGTGGGGCCAATTAAAATCGAAATGAAACTTTTTGGGGGCGAACTTGAAGCAGGAAAGAAAAGGGAGGAAGGGGTGGATGAGAATGCACGTTTCGAGTAAGATGTAGATCGGAAGAAATTGATTGAAAATCTAGAAGGTCTAGAAGATCTTGGAGCAGGTACCAGAAAAAAACGGTTCAGATTCTGAAAAAGTGTAAAAAGTCGAAAAATCAGATGTTTGTCAAAAACCCTTTCATGGTAAAAGCATCAGAACATCGCGGTGTTTCGAAAAAATCTTGCAAATTGATAGCAAATGTAGGAAAACTTCTGGAATTTCGTCAATTCGAGTGTATCAATCGTTTCAGCTCGTCGAGTGCTTTCGATAGATACCTCAATCGTCAAAATCGGACGCTCCTCCGGATCGCTAGAGGATTAAAGGTGAAGGGAACAGGCTAAATGGGCGGGGGCCGGCCCGCAGGCGCTATCATCCCCCAACCACGCCCCGGCCTGTGTGGCCCCATTGGCGCAGTCGGTTAGCGCGTGGTACTTATAGTCTGTAAGATATGCCAAGGTCGCCAGTTCGAGCCTGGCATGGGGCAAATGTTTTGCTTTTTGCGTGAAAAGATCTAATTTATGTTTTTTTTTGTTCGAATCGCTCTCTAAGCACTTATTGTTTCTTACAAAAGTCGGGGCGTCAATTTTCAAATAAATATTGCCAAGTAAAGACTTTGAAGTCAAGATTTTAGAAATAACGGCCCTGGAAGTTGTGATTTTTATGAATAAAATCTTTTAGAAGAAATCACTTTAGAAGTTTGTATTTTATGAGTAACGATCGCCCCCAAAAATCAGAATATGCGGAATAAGGTGTTGAGGGCGGGACAGGCCGAGGGGTATGGGAAGTGGCGACGGCGGGGATGTTCGGGCCCCCCTTTTTCTTCACCGCCGGTTCTTCTTATTCGTTGGGCCACTCCCATGGCCCTTAGATGGGCCCTTTTGGGCCCTTTCCCCGCCGTGGGGCAACGCGATTACCTGTCCAATTCATCCTTTTGCCCCCCTTCGCCCTCCGGCGCCTCCTCCTACAACGCATTTCCGCCTTGAGATTGTCGAAAAAAGGGCGGTGGCTTAGATGATGTTAATAAAATTTGATGTTACAAGGAGAGCCTCGCATCGATTTTCTGAAGCTATTCCGTAACTTGTTTGGTACTGTGCTGTTAGCGGGGGAGGGTTTTCGTGGGCAGTAGGCCCAGATTTCTCCAGTAATTCCGCAAGTACGAAATATGAAGTATTTTTTTATTGTATTTTTCACAGTTTTTTAAAAATTTTATAAGACGTTATAAAAAATTTTAGAGATTATTGATGGCTTTGAAGCGATTAAAAACTGCTAAAACCACAAGAAAAATCAGTTATATATTATTAGCAGGTGGTATAGGTGGAACAAGGAAAACTGGTCCCCCCCCCCCGCTAACAGCCCAGTCCCGATGATGCAAATTAATTATCTAATTATCGAAATAAGCTGAATTCTTTCAAATTATTGCGATCACCTAGTTTAAATCGAGGGAAATTATTGAGGTTCTTCTAACAAATTTGCATAAAGGATTTCCGAATCCAGAAAGAACAACCATATTCCAGATTGCGTGGGCGCCAGAAAGGTGAGAAAATGCCGAGATGCGGAATGCCTTTCCCCGAATTCGAGCAGTAACCCCGCACCCACCCCGTTTATTGCCCCTGATAAAGGGCCCCCCATTTGGAAGCAGTGCGTGAATGGCGGAAGCCCGACGTCGGCAAGGCTTAAACCCTTAATGGGCGGAACGGTGTGCAGATACAGATCGAAAAAAGTGGAATTCGGGGTGGAATCTAGATTCTTTCGTGGAGCCCGCCGACCGGGGCAGCAGCCATCTCATCACGCTGCTGCCAATGGCCCCTCTTTAAAAACAATCCCCTATTTATGGGGAGCACGATGGAATGGAGGAAGAGAGCGGGGGAAGGGGAAAACGGCTGTGGGAGTGTTGTGGAATTGGTGGCCGGGTAAGAAAAATAAAGGTAGGAAGTTGTGGAATTCTTAGGATAAATAATGCCGACTTCAAAAATCTTCCTGAGTGAATAATGACATAATTTGGGAATTAACCCCTTTTAAAAACCGACATACAAATCTCTTTAAGTGAATCATGCCTACATTGGTTTTTCTAGCGTGGATAATGCCGACAAAAACCTCCATGGGATAAAAAATGCCGACAGATATTTTTTTCAGCATAAATAATGTCGATATGACAATATTTCTCTAAGACAATGCCCAAAGACAACGAGGTTCTTTTAAGAGTAAATAATACCGAAATGGCAATCTTTCCAGAATAAATAATATTACGACAATAATCTCTATAAAAAGCCCATTTTCTGGGCAACTACGGGGCTTTCCCCCCCCCCGGAAGTGAGTGGAAGACGTTAGGGCCCACGGGGAATCCTCGTTAGCACACAAATCCCCGCATCCGATTGGTGAGGGGGTCCGGGTTCCGAATCGCTCCTCCTTCCCCCCTAGCGAACGTTCATTTCGCCTCTCTCCCTCACCGGGAATTTATTCCCTTTCAATTTTAGGTATCCATCCGTCTTTCATGACAGCAATTTTCTTCGAGTCTGCCCCTCCCAGATCGCCGACCCAAGAAAAATTGTTCTTTCATCATTAAAAAGCGCTCCTCCTCCTTGAATGAAAAATGTGCCAATAAGGTTTTCAATGAAATCCATCTTTACACCCGCAAATCATTAATTTACCTACGATAGAAAAATTGAAAACGGCCTTTTTTTAGGTAAAGGATTCTCCTTTAAATAAAAATGGCTTTCTCGGGTCTGATGAGAGCGTATAAACGCGGGCGGATAATATTCGTTTTGCTCATCCGCCCCACATCGCAGCCCCACATTTCCAGAAAATAACCCAATTATCGGGTCGCCGGCGTAACACCGAAAATATTTTCTGAGCGTGAACAATTTTAACGGCTTCGTTTGGTTGGTTTGGGTAAAAAATGCCGACATGACGATCTTTTTAAGGCGAATAATGCCGACATGGTAATCTTCATCGGATAAGTAATACCGACGCTACATCTTCTTAAGATAAACAATGCCGACACCGCATCTTTCTAGGATCGATAAAAAAATTTTTCTAAAGCGAATAATGCCGACAGGCCAAGCTTCATAGAGTGAATAATGCCGACATAAAAATCTACGAGCGCTAAATAATGCCGACATGCAAACCTGCATGGGCTCAATAATGCCGACACCTGTCTAATTGTGCAAGTTTTTTCAAAAAACAGATTTCTAAAATTTGCATTTTAATTCTTTAACTCTGTTCCGATTAACTAGATGCAAATATTTGAAATGCCGATTTACGAAAAATTCTTTATCAAATTAATTTTCCTAAAAACCTTTTTCAAAAAATTGAAAAAGCATGTTAGAAAGTGATGTGAATGCTGCGTCATTAGACTCGGGACTGGCCGGGCTCTCTCCTCCTCCTCTTCGCCTCCCTTTCGCCTTCACCACAAAATGCGGGAAAATGGTGAATTTTCATAAATTTTTGAACGGGAAGCGCGGGCGATGCGGCCAACGCCGAGGGCGGGGAGGAGGAGAAGAAGACTTTTGAGACCGGTGTGGTCCATACGGGGGGTGAGGGAGGATGAGAGCCATTATAGCCTGAGGCTACGGCCGGGGATAACCGATTTCCGGCCCCGGTCAGCACCGCCCGGAAATTAAGGATCGTCGACTTTTTTCTGATGAGCTACTGCGAAAAGAGGTGACGTTTTTGGGGGCTTGACGTGCAGCGGAAATAGCGCAGGATTGAACATAGCTTCAGAAATATTATTCAAAAAGAGTCGATTAGTAAACAAAATGCCACACTAATAGTGGGTTCTTTTGCGTTATCGGGGGGGGGGCGAAATTTTTTGCAGAAGTCTTGATGAAGGCATGCTAATTTAATAAAAGCCTTTTAATTTTATTTTTGGAAATACAAACCCGATATCAAATTGAAAAATATCTAAAAGCTTTGAAACATTTCCCAAAATGTCGAAATATTGACCAAAAAAATGATATTTTTTTTGTGTTTTTCACAAAATTTTGTAATGCTTGTACGTTTAGAAATAGTAAAAAACAGTTTTGAAGCACTTCCGCTATTGATATTTGAAAATCTAGATTTTATTAAAAAATTAGTTGCCCCCCGATAACGCAAAAGAACCTAATATAATGAATTAAAGATAAAACTGAACCAACATGAAAAAACCATCCCCCAAATGGCTATTTTCACTCCAAATTAATTCCTAAAAAATGAATGAGCACCAGCTCTAGATCCTGGTTGAGCAAGAGGGAAGGTGATGGCAGGAAATGAGCACAGAATGAGACTGAGGGCCCTCCAAGGGAAAAAGACAGAAGGAGGATGGCTTGTATGTGAGATGTCACTGCCCAACGGCTCTAATGGAAATCCTCGTCCACCCACCCCTCCGTTTTTTCGGGCTCCTGCTCCAAGATCCTCTAGAGTCGCGCGAAAAACACGCAAGCACCAAACATAGCAAAATGCTATTGGCTCTAGGAAAATTTTGCAAAGTTAGGATAAGAGAAAATTAGAATATCGAATTTTAGATACCTTAGACTTCTAAAATCATTACTTCTCGAAGTCATTACTTCGCAATATTTATTCGCAAAGGACGCCAGGACTTTTAGAAAGTAATAATAAGTGATTTGAGAGCGATTAGAACAACAAAAACTTAAATTCGATCATTTGGCGCAAAAAGCAAAACATTTGCCCCATGCCAGGCTCGAACTGGCGACCTTGGCATATCTTACAGACTATAAGTACCACGCGCTAACCGACTGCGCCAATGGGGCCACACAGGCCGGGGCGTGGGTGGGGGATGATACCACCTGCGGGCCCGTCCCCACCCATTTAGCCTGTGTCCTTCACCTTTAATCCTCTAGCGGTCTTCAGTCATGTCCGATTTTTACGATTTAGGTATCTATCGAAAGCTCTCGAAGAGCTGCGGCGATTTATGCGCTCGGATTTGAGAGATTTCAGAAGCTTACCGACATTTGCTATCAATTTGTAAGATTTTTCCGAAATGCCCCGATGTTCTGTGCTTTTCTCATGAAGGGGTTTTTAACAAACACCAGATTTTACATCTTTTTTTGCAAAAGAACGCGCAGCTGGAGGACTTTTAGCCGAGAGGACCTTTTTTGAGTTTCTGGAAAAAACGTGTTATATTCTAGTTCTAATTAAATTCTAATTTCATAAATTAATAAAAATCTGTATCCTAATTTCATAGTTTAATAAAAATCCGAGATTCTAATTATCCACTTTCTGACACGTTCTTCGACATTCCACCATTTTTTTAAACTCTTTAAAAATCTACCACATTCCAAAATAGTGTAGATTTTTGTTTTTGTTTGTTTTAACTTTTGTTTCTTAAATATAAACCTTCAGTAAAATCCCAGCTTTTTGACGAAAGGAAAACATCGTGCATTTTCGCGACGAGACCCCCCGCCCACACACCCCAACAACTAACCCTATCAGCCAGACCGCCATTCATCCGACGGGGCCGCTTCTAACGCTACACCCCAAAAGTTGTCATCAACACCACCCCCAGCCCCCTCCTTTTTTAGGATGTGGGCCCTAGTGGCCCAAAAAGCCCCCCAGGTCCCACACACACAAATCCCAGCCGGAAATCCGGCCCTCCACACTGCAATGCTGTTTTTTGTGGGGTGCCCTGTGAAAAGAGGACGGGGAAGTGAACCCTGGAATTTTAATCTGGATGAATGGATGGGTTCTGGGAGGGTGTTCTATTAAGGATGAGGGCAAGTGTTAAAAGATTCAAATGGGAAGTAAAAAAACTGACAGGATACTACTTCAAACTAACAAAAATGCGAACCTCGCTTTGCCTCCGTTTTTAAGCATCCAAAGTGCTCAATTAAAAAAAGATACAATTTTAATGACTTTTTAGCGCTTCAAAACTAGGAAAACCACTATCAAAATATATATTAAGCGCTAAAAAACGGGTGTTACGTCAAAATAACAGTTAGGGAGGAGGGCCGAATGGTTGCACTGCGGTTAGCGGACTATTTGGTACAAGTTGCTTAACGGGGGGGGGGTGAAATAACGGGCTGGAAACAACTACTGCATTTCGGGAAATTATGCAGAGATTTTGGAAATGCCAGAGCGGTAAAAGTTATACTTCAAGCCCAAAAAAAAAATTTTTACATCAATTTTTGACTAACGACTTTTTGGCTTAAGTAATTCTAAATAACGGTATTTCCGGTCGAAATAAAAGCTGTTAGTCTAATTGTCGATGCTTTATTCGCCGGCATGTTTGAATAATATGACCAGTCGCTATAGGGCAAATCCCCCCCCCCACGTTAAGCTACCCTTACCGGCTATTTGCAAGGAAGAAATCAACGCAGAAGAGATCGACCAGACTTACTAATACCTTTAAAGGGGAAGGTAAGCATAAGTCCACCAGCCCGCTCCATAACCCCTAAAAAAACTTAAGCATTCGCTTCATCACCAATTCCCCTGCAAATAGATAAGTGACGTCTCCCTTCACTTATTTATCAAAACAGAAGAGTGTGAGAGGAGGATGGAGAGGAGGAGCTCTTCGTGAAACGAACCCGAAAAGGGAAGGCTGAGGGGAAGGGAATGGTTGTTTTTCGAGGATGCTGGTCCATCTGGGGGTGGGCCATTGGAAGGGATATGGTCATCCGGGGCCCTCATTTGCACTTTTACCTGGTTACCCACAACGGGGGCTTCACCTAGAGCGCATAAGGGTCACCACGGGGGATATGTTCGGAATTTATTGGCTGTTCGTGGTTATAGCCAAAAATCTGGTTTCTTTGTTAAGGAAAAACTCCTATTTTTGATAGATTTTTGGGTACTGGTTGGTTAGCGGGGGGACTTTAGAGTGGGACTTAAATTGCGCTTATCGCCTTTTAGGTTTTCAATTAATTAAATTAATACAGCTTTATAGTTTTATGCTCTTATAGCTATATGCACCGTTTTTATGTCTAAAAATAGTAAACAAAATCTTCAAATTTTTTTAATCGATGAAAAATGGCGAGAAAACGTCAAAATTTCAAATTTGAGGCATTTTTAGACATTTTTTGAACTACGAAATCCGCTATAAGAAGAAGTTAGGTCGGTATAGGTTAGATCCCCCCGTTAGCAGCCCAGTACCGATCTAGGAACTGGACTGTTAGCGGGGGGACTTTAAGCCGGTAATGTATGAATTGGCCAAAAACGTGGACCTAATCTAGGTAAGATACCCCCGCCCCGCCAACAGCCCAGTACCAATTTTGTAGGGCTGGCAAAAACTAACATAGAAAGCTTGGTCTAACAAAAAAACTATTTGGACGATCATCCGCCCCAGTTTCCGAAGGGCACACACATTCGGCTATGCGAGGGGGGGGGGGCAGGGGGTAGAGAATAATTGGCCGTTGGAGGGAAAATCCGATAAGCCTGGCCGAGGACTGGAAACACCGTGAAACCGAGCAAGGCAGGGGGAGCAGCAGGAGGAGGAGAAGCGCCCCGTGGTGGACCACCCATTTTTCGGGACACTGAAACGTGGAATTTGGGCCATACCTCTCGGGCCCCTAGCCCCCCTAGACACATTCTCTCTCTATATATCCCTTCACACAGGGCATAGAGACGCTGTTCCGCTCGTTTTCTGGACGACTGCGCGCGCTTGGGAAGAAGGGGAGGTTTGGCTTGGACATTTCCGAATTCCTGGGGTTGAGGTAATGCTGGTTGACTTGAAAAAACTGGTGTAGGAAAAGATCTATGAGCACTGGAAATTGCTCCAAAAAAACTCACTCGAAAGACTGAAATCTAATATAAAGAAGACGATTTGGGATAAACCACAAGGTAGAGGTATAAATAAAAAAAAACTTTATTCTAATTTTAAGCAGTTTTTTTGGCGGTTTTCTATTTCGAATCGATTAGCAAAGAATTCCGGCTGCGAATTCCCAATTCCGCTTCAAATGTTGGGTAATTTTGCGTTGTAAAAATTGCTTAAATCGACGGTTACTTCATTCATTTTAGCCTGAAAAAAATTCTAAAAATGAAGAAGACTTGCCAAATTTTTCACATAATATTTTTTTATGGGCTGGTATCCCATGGGAACCTTAAGAGAAAACAGGAAATAATTTAGCGCCTGCTATACCTTTAGTCCAATTTTGGGGCATATTGGAAGTAAGGCGTCGAAAGGCCAAATGGGACTTTTTTCTGAATGACCTTCTATCAAATAGCACGCAGCCACTATTTTACGAACCATGAGCTGTTTATGTCATAATGCATCCAAAAGGTTAAACCACGTTCTGACTATCACTACATCAGACGCCCTCCTAATCCGGTCACCACCTTTTTTAGCCGTCAATAGAACAGTTTTTTGCGTGTGTGCCGGCCGCCTCATTCTTCCCAGTGCTCATTTTGGGGGGAGGGCCCAGCCTTTGATGTCGTCAATGGCACGTGGATTGAAGAAAACTAGCGCCGGCGGAAAAGTCGGGAGCACAACCTCTTCTCTTCGGGTAAACAGCGCTCATCCCACCGGATACGGAGGACGACCGGGGGAGAGACAACTTTTCGCGATCATTAGCGAACCAAAAGGCAAGCGTTTCGCCCCTAGAATAGCAAACTAATTTTGTTTACAGCTAGGGTTGGTGGATTAAACGAATTTTAGAGTTTTTTGTATTTTTAAAGAAACCTTAAGCTAAAATTTAAATTACGGTAAATAAGAATAGTTATTTTTCTTCCAAGGTCCTTGATTTATGACCAATTGCATTATCGGTGGGGGAGGGCGAATTTTTTGTATAAGTCTAGTTAGTAATAGTTAGTAAAAGGTAGTAATTTAGTAGAAAGCATTTTTATAATGTTTTTAGTAAAATATGACTATATTTAAACTAGAAAATTACCTAAAACGTCGCAACTTTGGTTAAAAAGCGGCATTTTTGTCGTCAGTTCTCTATTTTTGTTATTTTCCAAAAAACTTTGTTAAGTTTCTACGTTTAAGAATATTAAAGACAATTTAGAAACTCTTCCACCGTTAATATTTTAAAAATAAGATCCTAATAAAATTAGTTTGTCCCCCCGCTAATGCCAAAGAACCAGAAAATGTGTTCTGGTATTTTGTCTCATTTGTATCTTGATGTTGTGAATGTTTTAAATTCTCCACTCTCGCCCCCACACAGTTCTGAAGAGGTCTCGCGGTGCAAAAAGCGTGGGATGTGTCTGGAGGGCCCCATTCATAGCTGGGAAAACGGGCCGGCTTACCAGAAAAAGGAAACAGAAAGAGAGTAATTTCGGATGAGCTTCTCTTTCTTAATTCTTTGTTATTGAGTGATTTTGATTAATAAATCGGTACTGGTCTGTTAGCAGGGGAGGGAACCAATTTTTCTCAGTAATACTGTGCTGACCTATCACAAAAATTGACGATTTTAAAGCATTTACAATATTTCTAGATATAAAAAGCTCTTAAAAACGACTAAAAAATTTTGACGCTTCGCGTTTTTATGTCAAAAGCTTATAAAATTACCGAAAAGGCGACATTTTCAGAATTTTGAAATTTTTAAGGATATTTTTGTAATTTAATAGCAATCTAAGACTAATAAAAATCTCATAAAAATATAGCATTTATTATTAACAGGTTGGTACAGACGGAAAAACAAAAATTAGTTAGCCCTGCGAACCCCCCCCCGCTAACAGTCCAGTACCCAAATTTCCTACTTACATCCCTGATTGTTATTACGCAGTATTCGCCGCGTATTTGAGCATTTGTGACCGGCAACTCAAGAGGAAATGAATGTTTTTCAAGCTTGGGCAAAAAGCGAAGCGAAGAGGGGGAAGGGCGAGACGCATTTTACGGGGGGCGTAAATTGGGTTCGCCAATTAGGGTGGAGGGCCCTGGAGGGCAGAAGGAAATGCCGAGAACTTTCATCCGGGGCGGTGTCTTGCGATGAAATCTGATTATGCTTGCCCTTGGGGGGCACGAGGAGGGGATATATGGTGGCCGCCGAGAAAATGGAGATATGGAAGGGCAAAAAATGTAATTTGGTACAGGATAGGTAGATCGGGCGAAGGAAGGGGGTTAGAAAATAAAGATTTAGTTTAGCGAATATTTTCTTACAAAAAAATAACTTGAAAAATTGCGATTCAAATGGATATAAATTTCTTTAACGCTGGTTCACATACTAATGGAAAAATTTAGCAGGATAAGGTACTGGACTGTTTGCGGGGGGAGGGGTTTAACAGGGAACTAATGTTTGTTTTTGCATATATCTATCTACTTGTTAATCATAAATAGTGTATTTCTATAATGCTTTTCGGAGTTTTTGAGTTCTTACAAAAAAATAGTTTAAACAGTTTCGAAAATCATTTTTCAAACGTTTTAAAATTCGAAAATTTTTATAAGATCCGCATGATCTCTTTTCCCCCCGCTAACGGTACAGTACCATGAAAAAGGCGGTAAAGGTCATTTTCCGCTAATTCCCATTTCCCTTCTTGATCCCTTTAATCAACCCCAGTGATCAGCCAAAATCAAAAAAGAATGAAGAAGCACTCAGCCAATGCTTTGAGGAGCTTCATCTCAGATTATACTTTTATGAGCCGCAGCTTTGAGAGACGTCTCTTTTTCTTGGGGGGTAAAGGGTGAGGGATGGGATCTCATTAGGGTGGTATGTGTGGGCCCTAGGGCCAAGATGTGGGGCAAGCAAAAGAAGGGAGCTCTTCGCATCGAGCATTAGAAATCCCCGTCTCCATACTAACCCGGCTGCTGCTCTTACCCGGCCCACCCCTAAAATAGCTACTAGATGCACTATTTTGGGGATGGGGGAAGAAGGGTCGCCTGCTGCGGCTCGGGTCTCGGGATTCTCCAGGCGCTTTTCGGGCGCCAGACGTGTGTGTATGTGACGTGTCTGACATAGCCTCGGAGCCGCATACGGGCAAGAAGCTTTTGGGCTGCTGACTACAACTGACAACAAATGACGAGGGCGATATTCTGGAATATGGACGGGTGAGGGAGTAGGAGACTAAATATAGAAGTTTCTGAATATGGAACAAACATAAAAATGCAGATGTTGAAGTCTCAGAGTCTCAGAGTGCTACAGAGGGTCCAAAGTCTAAGCCTATGCTAAGCCAAACTGAGACTAAGCGAAATCCTAAGCCAAAACCTAAGCTTAAGCCAAAGCCTAAGCCCAAGCCAACGCCTAAGCGGAAATCCGAAGCCTAAACCTAAGCCCAAGCTTGAGCCGAAGCCCAAACTTAAGCCTAGGCCTACGCCTAAACCTAAGCCCAAGCCTAAGCCAAGCCCAAACCTAAGCCTAAGCAGCCTAAGCCTAAGCCTAAGCATAACTCATAAATCATCACAAAAAAATGCTTGTAAATAAGAGCCCTGGATAGATTATAGCGGTTTTGTGGATTGGCGGGTGAGAAACAGCTGTTAGCTGCCTGTTTCTTAGCCAGAAGTGCGGCATGGAGAGTTGAGAGGGGAGAGAGAAGAAAAGGGCGAAATGAGAGAGATAACTGGAGAGAGGAGGAGAGGAAACAGGCGTTATGAAGTTAAAAAAAGTGGTGAAAGGGCAGCACAAGGAGGCATGGAAAAAATAGCAGGTAAAAGGAGCATAAATGAAAATGGAAATATGCTTTCTTCTCGTGTGTTGTTCTGACACGGTACTTTTCTCGAGATCCCAGGGTTCTGCTATCAGGTTAATTTCTGGGTACTGGTCTGTTAGCAGGGGGACAGATTTTTAGAAGGCAGGAGAACTAACTTTTCGCAGTAACCTTCCACGGTCGCCTAACCAAAATATGAACTCTTTTTACAGCAGCATTTTACACAGCTTTTAGATATGAAAAGCAAGAAAAATCACAAAAATTGCCAAATTTTCAAATTTCAAAAATTTTTAATATATTTTGGCAGCTTTCAAACCATCAAAAACTACTAAAACCATTTTGGAAAATTACAACTTTTAAAAATAATTGATATGTGTAGGCGGAAAAACAAGATCAGTCCCCCTGCTAACAGTTCAGTACCAAAGCCAAAAATCTCGACATCTTACTGTCACACCCCCTTTAATTCAAGATCAACGGTGTTTGAAAACTGGTTGGGTGGGTGGGTATGATTAATTCTTCTCTCCCCCCCCCCCCCCCACTCCAAACCGGACATTCCCTAATAAGACATGTCGTCGAGAAGCGGCCTCCGGATGCCGGGTGTGGGTTGTTCTATGTAATGACTTGTTTGGGGCCAATTTCCCCTTCCCTTTCTTCCCTTTTCCATATGACTGACTGGTCCATCGGGCAGGCAACCCGATCCCGGTCCATAGCCACCCGGGAATAATTCACTCCGGCATCCCGGGGTGTCCTGCTCCTGCTGCCAGGGAGGATAAAACGCGGAAATACTCTGAGGATATCCCCTCCCTCCCTCACCAACTCCAAAAATAGTTCAAAGCATATCACATTGCATACGGGTCGTTAATTAGGTTTCGCGGTCCTAGAGGTGTGAGGGAGGGCTGTGGCTTGGAGCAGATTTTAAAGGGACTGGCAAGCTAGATTTGATGAGTAGTACGTTCTAGTACGTTCTAGTACGTCTACTACGTTCTAAATTGTTAATACCAAAATTTCATACGCAAAAATCTCTTACGGTGAACTTTCATTGGGCAGACAGTACTGTTCTGTTAGCGGGGGAGAGGGGCTTAGCAGGGAAAAACCAAATTTTATAATCCTGTACGGTCCTATATCAAATTCCAAATCATTTTTACAGTATTTTCTACAGTGTCTAGATATTCATAAAAAAAATTTCGAAATTTTCGAAAATGTTTAATTTTGTGGTTAAAACTTTACGAAAAATTACCAAAAAAGGTCAAATTTAAAGTTTAAAAATTTTTTGATTTTTTTTAGCAAGCAAAAACTACTAAAAACACTATCAAAATACTATAAACATGTTATCACCAGGTATAGATGGTAATACAAAAATTAGTTTTCCCCTGCCAAAAGCTCCCCCGGCTAGCAGTCCAGTACCGTATTATACCAGAACCATTACACCAAAATTTATATATAAAGCTAAAAGCTTAACAAAAATCCAGAAAATATAAAAGATATCAAACTCAAAAGAATCGTAATCTTTGGCCTCACCAAAGCATACCACGTGCCCCCAGTACCACCAACCAAATATTTATATTTTCGGTCAACAAAAAAGAGGTGGTGGGCCCCTGGGGCTACAAATCTAATTTCGGGGGCCCAGCAAGTTCGCGTATATGCGTATGGGGGGGCTGGGTTGGGGTGAATCAGATTTAAAGGGAGGGTCTTACATTTGAAGATTTGCCAAACGCTTGGTGGTGGAGGGGCCGGCGAAATTGGGACCGGGCACCTGCTGGGTCGGTAATAAAGAGCTGGTCAGGTCAAACCATAAAATATTGCGGATTTACGGGTTAGGGAGTGTTTCATCAACCAGTCTGGTAGGATATGGCGGATTCTTTTAGCGAAGTACGCCTAGAGCCAATTGCAGCGAAAAACGTGCCAGGGTCACAGGCCGTTAACGGAACCGCCAGAACATCTGGGTCCACAATTAGGCCGATGCCCAGGGATTTAGTCATGTCTGGATTCCAGAATCAACAAAAAGTGCATCCGCTTAGGCTGCTTAGGGCTTAGGCTTAAGGCTAGGCTTAGGCTCAGGCCCAGGCTCAGGCTTAGGCTTAGGATTAGTATTTGCTTGCCTTCCTCACTGTCCAACTAGCCTATGCCTACCTAAGCTAAGCCCAAGCTAAGCCTAAGCTAGCCTAAGCTAAGCTTAGGCTAAGCCTAACCTAACAAGGGAAGTGCACGGCCGGCCCACGAGAAATCGACACGAAACATAGTGGATCTGATAGAATCGGTTCCGAATCTGTAATCAGAATTTGCTAAATAAAACGGAGAAAAAAGTTATGAAGCTTCAAAGTTGGTAAAATCGCCCAAAATCGGACTTTTATGGGCCTGTAAAGGCCAGGGAATGGAAATTTGCCATAACCCATTAGTGCATCTTGTTCAGCATAAAAAGCGCTTTTGAATGAGCTATCTTACTTCAAGTTTACGATGATTTCGCGGAAATCTCTTCTATGAAATTGACAGGCCATACCCTTGCCCGTGAATCCAAAAAAACTTTTTTCGGTGAATTGTTTGCAAATGCTACGTATTACAGCTCACTCGAAAGCGCTTTTTCTGCTGAACAAGATGCATTAATTCTTTTCTCCTCAATTCCGTTCCCTCGGTTTTTACGGGCCCTTAAAGGTACCGTTTTTGGCGATTTTAACTTTGAAGCTTCATAACTTTTTTCTCCGTTTTATTTAGCAAATTCTGATTACAGATTCGGAATCCCCGTGGCCGATTCTATCAGATCCACTATGTCTCATGTCGATTTCTCTTGGCCGGTCGTGCACTTCCCTTGTAAGCTTAACGAAGCCTAAGCCTAAGCCCAGGTCTAATCCTAAGCTCAACCTATGCCTAAGCCTACGTAGTGTGAGAGCACAAACGTGAGATAAAGGAAATACGAGAATATGAGCAATATTCTCCCCTTAAAGTGGCCACAATCCCGCTGAAACTTTCCTGGACATGCTGCCCAGAAAAAAATCCATTATAGGAAGAGAGGATGGTGCAGTTGCTGTGTTATTTGAGCAGCCGGAAGCTCACCCGGAGGAGGCCCAGAGACCAGGGGCACGTGAGCGCTTTTAGGAGGCTTGAAGTTTTCTAGGGAAAGGAGCGGCACGAAAAATCTAGAAAAGTAACGCTTTCAGCCGGATCTCAGAAATAGGCGGCGTTCTACGAACAAAATGCATGTACAATCCAGGTAGGCGTTTCCGGAGACAATTAGCCGGAGCGTGACGGATTAGGAAAAAGGGGGGAAACACCTGTTTCGCGGGGGTTGAACCAAAAGTCATATGGATTTTTTTATTCAGATATTAAGAATAATATTTTAATCGCGATTTTATTAATAAATCGGTACCGTACTGTTAACGGGGGGGGACAAGCAGAACCTAATTTTTTTTTCATTAATCCTATTCGATCCTATAAAAAATCTAAACCACTTTGAAAGAATGTGACGCAGTTTTTAGATATCAAAATTTGTAAGAAACCTATAAACATTTGTGAAATTTCTGGAATTTTGGCTCAAAAATGTAAGAAAAATGAAAAAAGGTCAAATTTTTCGAATTTTCAAGTATTTTTCAATATTTTTTGTAGTCCTCTAGCAGTCAAAAACTACAAAAAAAACATTCCAAACATACATCATCTCCATTTATTATTAACAGGTAGGTATAGGCAAAAAATCCATCCCCCCCCCCGCTAACAGTCCAGTACTCGGCCAGTCAGTTCCCGATGGTGCTGCTCCCCATAAAATATATATCAACTTTCATACGGGGGCGTGAACCCGAAATTAGAACCAACTCGCGGGGCATTTCATAAATCTTCGGCATGCCACCAGTCGCGTGGAGCAGGAATTTCCAGCCGGAGCTCTGCCAGGGAGGTGAGGCTTTGTCCCTTCCCCTGACTTCTTGAATATTTCACGAAAAAGTCCTTTCTTCGGCTCTTTAGCCACAACGGATGCCCGCAGTCAGGTCCCAGAAAGAAAATGCCATTTTTCCGACGGGGGAGTTCGCAACGGAGCCGCGTTGGCTACGGTGGATTTTAAAATGGGTCAACAAGGTAGTTTATTAGGTAAATGGAGGGTAACAGGGGGAGAAGGGGATAAAATTAAAGTTAATTTCTAATATTTTAAATTACTGTAAGGTGTAATTACCGAAAAATAAAAGAAAAGCCAATTTTTTTAAATGCTTGCTATTTTGAAAACGACAATTTATAAAACGTCCAAAAATCTACATTATTTCATTATTTTCAGCACGAAAAACATGTGATATAAGAGTTTTATAGCAGCGAAACTATGGTTGAAAACTATGAACAACGCATAAAATAACGGTGTGGAACGATTTTCGTCATTATCAATATTTCCGATGTTTTAAAAATACGGTTCGCTATAGGCCAGAAAAATGTACTTAGAGTTTTTTATAGCCCGCCAAAAAAATGTTTAAAACTATTTTTATCAAGGAAAAGCTTTGATGCCCTCCGTTATTCTCAATTTGCCATTTAATGAGTATAAAATTACGGAAAAATAAATATATTAGTGGATTGGGATTAACCGGAAGAAGACTTGATGCCAAGGCCGCGGCGGTTTCAGGAGCTGCAAAAACAGCAACTTCAAAATACCTGCTTTTGCTGATAAGGGCCAAACCACGTCTCTCCCCGCGTCTGGTGCTATTTTAAAGAACGAAAAGATTAGGGCAGCCAGAGTCCACAAAAACGGCACCAGGGGTCTGGGGGAGTTGCCGGAAAATTGAGCCAATTAGGAGACGTACGCTGGGGTTAGGGTCCAAAAACCGTTATGTGGGCCATAGGAGTGCCTCGGAAATTGGGCTTCAGGGATATTTACGATCAACAAAAAGTTAGGAAAATCAATGTAATTATTTCCTATCGAATTTTGGAAGCAAGCGGAATCATCATTTGAAAAAATTTAATGAACCGATCTCAATAACTGGATCCGAGCACAACAATCTGCCCGTCAGTCCCAAAACAACATGTCGCTAGCCCCAAAAAAAATTGTGAAGCTATGGCTTCACGGACACCTAGGGGGCCACCCGAGTTCCCAGCCCCCCGGTGTCAGCTGAGAGAGAGGGCCATCAGACGGAAATCTTCGGACACAAGTGTGCAAATAGCCACCACCACCACGCCAACCGCTGCTGTCCCTAACAGTGCCGGTTTGCCGCGAGTTGTTACATGCTTTTACAAAGTTGCCAAAATGATGATGGCGATGTGGCTTAGGTTAGGCTTGGCTTAGGCTAATTCGCTTATGCTTAGGCTTCCTTAGCTCGGCTTAAGTTTAGGTTGGAATTGGGAGGTTAGCCTAGGCCTGGCTTGCAGGCTTAGGCTTACGATTCGGCTTGGCTTAGGCTTAGTTAGACTTGGGCTTAGGCTTAGGCTTGGCTTAGGTCTGGGCTTAAGCTTGGCCTTAGGCTTAGGCTTGGCTTGGGCTTAAGCTTAGGCTTAGAATTGGGCGAAGATTGTAGCTGAGCTAAATCAGCTAAAGAAAGGATGGCGTTTCTGACAAAATTATCCAATTCTAGAATCAAGATCCGCGAAAAACACAGATTTCCGCTATTTAGGTACTGCCGCTTACGAGGCGCTCGGCAAAAATCAGAATGCCCAAGGACGGTGGCCCTCAGCCCGGAGCCGCCGGGCTCAGATTTCAGGGTGGCATGGGAGGTCGACTTTGTCCCCCTTCCCTCGTTTACACAGCGTCCCTCCTTTTGTATTTTCGACCGTGTGCTGGCCTGCCGCATCGAGAAGCCGACTCCGCCCCTCCCCAAAAAAACCGTGCAAAATTCTGGGTACTCGACACCTGAAAGGTCTATTTTTAGGCAAGTTGCGTGTGGATTGGGTCGATTACCACGTGTTTTACACGTAGGGGGGGGGGGAATGCCCGTAAAGCGACATAGAAATAAATTGAATATTACAAGACTATAGGCAATGACAATCAGGCGACATCACTCCCGCCAAAAACCCAGCAATTTCGAGGCGACCCGTCGAGGTGACGACAAATGGCTGTACAAATTGCGAGTTCAAAAGGGGGCAGTCAAAATGAGCGGCGAAAAGCCCGTTGATCGGCAAGGAATGGCCACTAGACATGGACACCTGACACATGGCCAGTTCTCGACCACCTCCATCAGCCTGCCAACGATCATAGAAGGAAAAGAGTAGAAAACAAAGCTTAGCAACACTGGGAATTCCGAGTTAGCAAGTTGTTGTCGACCATCCACATCAGGAAAACAATCCCTGCAAAAAAAAGCTTGATTTACTTTTGCCGCCCGCGCCCAAAAACCGAGTTGTCTTTTTGGAAGCTGTACATGGTCTGTTCACTAAAAATAGAGCTCAGTGAATTTGGCTAGAAAGTTAACTCAGGAGGAAAACTTGAACCCTGGTCACGAAAAAGTGCCCGAATGAATTTTGGCTACCTTGGTTTCAAACGATGCGCAATTGTTCGTAGATCATTTTGATCTAATTTGTTTTTCGATTTTTCTATGAAAATTTCTATATAAATCTGCATTTATCGCAAAATTGGGAAATTGGCAGCTTCGAGGACAGTTGAGCGTTCAGAGTGTGCCACGTAGTGATTTTCCTAGGCGTCTCGATTTTCCATTATTGTCTCTCATCCGCTGGATGTCTTACGTAGAGAGGCGTTATATCCTTAGGGCCCCTTTATGATGACCCGGAAACGCATATTAATGGTGCAAAGCCAGTTACACCCTTATCAGGCGACCACTCTAGTAAGTATCCCCCTGATGCTTCAACGTTTTGTTCTAAATTTAATTTAGCATCCCCCATTATAATGGTTTTCCAGTCAGTGCCGTTTCGCTTGCTCTCCTGGCCCACGATCGTACTACCCAACGAGCGCATACAAAGCCCGCTGTCTAGCCCCGGCACGCTCGAATAAGTATTACGCGACCCATCGCGTCCTTTTTACTCTAAAAACCCTTTTATCTTTTTCAGCTCTATTTCTCACCGTTTCAAAATTAATATTTGTTCTCTATCAGCTATGATCAAGCTTTATCTTCCGTTTAGCATCCGCCCGAGATGTCCGTCGGAGGCCTTTCGCGGCAAGCTCTCCAACAAATGTTGTCCACGTCCAAGAATCCTTCCGCCAGACAAAGCACCGATTCCAAAGAAAATGGTATGCTCTGGAGCACTATCTTTACTTTAACTTTCTTTTTAGCAACGAAGCCGGTGAAATTACCATGTGAGATTCAAGACCTTCGGAAAGTAAACTACACGCTCACCGAAGAGAATATACGCCTAAGAAAAGAAAACCGAGAACTTAGGTTTGTCTTTCAGCGTTAAACCAGTTATGATCGTTGTTTAGGCAACAGCTGGCGAATTTGGCTGAAGCTAGCGCGAAAGAGCGTCAAGAATTGATGATGAGTATTGCTTGGCAGGTAAGATTTTTGGGTTTCTTATCTAATTTTTTTTAGACAAAAGTGGAAGACCTTCGTTCAACAGCGGCTCGGATAATCAATTCGTTGGACATTGCAAAGAAGCACATATCTGGAAACCTAATTGGGTTAAGGTAATATTCTCTTCGGTGCTTCCAGGTTGTCGGGGCGGTATTTTTCGCGCGGGGCGGTAGCGAGTCTCTTTGTTAACTTATTCCTATTTGTTCCTAGCGATAAAATATGGTTTATTTGAATAGTGTTTTTAGCAGTTTCCGCTAACTCAAAACTATATAAAGATTGATACTAATGTCATAAAATTGGGTTTTTGGCTCATTTTCGGCCAAAAAAGCAAAAATTTTCCACATTTTAGGATGTTTTATAAATTCCTACCCACTAATAGTCCGGATCCAATTCAACCGCTATCTACCGCCCGCGCTAACATAACCGTCCCCTTATAACCTGGAAGCACCCTCTTTTCGACGCTTGCTATCCTCTGCGTTGCGTTTGGCGCGCCAACCATCTTTATCGTTGTCGTTTCAGTGAGATTGTACCCACAAGCGAACAACTATTGGCCAGTTCATCCAGCTTGCCAACCGGTAACTACATCCGATCCGGCCAAATTTGATCATTTTTCAGTCGATGAATCCCCTGAGCTGCATGCTGGCGTCGTGGCAATGCCAGCGAAGAACGACACCGTTACCCAGAGAGCGACACCCAAAAGTGCTAAAAGAAGAAAGAGTCGTACTGCGAGCGAGTTTGTTGCTCCAGTTCTTTCCCCCAAGGTCAGCTTTGTTTTATTATAGACGGAATGTGTTTTACAGGCAACACCTCGAACTTCCAAAAACCACGATCTGCAAGGCCAAACAGGGCGATTTTTAAACAATATTTCGAGTAAGTCCTTGCTTCTTACCAAAATTTGTTATTGCAATGAGCACTAACACATCTTTTTAGATATAAATGGCGACATGCGAGCCACACCGAAAAAGCAAAAAGCCATGAACGTCATGGGCGGGTTCAACATTAGCTCTCCAACGGACTTTCGGGAATACGAGGTAACTTTTCTAGAATAAACAATAACACTGATTTTAGGCCGGCCATCGTTCGGCTACACCGGCGAACCGAGTTCGGCGGGCGAGCGCCACTCCTAAATGTTACGCACTGCCAAAGCTCAACACCAAAATGCGGCGTCTACCCGGCGAATGAACCATCACGCTGATTTTCTTCAAATTTGATATTTTGTGTCTTATGGATTGCATTCAGTGTCTCGTGCTATGTGGAAATAAACTTTATAACAAATGAGACCAGTTAACGACGTAATAGTTAGAAAGACACGAGCCGTTTAGAAAATAAATTAGCGTTGAAGAGGGGCGAGACCGAGCTTGGCACGCTGCGCATTGGCCTCATCGATCTCGCGTTCCAGTGTGTCTTTCTTGCTGCGATCTCCACGATCGCGGTCCTTCTTCGAATCATGCTCCTTCCGATCATCGCGGTCACGGCTTTTCGAACGTCGTCGTTCCCGGGACCTGTAATGCAAAAATGATTGCCAAGGAGAAATAACTACCGCTCTCTTTCTTTTCGACGATCGTCCCTGTCGCGGAAACGGTCTCGCGAACTGAAAATATAACGTTATTTTAGCCAGCACTTTAATTCTGCTTACCGGCTACGCTTTCGACTAATAAGGCTGGGCCGTTCTTTCTTCCTTTCCTTGGTATCTTCCTCTGACTCGTCCTCCGAGATCTAAAGAATGGAATCTTCATGAATGCTATTTAAGTCACCTTGTCAAGATCTTCATCGAGAGCAGACTTATATAACTCCAGCAGGCCAGTTTCTTCCAAAGCATCCCTTTTCTAAAGCAAAATTAGTCTTTTTCTGAAATGTCTGACCTGTAACCGCGGCATCTGGATATCCAAAACTCTGTCTTCTCTCAACAACAGATCAACAAATTCGTCCATGTGCATCAATTCGAACCCTAGGTTCACGTCTCAACAAACGAAGATCACATACGTCCCATATTGTTCATCACCCGTAATTTCCGGAAGTCGTTATACAGCGGCTCAAGGTAGTTGTAGATATCTACCGAGGGAAACACCATCCGCAAATAAAGCGCACCCAATGCTCGGATGTATCTAAATATGAGTTGTTGCAGTAAGCCAAGTCCTTACTTAAAATCATCCTGCTTTATAAATTCCATAACGATGTCCCGCTCCGGTTGTAATTGGAGCATCTTCAGGATCAGACACAAGAAGGGCGTCGGCTTGATGTTTCCTGCATAGATTCCGCCAATATAGCGGAGATCCATCCCTTTGTCGACAAGCAACTCAGCTAAATACGTTATAAGACTAAACTAATCGAGACAGAGATACCTGAAAGTGCAAAGCACTGTTCTTTCCAAAATTTGCTGTCATAAATACGCTGCCGAATGATCTTTTCAATCAGGAACTGTGGGTTCGTTCCTTTTACGGTCGAGGCGTCGACCACCGTACGGTTAGCCATCCTAAACGCGCATAGATTCGTGGCACAAAAAGCTAATAAAAATGGCACTTCGGACGTCACGTTAGCTTGATGCTAAATACAACGGCTAGAAACCACACCGGCGTATCAAGTCAGGTTCGTCGAAAACTTCTTTATTTCAACCAATAACGCCCAACAAAAAAACACATTTAAATCGCGGAACAAAATTAGAACAAGTAGCCAATATCGTTATGACCGGATGGAAGAGTAGAGTAGAGGCCGCCAGCAGGTTAGTACGCCTTCCTCTTGACAATCTCGGGGCGCCAGACGATCGGATGAGATTCCTCAGTCTGAAAAAGAAAAATTATGTTGTCTACAGTCTGAAAAAATTATAATATCTGTATTCAGGGCCTTTCGACTAGCCAATTGTAGTAAACTAGCACTACTCCTCCAACCACAGGAGCTAATTGCTTATCCAAGGTTACTCGCCGCACAGCCCTCGTGTGTAAGGATGGATTTTGGCTGTTTTTTTTTGTTATGCAGCCAGCCAGCCCGCAGAGCGCGTTCGGGTAATTTGATAAGATCAACTGGAGCAAACGCGCGGAGGGGGGGGGGGCAATTTGCCGATTTACATGGACCTGAACATTTCCGGTGGCCTGGGAAACACACGTTCACAGCTTGCCCTAGATTATAGGCAAGGCAGGCTGGTTTGTGCTGGGGGAGAGGAGGAGGGGAACTTTAAAAGATTAGCGATAAAAACAAGTCCGGAGCGTCTCTCTCCCCAATAATTTCAGTCCGCCTATCACAACTCGCCCCCAACCGATTCTCCGGCGCGGCCAGACGAGAAATAAGAAGTAAGTGAAACGGGGGTAGCCATCGCGTTCCGCTGACCAGGCGACAGCTGAGATCCACGACTAGACAAACCATTTTCACAAAAAAGGCAATGGCCTTCAGCGCCCAATAAAAATTGGCAAAAGAGATCCACGTAATACTTGGAATTGAGAGAATAGGCTATGATTTTAAAAGCCACGCCAGATTTTACGTAGCCACATGCTACTGGAAATCCTAGGTAATTAGGACGAAAAGCGCAAAAGAAGAGATGGCTCCCCGAACTTTGCGGCGATCACTTTTGCGGCGCGAACATTGCGGCCGAATTTTGCGGCGCGCACTTTTGCGGCGCGAACTTTGCGGCGCGAATCTTGCGGCCGAATTTTGCGGCGCAACAGATATTAATGGAAGTAATTTAAATTCAGAATTTTTTTGAGTTCAGAATCAGGTTTCAGAGGAATTTCATAAATTCAGAATTAGAATCACCGCCAGTTTTGTTTTTGTAATGGTTGTATCCCTATACAAATTAACTGCAACCTTACCCCATGCCAAGCCTAAGCTTGAGGGCGTCAGGCAAGGTAGGCCGTCGGATGGGCTGCCGCTCCACTCTTTCGAAATCGGGGCGCCCCCGGCCGCTGCGCCGGCCTTGGCGCCCCCATTTCGAAACCCCGTACACTCGCGCCCATCCGAAGCGACTAGGCCCCGGGTGGCACGAAGCCTTTTTTTAGTCGCAGAGCGGAAGAAGTAGCGATTACTTTCCCACAAATCGAGTGACTCCTGTCTTCTAACGTTTCTATGACGAAATTCGGATGCAGTGCAAAAAATAATCAAAGACGTGCCTAACAAGACCGCGCCGCAAAATTCGGCCGCAAGTTCGCGCCGCAAAATTCGCGCCGCAATCTTCGGCCGCAAAGTTCGCGCCGCAAAATTCGCGCCGCAAAGTTCGCAGCCGCAAAATTCGCGCCGCAAAGTTCGCGCCGCAAAAGTACGCGCCGCAAAGTTCGCGGCACCGAAGAGATATAGCTTGATCACAGGGTTTTTACGTTTCTGTCTACGATTTTGGGTGGGCGCGGAGTTTCGAGACGGCGGCAAGCCTATCTCGTGCAGAATTCTTTGCTAATCAAAACATAATTTTCCGAATCTGCTAAACGCAACGATTTTTGAAAAGTTACGAAGCTCTCAAGTGTGCAAATTGCCCAAAAAAACCTAACTTTGGTCGTTTTTCGCTCTTTAACGCGTTCAAACTTTGTTATCGTGCTCGTTTCTCGCAGATCCTAGGTTTTAAACAGCGGAAAATTTTGCACAAAATAAGCCTGGTAATAGTTCGAAACTTCGTGGGCCTAAAAAACGTCGCATTGCGAGCATCCTAACTAGACTGCTATTCCGAAATCCATAAAATCTCTAGTTTCGCCCGCTCGATCCCGATGATCTGTGCTGTTACTCCATATCAACCGTGCGTACGTTAAAAATTGGTTCAAAACCAGGGATCCTCTACAACTCAAGGTCAAGCGCGGGCTCGGGCTCCCAGAAAACCGAATCACTGCAGCGGGTCGCGAAAGGGGTTAATGGAGAACAACATCCGGGACCGGAAGTCGGGCAGTAAAATCCCCCAACGCGGTGGGCAGCAAAATTCTTACCGCCGTATCGTCTTCTTTGTACATCTTAATGGTCTTGTCAGCTTCGGCGGTGATCAAACGCAGTCCGGTTCTGAAAGCCAGGGTTTAATGGTTAGAGGGAAGAACGGTACCGATCGAATGTCATCGAGAATATTCCAGCCTCGGAGTCGATGGAGCCAGGCTGGGCCTTCGCTTGATCGCGTTGGAAGCAGAAACCGGAACGCCAGTCCCAGAAGCACATCGAGCCGTTGTCTCCTAAATGAATAAAAGTGTATAGTGAATTTAATAATAGATTAGAGTAAGAATATTTTATGAAAAACCAACCGGCCGAGACAAGTACACCATCCTCATTGACCGCCATCGTATTGATGATGCAGTTATGACCTGAATTCAATAGTAAAAGCACAGTTGTCGAAAAAAATACCTGATAGGTTCTGCAAAAATTCGCCGTTTCTCGACTTCCATTGCTTGATATTGTCAGGGCTGCCGGAAGCGAACATGTTCAGGGTCGGATGAATGACCACGGAACGAATCGATTTCTGAAAATGAACAATATATTTTTGATACAATGCAATCTCTCAGTCCTGTTTTTTTGATTTTCCGTGCTTTTTCATTTCAGAGCACAGATAGCTAGAAAATAGTGCTTAATTGCTCCGGCCCGGGATTCCGAGATCAATTTTTTTGCGCTATGAACAAAGTACATTTGGCATGCCGTGCTAACGTTTACGTCGTGATTGTATCCGTTCTTCTTCACTTCTCCCAAGTTTTTCACCCGGCCCAATCAGATCAGGCTGCGCGCCGCCGGAAGCCATCCAACCCCAGTCAAACTGTCATGTGCATAGGTACTGGCGCCAGCTTGGGGCCAAGGTCGACTTTTATCGCCAACAAAAAACTCGACTGTCCGGCCGAGATTGATGTTCTCAAAACAAACCCCCCCCCCCCCCGTGAGAGAAGCTAGCTAGTGATAGCGCGTGATTTTCGGAAAACCCGATGAAGGGCTGTTCCAGGATAGGGCAAGAAGATACCTGTGGCTAAATATAAAAATATTAAACAAAACAGAATTACAGTAGCTTTTCCAATGCTTATCTTTCGTATTGCCGTCTTACGGTATCCAATCCTAAATATCCACCTTGCAAATAAGAACTACTCAATTAAATATCCTATAAAGCCAGTCATTCATGTAATACGAGCTCCAAAGAAATCAAACACAAGGCTATTTCTCCTAGCTGTTCAACACCGAGTGGCTGTCCTGAAAAGGTCCAAGTTGTAGGCAGACACTTTCTTGCGAGTAGTTTCCAAAAGGGTTGATCTCGAATCGACCTTGTCCCTCCCCTTCTCCACAGCACAACGACCGTAACTTGTGACCGCAGTTCCGTGTATAAAAGCGGAGCCTCTGCTAAAATGGACATTTCCCCCGGAACTCGCGCAGTGCCGCTTCCACAGGTTAGTCTCTGCCCACTCGCTCGTTGCCATCCACACCCCCCCCCCCCGTTCTAATTACCCCGGTTGTTGTTGCGGGAACGAATTTTGGCATTCATTACACACAGTGTCACTTCGTTGAGCTCAAAGACTCGCTAGTAGCTAATCAGCTGTAGCGGGTAAGAGGCCGATTATATGGTTTCGCGCCACTTGCGGTCCGAAATTTTTTTGAATAGAGAGCTGAAATTTTTACTCTATTGCTAATTTTTCGATTTTAAAAGCTGTTCCCGTGTCGCTTCCTAGTAAGCAAAAAGCGCCTTTTAAAAAGCTATTGAAGTAGGCCTACGACAGTTTTCACAAACGCTTTCGGGCCGCAAGTGTCGGGCAGCCGATTAGGTTCGCGTGACGCGATTCGGGAGCAGATACAGGGGCGCCGCTGCTAATCGCGGGCCTACATGTGCAAAAGATGCAGTTGGAACTGCTGCTCTCGACCGGGATCATGCTCAAGCCTTTTCCGCCCGTGTTAGGTTCGATCCACGCAGACGCAGTGAGGCGCCAGGCAAGCGCCCACCAACGGCCAGACCATATCCGTTCATCCAGAGGACGGGCGGCTTCGGGGGCGAGATTTCGGCGACATCGAACCGATAAAAGAAACACAAACCCCCTTCCGGTCACATCAATCACACCTAGAAAGCCGGGGGACGCGCAGAGTGGCACAAGAAAGGGACGCGGATTGCTGGAAGCCCAACCCCTTGCCCGCCCCGGAGCGCGACCCTTTATCACCAGGGGCGCGGGGGCAGGGTTAGCCATTATCCCCCAAAGACTCTTACCGTAGCCATACCCAACCCCGGAGCAACCCCCGATTAACTCAATTATTTCAGAACTTGTGGTCCCCGCTGCTGCCATGAACAGTTTTCTACTTTCGATTACAATCGCCACGGCTCTACTGACCGTGGCCGAGGCCAAGAAGATGTTCACCCAAGACCCAGTAGTCCCGATTAAGCACGTCAATAGTGATGTAAGTCGATTTACATACTTATCCTCCCCTAAACCATCGCCTACATCTCAAACAATTTACATTCGAGTTTTTAGATTCCCTATGACGAGCCGGTATTGCTGCTTGTCTACCGCAGCACATGTCCTCGAAGCCAGAGGACTATTCCGAGATTCCAAAGGGCCGCTAAGATTCTTCAAATGTGGGGAATGAAGACTGCAGCTCTCGAGTATAACGAGACCGGATGGGAATACATGAAGGTGAGCATAAAGGAAATTAGAAAATTAGAAAGAAGCTCCCCATTGTGCTAACCCCCAGAAAGAAAAATCAATCTAAAGCGCTGTTTCAGGCCGTTTTCCCGTTGAAGAAATTCCCGGCTCTTGTCATGTACCCCGGAGATGGCAGCAAGCTACGCTACGATGAGAAGGACCCGCCGCAGGCCCAGGCCGAAGATATCGTTTCGTTCGCCTGGAGCCATCGGATGGCCCGTCGCGCGTAAATAACGCCCCGACGCTACACCACCATCGTCAGCATATTCGACAAAATGCCCGATCTCAGCGCATTGTACACAGCCTGACCAAAACCCAAATTCCCCCGCAAAAAAACACCTAACACCTATCCCCCATATTGAGTGCAAATACTTTTCGAAGTAACGCGTATTGTTGTGATCTAGGGTATCTCCACGATTACGGCTAGGCCCGGGGCTATGAACACTTTCCTAGAGTCCCGAATCTTTGGAAAGACCCTCATGAACCTCGTTGTCCAACTTTGTAGCTACTTGTAAAGTTTCAGGGATTAATAAATTGTGAGATATATTACGCTAGTTACTCTACAACCCGAGAAAAGGGAAAGAAAAACGCATGAAAGCTCACAAAGAACACAGAACCCCATACTTCAATTCTACGGATACTTTGGGGTAATTCTACCAAGTTAATGAGAAAGCTACACTAACACACTACTAATACCCCCAGCTGACGCATTAAACCGCCTACAAATAATATTTTTGCCAAAAAACTAGAAATTCTAAAAGATTCTGGCTGCTAAAAGACACAGCTAATAGGCACAAGAGAGTAAGCAGAGAAGCAGCGACAACTTCTAAGACAGCTAAACTACAAGCCCCCCAAAACACAAATAGCCGTTTCCAAACAGTTTTCATTAAATTCCAAAAATTCATGTTATACCTTATGATGGGTGAGAGTACACATCGTTTTGCCCGCAGCCAAATCCCAAAGACGGACGGTAGAATCGTGTGACCCAGTAATAACCTGAACAAATGTCTTTGCATTACGTGATAGCAGATACCTGTGGGTTTGTAGCTTGGCAAACGACATCGGCAACGGTATTTGTGTGGCCGCTCAGGCAGTGGATTTGGCATTTCGTACGAATATCCCACACCTAGACGAAAAAAAGTCAATACGTTTGTCAAATTCAGGGTTTGGGCATAACGGATTCGGGCTCAAAAAATTACCCTAGCGGTAGAATCGCGAGCCGTGCTAATGAGCACATCAAGTGTCGGGTGGACGGCGAGCGCTTGCACGGCACTCAAATGACCATGGTAATGCCGGACGACCTTGTTGTACTCGAGATCCCAACATTTCACCTAAACAAAATTATATTGTGAATATCGAACAAAAAATACCTGCTTGTCCTCTCCGCCCGAAAACAGGTAGGGGTTCCGATGCGATATTTTGACTGCACGAACCGAACTGATGTGACCAGTCAGCGATAGGCGAAGCTTGCCGCTGGCCAGATCCCAAATCTGAAACAAGATCATGGCTGATAATAATAAAACGACAGACCTTGATGATACGATCTGCGCCTCCGGAAGCAAACCACTGGTTCTCAGGCTCAACGTCGACCGAACGCACCCAGCCGGTATGTCCTGAACAAAATATTTGTTTATATGCTTTCGTAGTTTTCTGATCTGAATACGTTGCAATTCAAAACCAACCCGATATCACGCGATAGAGCTTCCATGGAGCATGCCATTTGGGCTTAATCATCACCGGCGCCTTCGAGGGAAGGAGGGCTCTCGTAGTGTTATCCTCAGCGCGTGGCTGAGACCCGACTGGCAGAGTGGAGATCAATTGTCTAAAGAAAATAATAAACTAAAATGCCTAGTAGTTATTACCCTCCGGATGCTGATTTCTTTGCTTGACCCGCCTCGCCTCCGGTAATAGCCAGCACTTCGCCTTGTCGAACCACATCCGCTGGAAATTGGTTTGTATAAAATTCACTCAATAAAACTGTTATACCTATGATTCCAGAAGCGGTTGGGACCTTCATAATCTCATCCTCCTTCTTGCGCCTCGCCTCATCGACGTGGTTGAGTACATGGCGATATTCGTTCCGTTTCTTGATGCCCTTCATCAATTCATCGCTGAAACCAAAATAATTATAGTTGTATATTGACTATTCATACATTCAATATTCTAGATTAGCGTCAAATAACAGCAAAAACTAATGCTAAAACTTACCCTTTCTCGTTGACTTCCGGATAAGCCTGGTAGTCAGCTGCAAAGAAATCCCTGGATCGCTTCATGGAACGAAAAACAAGGTTCAGCTTCTTCATGTAGCTTTCGCTATGAATAGTCGAAGCCCGCCGAGGTTCCTCCTGTAAAGACAAGCATCAATGAAGAAAATTTCTTTCCGAATAAAACCAGGTTTATTAAATGAAATACCGGTTTCTTTTGCTGCTCATCGGTAGGGGTTACGGGCGGGGGAGCGGCCTCGGTAGACATGACCCAACCTGCAAACACTTTTATATATATTACCAAATAAAATATAAAGTATAGAAATAAAAATTCGATAAGAAAAACATTAACTAAAAGAGAAGATAGCTGGATTTCGAAGTAGAACCGAGCCCGAGCCGTGCGCATAGGCGTCTTTCGTACACCGGACAAACTACAAGTCCCGGCCTCAATTTCAAACAGCTGATAGAAAATCAGGCTAAAAGGTTTGTTTTTGGGCATTTTGCCGCCTAAGTCCCTTCGAAAACTGTAGTATAGAAATAAAAATAGAAATTTTGAGCCATTCCGGTTCTCCGAAGTAGTGTTTTTGGAAAATTACCCTCAAAAACGATCCAGAAATATCGATGAAAATCGACGCTATTCCCTTATCTTGAAAATGTTTCTGTACGTTAGAAAAATTTCCTGTGTGGGGAATAATGCGACGAATGCGGATTTTTTTTGAAAATAGGCAGCAACTTGCGCTTGGGCTTAGAATAATTCGCGCCATGAAAAAGCCCGAAAACATTTAAAAACACCCATACCAAGCATCGACAAGAGCTAGATTTCCTTCAGAAAATTCCATGCCGAATATGCTACTAACTAATTTCACTGATTTTTGCCTGAACAAAACCTGGTTACCCGATACCCCTTTGAGCATTCTGTAAGCCTTGGCCCGCCACTTGGAAGCTCATACCACCTATGAAGGCTGCAATTTTCACCTCAATAGCGTTATTAAGATCTTTTATGATAAATTGCTATTCGAATTCACCTCGCAATCAGTTACCAGTGTCTTTTATACAAAAAAGTGCATTTCAGCCAATGGATCCAGTCGAGTTGGATTACGAAGAGGACCGTGATGCTTCAGACAATCGGGAGGACTCGGTATACAATATTCAATCCAGTTCAACTTAAACTCTTGAAGATAGAGCATCGGGAAAATTTTTCTATTAATTGTTGGTGGGATTCTCTCGTTACCAAGTTTGCTTATAGTCAGCGTAATTTGTGAGTCGTCAAGGTTTTTCCGGGAAAATCTAGTGATATTCGGGACAGACTTTAGTGATGATAGAATCAATAAGCTGTTATCGTTTTGGGTAGGTTGACATTGCCTAAAGTCTTTGTTCCAATCGAGACTAATATAGAGAGCTACAGCCGGTATTTAAATTGTTTTGGCTTAAAATTGGCTCCTAGGGTTTTTATGTCAGTTCTATTATTGGAATTTTATACCCCAGGCGTAACTTAGGCTGTAGAATGCTTTACCAAGACCGCCCGGAGACAAAGCCTGTCGTAGTTTCAAGGGATAGCGTTCATGGCAGCGGTATCTGCCCCCCTCCTTTTTTTCCTTCACCTCGTTCGGCAGCTTCACGTATGGTATTTTTTTCTCTCTACTTTCCGCACACTATCACATGACGAGTAGATGACGTAGACGTCGTACGGGTTGGTTACGGTACGGGTCGTACGTTTTGGGCTGACACGGATTTTCGAGACGGGATCAAGCCTAGCTTGAGCGGCATTTTCTACTGATTCCGAATATGTTTATCAAATTCACGATAGCTCCAAAAGTTTTCTTAAAGTTATTGTTTTTGAAAGTTACCACGTCCTAAGGCCGAGAAGCGCCCAAAAATGCGTACCTTTTTCTATCGCTTTCATGACTTCAATAGTTCATAAATTTTGGAAGATCGCAATTCCGCGAGTTTGGTAAACATTTTCAGAATCAGGACAAAATTCTGCACAGAACAGGCTTGGTTACACTTCAAAACTCCGTGGGCACTAAAAAACGGTGCCTTGTGAGCGTGAGATAAAGAGAGAGATAGTTGTGCCTAGGTGTATATGTCGAATTCCCTCAATTGCGCTTAAGGTGTAAAGAATTCGATGTCTCGTTGTTCGTTGGATTGTAGGGGAGTATAATTTTTCGGGGGAATGAGTTTGGGGTTAGTGACTTTTCAGGATTCCTACTTTTTGGGGGTAGTGACTTTCTGGGTTTGACCGTACCCCTGCTGCTAATACGAACGTTGAACGACCTTCCAAAATTTCTATGTTAGTTTACTCGGGATCCCCACACCCAACCATGGCATGGGCACATTCCCCAGCGGAACGCCCCGGTTGGACATAATTATGGGCGGCGGTGTGGCTGAAGAGGGGGGCGGAGGGGGGCCCTCGGCGGCGCAACCACGAAGAAGACCCCTGCGCAATCGATGTTGGACAGGGGCCCTGGGTGGGCCCTCGGTCGATGTAGCCGCACAGCCTCACTTGGCTGTCAGCTTCTCCATCCTCTACCTCCTCCCTCCCTCACACCACCACCACCAACCACTCCCCTTTCATGACCACATCTTCCTGAATGGGAAAGGAGGGGGATCGCTGCCGAGGGTATTCGTATTTGGGCAGCTTGTGCGTGTGTCTCTTTTCCCATAGCCCCGTAGCTGACTCTTTTCCTCCCCTCCCCTCACCCACATGCATGGATCGCGGCCTTGCTCATAATGCGCCCTCCAGCCCCGCCCACTGCCTTTTTGCGGCCAGGCCCGTCCACTCGGGCCTCCTCCCCTCCCCAGCTCTCCTCTTCCCCCCATTCGACGTGCCTTATTCCGAGGAGGCCCAACCATCGTGCTTCACCCTACTGCGCGTCTAAAGCGGATATTCAGTCACGAACGAAGCTTTTCCCTACTGTGACTCTTCTTTGCGGATTTTTAATTATTTGGAGTGGGGTTGTAGGGTTGTGAGCGCTCGCCGCCTGAACTTCGACTCAACCTCTTGACAGGTGTAGGTGAGCAAAGTTTCAGGTGTGCGAGCGGCACATCATTTTATTGTCTTGATTTGGCTTGTTTCCACGGTTTTCTACGCCAGCGGTGCTTTAGGACTACCGTATTTTTTTTAAATACAGGGATTTATGTCTGGTCTTCTAGGAAGCTTATTTGCACTAAGTAAGTGGTAACAGTAAGCCAAAATAATTGTTCTGCTATTGTTATGGTAGCCAGGCTTCGCCCAAGCGTACCCTAATTGCTAGATTGGGGGCATCCGACGGCCGGTTGCCACCTGCCGCATAATTTGACGAGGGGGGCGGCTTTTTATGACGAGACCCATATAATGGATATCCATATCTTTATTGTCTTTTATGAAAACTCTGCTTTCAGGATCTCTCTGGCAACGAATCCGGGTCGGGATTGAGAGACAGGGAAGATGATGAGGATCGCGACGGCAAGAACTTCGGCGAAGTGTCCAGAAAATTCACCAAGAAGCGGGTTAAAGGGAATGCTGAGGTAATAACCTAAAAAATTTATCTGTCGACCCGGTGACAGTATTTAAAAAAAATGGCTGGTTACGGTATGCCACCGGAAGGTCGGAAACTATGTTCGTGTTAAAATTGTGGCTAGCATGGTTGCTGTTTTCGAGCTGACTTCAAACGCAACTTATCTGCTTGTGCTTGTGCGAGCATCACACAATAACAGACGCTTAAAAACATCATTTCCTACGTATTTAAAGCGAAAATACGATTTTTAAAAGCATATTTTCTGTTGGGTTGCCGGCCCCTTTAAAAAGCAGATTCAGACACGAGCTACACAGGCGCCTTTTTACGCCAATGAATCTCTCTTTGCCTTATTTCTGCGTAATTAGGCCCCCCGTATCCCGTGTTTGAATGGCGCTTTGAAAGGTTACCGTAAGACTTGTCCGATGTGAAAAAATTCTAGGCTATAATTTGGGTACCTTAACTGAGCAGATTTGAGAGGTTCAGTCTCTGAAATATAGGCTGTGCATGCAAATACACCCCTACCTGGTTTGCACGTCGCATTTTTTCACCACATTTCGATAAATCCCAAAATTGACACGAGAGAAACCAGCGAGTCGAGCTGATCCACGGATTCCATAGCGGGTCGCCAATTGGTGTCTAGCGTGGCGATCAAAATCGATCGGGTCGGGCGACCCGAAATGTTTGTTGCGTTGCAGATGTTGCCGCGTAGCCAGATTGGAATAGTCGCCCAGGGCTAGGGTGGTGGATCGGTTTTTAAAGGGGTTGGGTATGGAGAAATCTTCTACAGTTCGTCAGGTTTTTCCTGCACGCTAGTCGCTAAAATGGGATATTTAAATGGACCAGGAAGGCTAGCATAAAATGGCGTGATGTTTCGAAACTGGCATAAAGCGGGTCCGCTGTCTCCTGCGTTTTTTTCCATAACGTTTCGGCCGATTTTTTTCCGGAAGATAAGCTAGATCACATAGGTCCTCATTATCCCTTTAATGTCTTTCGCGGTTAATGGAAAAACGGAGCTGCTGAAAATGCCTCTTTAATGGAACATGAAAAGCGTATTAAAATACAGGAGATTCGACCTCTAGCTCGTACCGTAACCCTAAATTTAGATCACGGACGATGAAGTCACGGAATTCTACGACAGTCTCGGCTATGATCCTGTCAAGCAATCAGCCCTTGTCGTATACATCCACGGTTCTGGCCTCGCCTCCGAGCACGAGTGTATGAGGTATTTTTTGTAAATCTAGCTCTAGCCGCTGACTTCTAGAATTTTCTCTGAATATCACCCCGATGACGCCGTCAAAGAGCCGGATGGACATTTCCACATGTTTGTCCATTTTCGTGATAGGACGGGACTTGTCCAGGTTGACTTGAATAACACAGCCTTATTTTGTTATAGATGCTAAAAGGAATGACAAAGAAACTGCGCAGAATGCGCGGTAAGAAGGAGATTGAAGATGAGGGAGAGGTAATATTTTGTGTTTTAGTAGGTGAACCGGTTCTAGGTCTTGGATTCGTCCGAAATGGAAGAAGAGGAAGGTGTGCTGAAGGAGGTCGATGGGGAAGACGTTGAGATCGTTGACAAAGAAGTAGCCGGTGAGGGAATTTTTATTATTTCGGGGGTTTCACCACGCTTCTATTCGTATCCACGGGGGCCTCCAGTTTCGAAGGGAGCTCTTTGCTCTTTCGGGAGGGTGGGATGAAGCCGAATCTTTCGGGCGGCTAGCGGGCTTCCATGATGGATAAAGAGGGTTTGGGAAATGGAGTATCAGGTTGCGCATTGTTCCTTCAAGCAGGGGCGTTTGGTTCCCAACAGAGACTGCTCGGAGCGAGGTTGGCTAAATATTTTGGATTCTGAGTGTGGAAATTTCGTAGAGGAGTATAGGAATGAGTAGAAGCAAAAATGCCGAACCATACTTGTCGCAACAGCTTACGATATGGATGTTCTTCTTCAGAAAAGAACGATATCGGAAAAACGCAAGATAGGGAAAGCCATGAAAATTCTATATTTCTAACCTGATTTCGAACCTGTTTTTAGAGTTGTTTTCGACCTTCTTCGAGCTTTTTCGACAAGGACTTCATTGAAATCCCTTGTCGGGAAATATTTAAGGCAAAAATCTTCTAGATGTAAAATTTCATGTAGATTCCGAGTTTAATACTCACGCAGCTGGAATATTTGATTTTTAGGGTAGAAATTGCGATTAACTCTTTTTCCGCAAAAAGGACCGTTGAAGCCAACCTGGTTGATATGCCGTACCCCAATAAAACTCGGGATGCCACTTTTTCCGGCTAATTTGTCATCGGAGATCGCGAATATCACAACGGCACACACCGAAACGACAGAAAAAAACTTGTTGTTTTGTGTTTGGCCTGCTTTTATGGCATAAAGTTAATCGAAACGCAATTTTCACGCTACAAATCAGCGGTTCAGGCTTCGTGAGTAAATTCGGAATTTATATGCCATTTTACCTATAGTAATGAATTCACTGAATATTTCCTAACCGGGACATTTTAGGAGATCGTTCTAGAAATTTGAAAGACATGGAGTGATTTGTTTTGTTGGTTCCTGTATGAGGCGCTTTTCATCAACCGGCATTCAATGTAATGAACAGCTTTGCCATCTAACCGTCTAAGGCTTCTGCTGATGTCCAAAATCTTATTTGTACAGCCGGTTTGGCCGACCGGGGGACGAACGAGACCCACATGGTTAGGTTCCGGAAACGAGCCAGATGCATCATAATACCCCGGGGGCGGATTGAAGGCTTCCCCCCTTTCTATATGATATTTTGTGGCGAGAGAGAAATGTTTGCAACGGTGAGCCCTAGTGGCCGGCGGGCGCCGCGTTGTTTCGGCTGTTTATTTAGGGAGTTGTGTGTGACCTGTGAAGAGGGTCATCTCGCCCCATACACACAACCAACCACCCCCTTCACCCCCAACACCCGAATCCACCTCACACCTCACGGCACCCGGCCCGATCGACCAGCCGACCTCCAATTTTGGCTAGGATGGGATGAAGGGAGGGTTGTTATTGGGATAGTAGGTGGTTTGAATGGTGGCTAACAAAGATTTGGTACAGTATTACCGAGTTTTAGGTCCGGAATTCTGAAATTGCTAATTCCAAAGCCCCACACCCAGATGACCGCATGCAAAGTATCTTACCAATAGAACACTCCATTTTACCTTAATAAAAAAAGTTAAGGAAACTCTAAAATTTTGCTCCGGATTATCAACGTTTGAAGTTTTTGAATTCGGGATTTTGGAGCAGGTATCTGAATTGGGTTTAATGGAATTAGCTTTGTGAAATGAGACTGTAAAGGGTGTTTTTTTAGGGATAATTGTCACGATGTGGCTCGGAAACCATAATGTCGAAATTTTACAAACCGAAATTCGTAATGTCGAAATCAGAATATCGAAATTCATAATGCCGAAATCTCATGATGTCGAAGTTCGATAAGCAACTCTCCCGGAGAAAATCCTAAATCCTATGCAAAAAATTTCGACATGCTGAAATTTCGGCATTGTTAAGTTGCGAAAATAAACCATGTCGGCATTTTGAAATTTCGACATTATGAAATTACGACATTACGAAATTTCGACAGTACGTTTTTCGGCATTATGATGGCGAATCTTGACCATTAACGTACTAGCAACACTTTCTTCTAGCCTAGAGCATGCTTATGTTTCGCAACGCCACTACAGACCATCCCGAAAATCGGGAGCCCGCACCGCGCGCCCTATCCCCGCAACGTCGCCCGAGTCCAGTGAGCCGCATTGTTCGAAGCGGAATGGAGCCGCTTTGTGCCGACTCAATTTTTGCTTTAGGCTCATGTTACGCGTCCCCGGGCTTGCGGGCCAGGTGCGGGTGGTGTGTATGTACCGGGCCCCGGAGCGCATCCGGCTATGGCCTTCATTCAATGCGTGTTGTTTATTTGCCTCCCAAACAGCGAGAGGAGAACCTTCCTCCCAGCCAGCCACGGCTAGCTCGCGTTCGCCATCCTAGGGCAGCTATGAAAATTCGGGCTGGCGGATGGACAGTGAAACTGAAAAAAAATATCTGAAACCTAAGTAGGGTTTTTCGACCATCTAGGCCAATTTTCAAGAAATCCCCTGTCGAGATATGTTTCGTTAAGTACTTCCTAGATGTAAAATTGCATTTAGATTCCGAATTTGCCACTAATATGGCCTGAAAATTTGATTTCGAGGGTGAAAATTGCTATTAAGTTTTTGCCTCGAAAGCCCGTTGAAATCGAAATCGGCCTAAAAGGGCGGAAAACACGAGGTTATTTACCTTTACCCATTACTGTATGCGGATGCTAGAAAGGGATGTAATAAAAATTCAAGGGTGGGAAGGGTTTGGGTTGGAGCGGATCTTAATAAAATCCATTGGAGCAAAAATGAACTACGGCCCGTTGTCGAGAATTGAACCCTTTTTTGAATTAACTGGACGGAAAACATTCGTTGAAGTGAGAGGAATACTTAATTTTCAGGCTACAAGGCAAAGATGCATTTTGATGACTACGTCAAAGTAGACATCGACCAACACGTCATTCCAGACGGTATAATTAGATTGGTAGAATTTCACAAAGTTTTAGGCCCTTGGCGAGTTTTGGTGAAGCATGTCTCTGATCGATTCTTGGTGATGCTGAGATTCGCCAAATATGAAGAAATCGCGAATGCGAAGACAGAAACCTTGGACATTCAGTCAAAGAGGATGACCCGGAAGCGAATCGCTTCTACTGATGCAGGTAAGGGCTTATGTATAACCTTGGATATAGCAAGTAATTACGAGCACAACTCTTCCTATCTTACTGTACCATTTAGATGATCAGGATTTCGCACCTCGCGCTCCTCCACCTGGCCAAAACGTTTTTGCCCCCGATGGCAAGGAATTGACCTGGAGATTTGAGCATGACTTGCGGTATTATAATTATTGTATTGTTTAAATATATTTTTCGTTTAGGGCTTATGAGAAAGCGGATGGTACCATCGAAAAAGAAGAAGACAAGTCCTTGAAGGAGTGGGGCAAGGATGATCAGCCATCCACAGCAAAGGTCTTAATATTTTTCGAGTAGAAATAAATGCTGTTTAGAAAGTGCGCGGACGGGGAGCTTTTCGAGCTCATCTCATCGGTACGGGTGCCGATACTATGCGTGCCGATACGGAAGCAAAGTGAGTGTTGATTTATGGGTACTGGACTGTTAGCAGGGGGGAAATAGTTTTTTACCGGTTAATAACAGATATTCTTTTTTATAAGGGGGCTTAGTAGTTGATTGTTAAAAATTCACAAAAAAAAGTTTTTAACTTTTTTTAAAATCCAAATATTGTCACGTTTTTCGGTTTTGTCATACATTTTTGCCCAAAAGTCAGATAATCCGAATTTTTTTATGAGCGTTTTACTTCTAAAAACTTTGTAGAATACTATAAAAATGGTTTCTATTTTGTTATAAGGCTGTACAGAATTATTACTGGGAAAAATTAATTCCCCATGCCAAAAATCCCCCACTAACAGTCCAGTACGGATTTGTTCTCTATTTAAAAATTGGGCTGTCATAATACAAATCTAGGGAGCACGACGGCAAAAAGGATCTTGAGGACGACGAGGATGACTTCCAGACCGCCGAGAAAGCCATTCCCAAGCCAAAAGTCCTGCCAAGTATTTACCACCGTTGTACATTCCTAGATTGACTCGTCAATCTAGACATGTTTGGTTTTACAATTCGTTTTGTTGTTTCTTTACATTTCTTGGTGGAATAAAAAGTTATTGATGAAAAGGTGTGGCAACTAGTTGTTAGATCGGAGCCTTGTGTCGACACTGCCTAATTACGCCCATTTGTTGCCGGGGTAACCCCCCATAAATCGCGGATTTTGCAGGTGTGCTGTCTGGGGAGAAGGGGTCTATCCGCGACTCTTTAGTCAAATTTTCGCACGCGAAGATGGCCGAACCGGATGGGAACTTCGTTGAGATGTGTCGAATATGTCAACAACCCGGAAGACGACGTTATGGAGCATGGGCATGCGAGTTAGTTAATTAATTTAGATATCCCAAAATTTTACATTTGCAAGTTTCTTTAGTAAGCATGAGCTTTTGCGCATAAGCTTTTGCGCTTGTTATGAGAATGCAAATAGCTTAATTGTTGAAATTTCAATTTTCAGTGTTTTATCTCAAACCTTTCTGAGCGCATTTGCATGTAAACGTTTCAGCAGCTGCAAAATATTCTTTCTACGAAGTGCGACACGCAAGACACCCCATGTCTGCGCGAGGGAAGGGCGATGTCAATTTCGTAAGCATTAACATGATCTAGTTCTCGAAAAATATGTATATCATAGAAAATAAAAATACTATTAAGAATAAATTTATGCTACAAAAATTTAGCCGAAGAGAAGTGCCCGGGGTGTCGGTTCAATAGATGTGTTCAAGAAGGGATGGTGCCGGAAAGTAAGTAATGCCTATTTTTTGGATATTTTGATTTGAAGGACTAGCTCTAGCCTATTTTTATTGCACCGAATTTAATTATATGACCAAACTGATTTAACGCTCCCGAATTTAAATTAACAAAAACATTTTTAGTAATTTTTCGGTTATAAAAATGACTTAGCCTCCATTTTTAGCTATTGTATGCTAAAATATCATCCTAAAAATTCAGGTGTGGCCCGACGAGACGGTTGTCAACGACGCCTGGTTGATGCTAACGGGAAAAAACTAATTCCGGGAGCTGGTGGCACTTCATGTGATCTCAAACCCGGTGAACCATCAACATCCACGGAGGCTGACCGAGCGGTAGTTCCATATCTGGAGAGAGTGAGTTGACGTCAAAAGAGAAGGGTAAAAAATTGTCTAGGTGCGACCTCCATCAGAAAATATAAATCTGCACACGTATCAACAAAGCTTAGAAGAGTTTCTAGCTGATTTGTATACGAGGGAAAGGTAACTCCGGCAAAAATTGGACTTGTAAAAGGAAGAATAGGTTTTGCAACAGTGAAGCTGGTACGTTTATGAGAGTCGACGGCGACTTTCCTTTTACACTGCAACACAATTTCCATGAGGTGTTTCTCCAACCAACTCTACTGTGTGATAGGGGCCCGGTAAGGACAATAAAAATTCTGATAAAATTTATACTCATTTCTCAGATCGACATGACCTTCAACGCGAATAAAGTGCGTTATTCGAGCAACCAAGTGGCCCAATGTTTTGCGCGGATCTCGTTGCATATCATCGATTTTTGTCGCAATTTGCCAGAGATATGGTTGTTGTCGCCTGGCGATCGTGTAGGTTTTTTTTATGTTTTTAAAATTAGCACGAAGTTCGCGCAAAGTGAGCATAAAAATAAGTGCGTCAAAAACTCCTGCTCCTTTTCCAGCTTCTTCTCATCGCACGACATCAACTCTTCATTTACCCATTCATGCTATTTTTTGCAACCTATGTGGAAAAATATGATGGTATTATTCTTGGACTTGGGGCTGTATTCCACGAGCGGCGTGAGGATATGAATATGTACGTTAAAAAATTGAGAAGTAGAAAACAGGGTTTTTCAGGATCAACGATTTCCTCCCTCATGTCACTGTACTGCTACACCGCTATATAATCCCCTTATTCAAAGAAGTCGATTTGTCACTAGATGATTATTTGATTTTTAAAACGTTAATGGTTTTTCATTCGGGTAATATGGCTTTTAATCGTCTAAAATCCACTCATTTCAGCAATCGGACTGACGGAGCAAGGCTCAGAAATTGTTCGCAAAGCACGGGCAAAATACGAAGGATATTTTATGCAGGTTAGAAAGATTAGAAAAATATTTGATATACATATATATAGTCATAGGAAGTCATAGAAAATCATAAAAGTCGTTTTAGCATATAATTCGAACAACATCGGATGCGAAAAAGGCGCAACAAAAAGTGGAAAAGCTTATGGAATTTATGCAAGTAATAGTGGTGAGTTATAAAAATAATTATAGAGCCTTTTATTAAGGATTTGGCCGCGAAACAGGGCAACTATTTTGCTCAATGCGTGGCGCTGAATAAAGCGCATATGAAGGGACGATTTTCGGGCGATCTGTATCTTACTTGTTAGCTGATATTATTACAGGGATCGAGACTTTTTCTGTAATCAATCGATCCCCCCCCCCGTTATCCTGCGTGGTGCCCATTGTATTGAAACGTAGTTTTTATGATATAAAACTTTGATACATCGTTTTTTCATGCTGAAAATATTTTCCTAGTTTATTTTTTGATGTTCCATCTATTAACATTTTGAAAATCCCAAAAATTTCACATATCGGGTCCTCCTCCCGTTAACCAATATGCTCAACTCAATTTTTCACCATTTTTCTTTATTCGATAGAACTTCTACATTCCATTTTTTGGGCTGAAATCAATTTTGCCAGTATCTTTTTTCGACGCTCTATCAAATAACACTCGCAAAATCCTGCAGTTATTGAACATAGAAGAAACAATGAGTGCTCCGATTATTTTGTTCCGTGCCTCGCATAATACTTATTTATATCGGTTAACCGGTTAACCCTTTTCTGTGTTTTTTTTCTTATCATCCCAAATACGCGTAAAAATAAAGTGATTCGATCTGAATTTATTTTCCGATTTACATTAATGCGCAGATATTTTTAGGGGGCATTCTATTATACTAAAAGACACCCATCAGGCCCCCCAGAAGAGAAGGGAGACATTTCTCATTTTCGGCATGCAATTGTTATTCGCGGGGGTCCCCCGTTGTCCGATGGGTTCCAATTTGTGTGTATATGGTGGTGGTGGGGGGTAGAGGAGAAAAGATGTTTCAGGGTAGTGGGCAGTCTTCAGAATGTCACTATCTCCAGTCATAACCCTCCATCCACAAACCAATCATCATTCCCATCCCCAACCTCGCCGCCCCTTTTTTCTATGTCCTTTGATCATCCTACTACAGTAATCTCTACACGATTTAGTCATTTAACGTAAACTTTAGGTTGATCTTTGAGGCCGCTGGATAGCTTTTCGACAGTCAATACAGGGCGGCCCAAAAAGAACATTTTTGCGAATATGGTTTGATTTCCTAGGCTGTTTCCCATGCCAGTGTTTTTAACAAAAACCCGATTTTACAAATTTTTGCATCTTTGCTGGCAACCCAATATCGGCTTTTTGAAAGGCATTTGATAAAACACAGCTTGGATGGGACTCAGCAATATAAATTGGGTTTTTGCACAAAATTGCATAATTTATGCTCAAAAAAACAATGAAAATCGCGTCAAAATTTGGGAATTACGAAAATCGGAGAAAATATATTTTCTCAGCTCGACGAGAGCTTTCGATCGATACCTAAATCGTCAAAATCGGACGCTCCTCCTAGCCGCTAGAGGGGTGTTTTTTGAGACGGCCTGTATTAAAGGTGCAGAAAACAGGCTTAAGGGATGGGGACAGGCTTGCAAGGGGGTTTCATCCCCAACCACGCCCCGGCCTGTGTGGCCCCATTGGCGCAGTCGGTTAGCGCGTGGTACTTATAGTCTGTAAGATATGCCAAGGTCGCCAGTTCGAGCCTGGCATGGGGCAAACGTTTTGCTTTTTGCGCCAAATGATCGAATTTATGTTTTTGTTGTTCTGATCGCTCTCAAATCACTCAGTATTACTTTTAAAAGTCCTGGCGTCGATTTGCCAATAAATTTTGCCAAGTAATGACTTTGAGAAGTAATGGTTATAGGAGTAACGGCCCTAGAAGTTGTCATTTTTATAACTGATAACCGCGGACCGGTAGAAGGGGGTCTTCTTTTGATGCACCCTGTTTACTTATGAGTCTCACATTTTAAGTTTTGAAAATCAATATTCGTCAAACCAACTTTATGAATACCTGCTAATTTTCACCCTTATTTCGACCTAACCAATACGCCTCTTTTCACCATTTTGAAATTCTGGTCTTATAAAAAACCACGCAAATGCCCCCATTTTGTCGTTAATTTTTGCGAAAACCTCGCTGATTTTTGGTGGGCTACAGAGCATCACGGGTGTCTCATGTGTCTCATTAGAATGTATTTGAACATAGAAGATCTTTAATTTTGCTCTACATTTGTCTGGAAATAAGAATGCTATCAGATTGGCCTTTCCCAGGCGCTATGTGGGAAAAGATGGGCAAGTTTCAGGATGAGTCGTCCATCCATTTATACGTTTTCCTGTTGGATTGAATTGTTGCTTTTTCGGTTGTAACTACTTCCACAATTAGGAATTCGGATTTGTTTTAGTTTTTCACAATATGGCTTCTAAGTGAGCAGAGTCCCGCAGGAATCACTGGATGGGATGAGTTCACGAACATATTTTGATCCTTTTCCGACTGGTGGATTTTAAATTGGAGTTTATACTAATTAATGGACTGGATTGCTTTTTATATAAATTTATATGTTTTTGGTATATTTAGAACACGCCATATTATTAATATTATTTTACAGCTTATTTCTGGCAGGTTAAAACTAATTTTTGTTTTTTTTCCGCATACCTGTTAATAATTTTATAAATATTTAGTAATTTTTGAGTGACAATTTGGTCATTTTCATAGATTTTTGTGCAAAACGGAATTTTTCGAGGTTTTAAATAGTTTTTATGACTTTTCCTATCTATAAACTGCATAAAATGCCACAAAAATGGTTCCTATTATATTATAGGACCGCACAGGATTACTGGAGAAAAGTTTAGACCCAGCAAACCCCCCCCCCCTGCTAACAGTCCAATACCAAAGTTTGTATTTTTATTATATTTGAGGAAATATAGGGCTTACCTCTAGCGACAAAGATCTTACATAGTTCCTTAAGGCAAAGACCACTTTCAACCTTCTGGCGTCCAATATATTTTCTTGTCCGACCCATCCCCGAGAGATGATTTGTGGTTGACGATCCGGCGGACGACAAAAAGTCTGGGGCAAAAAAATTTCGGCCAAGCTTTGGGGCGGTTGACAGGTGACGGAGGGTCGTTGAATGGCCCACCACCACCAGTCTGTCCATTTTTGACCTTTTTACGGGAATGAGGCACGGCTTTTTAAGCTCGACATACTTGACCCTACTATTGTAAGAAGCGGGGGGTTACTTTATTTTTTACACATTGTCGTTATCTTCACCATGATTTATTTGAAAGGTTGTTGGTCACTTTAACAGAGTGCTGGACAATTCATGGGTGTATATATAGAAATTCTAAGGTTCCTTGGTGAACGCTAGAGATTTTCTTATTTCAATATGGTTACGAAGGATTTTTAAATAACTATGATATCGACCAAAAAAACCATAGAAGAATTCCTGTAGTAGGAGAATTAGCTTATTTGAATAAAAACTCTTGAGCTTCTTTGATGCTTTTCTGATACAGAACTCCTGTATTTTTATTACCGGGATTTTTGGTATTTTAATCAATTAATTTGAACAATTCTTACGTTATTTAAATCAATTTCGCGGATAAATTCAGAAAAAATAAAGCCCTTTTATTAGAATCTATTTCGACACTTTGCTACCTGTTTGTTTCAATGCTTGATCTAAATATTTTGCTCACTTTCATGCGCCTTTAAAATGGTTGAATCCAGGGATTGAAAATACGTCTACGAGCGTCAGTAATTAGTCGTCCCCGTCCCCTCCACCAGCAGACGAACCACATCCCAATTATAGACCCACGTGAGATATATCCAAATCGTCAGAAAATTTTTTTCAATCGACAACAGTGAAAACTGAAATTGGTTCCTCGCCCCTATCGACGTCCCACAACTCTGGGCCTAGGGCTAAAACGGCTCATATGCTTACAGAATTGCTAGCGCTCCAAACATTGAAAGCGTTTGTTTTCCTCTCTCTCTAATCCTCGGCGCTTCTCGCCTTTATAAACACAAACCCGGGATTTAAAAGAAGCTGTTTTGTTCTTAGATGCTTGGATCAAAGGGTTTATTATTGTTTTCGTTGGTTTATTAGAAAAGCGTTGGCCAATATAGGATGTCCCTAAAAAGATTCTGGCATTTCGTCGGGTTACATCTAATCGCTTCCAAAATTGGACAAGAGGTTTAACTGACCCTATATAATCGCGATTCGTATTTATAGCCAGGTAGCTACAGTAGTTTCCGAGTTTTAACCAAAATAACCTACTTGCAGTTTCATAGGTTTTCGTGAGATATGACACCCTCATTATTAAGTGAAAATGATTGAGCAGCCCCTCTTTAACGTAAGACATTTTTGCGAACTAAAGTTAATCAAATAAGCTTCGATGTAAAAGCTTTTTTAGAAGGCAAAATTACCCACGATCTTAAGAAAGCCGGACGTCGTTGTAACTCGATGCAAAATCCAAAAAGATATCGGAAAAACGGTTTAGATTTGCAGCAAATAAAGTATATTCTTGCTATAACTGAGATCCTACCGTAGCTCTGGGTCTATCAGTCAATATTGTTGTTATATAGGCGCTGATACAGCTCTGGTCCAATTTTGGGCGCGATAGGATGTAAGACGGTGAAATGCCGGATGGGTATTTTTATTGGGTCATCTTGTACTAAAGGAAATATGTTAGCTTTATGGTACCATCTCTTTAGCCCAGACACAACTTCCCGATTTCTAGTGGCCACAAATCAGGGTCGAGTGACAAAACACCCCTGGCCACTTTTAGTCTTTGGCCCCAGACCTCGGATGCGCACGACGAACAAGTCGAGCAATTTTCTCTGCCCCCGGCTGGGTTATTGTTAATTCAGTTCTCGTTGTCGGGCTTTTTGGCTGTCCTTCTCGCTTTTCTCGGCTTCTCCCCCCCGAGTTTGCAGGATTTGCGCCAAATTCGTCCTTTTTCCGGGCGGGTGCCGTTGGGTTCGTTTGGTGATGATGGTGGCCGGGCTGGCGGGGCCGAAAACGAACCCTTGCATTTTGCTTTTGCAACTACTGCCGTCTCCCGGGTGTCTTCCCGGGTGTCTCGCGAAATTTGACTATTTTTGGACAAACAACCGTGGGTTGGGTAGTGAGGGTTTTGGTTTTAAGGGATGTCTCAAATTTCACTGCTTGTAGGTAGTCGTTTGTTAGGTGATAATGGGGTTTTGCGGTGTGATATAGTTCATATTCTGGACAAACTTGCCCTTCGAAAATCTTGACCTCCCCAGCCGGAAGCTCTAAAAAATTTAAAGTCCGCCAATCACTTTAAAAATTTTTACAAAAAATTAATATTAAAATTTACAAAATGCAATTGGTCTTTAACCGGTTTGCTGTAGCTTTTTTATATGACATTATATCGGACTGAAAGTTAACGTCTTGGTTAATTTTTTTTCACGCTCGATCGAATGGCGCCAATTCAATTTTGTAAAAATACCGAAAATGTCGAAAACCCGCTTTCCCCTACATGTGCCTATGCACTGCACTTATTTTCTCTTTTTCTTTTCTTTCACTTTTTCTCTCTTATTTTTGCCATAACTTTTTTATATTAAAATATTTTGAGCTGCCATGATGTACTTTTCAACGCTCTAAAAATGGCGTCGAAATAACCCCGAGCAACTAACGCAAATATCGAAAATTCAGGGACCTTCGGCGCTGGCGGGGGTAAAAAAATCGGCTGTTTCAGAGCGAGCATCCACGGAAATTTTTTGAAAAACACATAATGTTTAGAATTTGAAGCCCTATCACTTGCGCTCTCACACATTAAAAACTCCAGTGTATCTTTTTTGGTCTCCAAACTCCATTCCGAGTCAAAACCAAATCGAACGGAAAACTTTCGGCCGAGCGAATGGAACGGAGTTTTTTCCTGGAACCGAGGGATTTTTATGTCATGTTCCGGAAAAGCCCCCATAAACCTCTAATCGGCTTTATACTCACGTTTCCGGTCCATTCGTAGACGCGCTGGTTTTTGGCGCTTGCTGCCGTCGAGGAGGTTCGGCGGTCATTACGTTGCTGGCCGGCGAGCCCTTTCAAAAACCATACGTTAAAAAACGTCCAATGCTATGCGGCCTTCTAATTGCAGGAGAATTTTGGATTACTACTACTATGCTTTGAGGGATTTCTTGGTTCTGGGCTGTTAGCGGGGGAGGGGGCAAATTTTTCCCAGTAATTCCGTACGGCCTTCTAATGGCCCTATAGCGAAATATAGATTATTATTATGTAATTTTATTTAGGTTTGTAGATATAAAAAGATCACGATAATTTGTCAAAATTAAAATCCGTAAATGTTTTTGGTCAAAAACCAAAGAAGAAAAAAATTTGGAATTTTCAAATGCTTTAAAATATTGTTTATACTTTTCTAGCAATCAAAAACTGATAAAACTACTATAAAAATGGGTTATATATTATCAATAGGCACAAAATATGTAGGTGCAAAATAGGTGGAAAAAATTAGTTAACACCCCGCTAAAAGATCAGTACCGGATTTTCTTAGCTTCTCCTATATCTCAATTGCTCGTGTTCCATCTTTAAAGGTTCACTGTTTTTTCCATAACCCAAACCAGATTCATGCCCAAATTTGATTCAATTTCACGCGCCGACTGGAGAACACTTGTCACTCTCCAGCCCGGTCTTCTCACCCCTCCAAGATTTTTGGTCTCTCCTCCCGGACTCCGGGAGACGCTAACCATTTAGCGTCACCAGTTTTAAGGCCAGATTTAGAATTTGAACGCTTATTTATGTACTGGCCGGGAATTTCAGGGGAAACATTTCTCTTCAAATCGCTAATTTCCGATTCGTGTGCCCATCGGGGATGCTTACATCCAATTTTCGATTCCGGGTGGTGCGTAGACGCCCCGATTTGGTTGAGCAGCGGAATTGGAATGTGGCTTTTTTTGGCAAAAATTGGATACCTTAATGTATGCTTTCGTATGCGTTTGCATGTATGGAGTTTCATTGTCTAAAATATCCTGTTCTTACTCATGATGACAAATTGTCCTCTGTTCCCGGTAGCGACTTTTCTGAAATTCTCACAGCAATTTCACTCTTCGTACTTGAATGCAACGGAACCAAAAGAAATAGCTTCCTAAGGTTTTTCGCGTATGGCTTTTAACTTTGAAAAATGTTGCTACATTTTACTCAGGTAACTATGTTTTACTAAATCTTACATTTTACCAAATTTTAAAACAAAAAAATTTGCACCGCGAGTTCCCCCACATATACCCATCAAACTCATATTTAACCATTTTTGGAATGGATTTTCGCGTTATCCTATCTGTAACATACCGGCACGATGTGTTTGTATCTACTGAATTAAACTGTAACGAATTTTTGATACAACGCTACCATACTCCCGACTTACTAGAAAAGTTTCCGATGTTTTCCCAAAATCCCCGGCTCAAGTTTTGGGCATAGACGAAGGAAATGGGCAAGTTCTCCGGGGGAAAGGAAACGCCCCGGTTAGCCCCTTCTTGCTCTTGCTCCCCACCCCACCATCCGCCTCCGTTCCTCGTTCTCGACTTCCCCGCACCTACATACACAGTGAATTATTTGCCACGGCTGAGACTTCTCAGCCGCTCATTTCCCAACTTCTCAGCTCAGCTGCTCAATTCGATCGAGGGTCATCAGTGATTCTCGCATTTTCACTAGGCGCTTCGGCTGTTTACCGGGCTTTAAAGGGACGGGGAGACACTGAAAGTTTTTCTAGAATAAAAATGGTTTTAAAGAAGGTTGTTTGGGATATACAAAAGCTTTTAGTATATTTTTCAGCCGTCTATCGAATGGCATTTCCAAAATATCGAAAATATTGAAAATGCCCAAAATCGTGTCCCCCAGTTCGCCTAGGTGGGGCCCATAGTTTTCAACCATTGTTATTGTGCTATAAAACTTTTATATTCCATTTTTTTTCAGGCGAAAATCATTCTTTTAGTATATTTTTCGACGTTCTTTGGATCGGTATCCCTCTCGCTCTCTCGCTCTCACGCTCTCTCTCACTCTATCGCTTTCTCCCGCTCTCTCTCTCTCTCTCTTGCCCCTTCATTATGATTTCAATTTTGAATTTCAGGTCATCATTTCCCGTTTTCCCCACCGACCCAAAACACCTAACCACCATCCGCAATAATGGCGATGAACGGTAAATATGTAAGTTTTTTCAAAAATGATTTTTCCAATTCCATCCCCTTTCCAAAGTTCAAGACACAAAAATCGGGTCTCAACTAGACCCTTATGTTTGCCCTCCCTGGAAACAATGCCATGGCTCATCCTCATTGCAGCCCATCGTTTTGTAAGGCGGCAAAAAGGGGATGCGCCACCCGGATAATCCAATTTAGCCGCGAGGTACCGGATGGACCCGGGTTTTTTGTTCTTGACTTGGAAAAACCGCGAATTAGCATTGTTAATTTGTGAATATGCGCGCGGCCCGGGCGGATGCGGGTCTGAACTTTAAATTCGCATGGACCTGGATGGTTTGCATAATTTTTTGGGGTCAGGCAGTTGCTTCCTAGTTTTCAGTTTTCTCGGAGCGGTTTGTAGTTTGTTTTAAAAATTATATGGTACTGTGCTGTTAGCGGTGAAACACGATTTTTAGCCCACGATTTTTAAAGCATTTTGCATTCTCTCTCTCTCTCTCTCTCTTAATCCCTTTGACACTCTCTCACCCATTTCTGAACCTTACTGTAGTTTTCCCGGATTTGCATCTTTACTTGACTACTTCTTAAGCTTTTACTACTTTTAACCGCTTTTTCTGAACCTTCCGCAACTTTCGAAAAACTCTTGGATTTTGTCGTAACCTCGCCAGAGTCGCCAACACGTGAAGTCACCGGCCAACGCGAAATGCCAGCAACCTCGCCCCCCCAATTCCGCCCGAAATCAAGCCCACTCGAGCATGAGCTTAGAATATTTGGCACCTTCTGGGCTTGCTGGGGGCGCTTTGGCTTCCTGGCTCCTCCCAAAAAATGTTCCTGTCATGATGTGGAAGCGATCGGGATTGGGGAAAAATGTCGCAGGGGTCAGAGTTGAATAAACTAGACGAGGAATAGAACACGATGCGGAGAAAAGTAGAATTTTCGTAATGGACGTGTAGTATCGAATTCTGATTCTCATTTTGTCTACATTTCATACTTCAATATTTACCCTAAACGTTTAAAATATTTTTGTAGCTACGAAGTAAACTATAAAAATACATTATTTATTATTAACAGGTATAGACGGAAAATAAAAAATTAGTTTACCCCCGCTAAAAGCCCAGTATCAAAAATCTACCGTGGCATCTCAAGAATAGTTTTCAAAATTTCGATATTACGAAATTTTGAAAATAAAATTTAGCACATTGAATTTCGGCATTTTAAAACCACGAATTCGAAAGTTTAATTCCACTGTCCTTGGCCTTCAGTGGTTCATTTATGTAGGCAACCCGCTAAAATATGCCCTCCCCAAGCTTGCTCCCACCAACCCTCAAACCCTTTTTTTACACAGCCATGTGTCGAACATCATAATATTGGCACTCAGTGGCCATTGTTATTATCCTTTTTTCACCGCCCAATGCACAACCCAAACAATACCCCCATCTCGAAACGCCCCCCGGATCCCATCAAAACCTTCATCCCAAACATTTTGTGCCCCCGGTGAAGGGTTACCACCGATGCACGCCACCATCCATAAAAACACACAAAAACCTAGAGGGCAGCTGCAAAAGAAGGTTTTGCGATTAGACTTTTGGAACGGGATGGGGGGCCACCTTCAGACCCCCGCACAGCTTAATCCCGGACCCGAAAAAGCGGGGACGGCCCCCTGGCAACAAATTGGAAGTGCGAAAGTGGAAGCTAATTATCATAAGGCCGGATGGTGGTCTGAAAATAAGTGCTCGAGACCAGGAAGGGGTGGAGATTACGGGGCTTTGCCCGAACTTGGATGAGACTAATAATAATTAACAATTTTAGATTTCAATCATTGGGTTTTGAATTGACGGAAAAATTGCGAATTGAAGTTCTTTTGTGAATGACTCAGTACTCGAAACTCAGTGAGACGAAATTTCGATGAGATAAAAATTTGACGAGATACTTTTCGATATTTCCGGTGTGTTGTCGGGATTTTGTTTAAAAAATTGTCGAAAAATAAATTAGGAGTTTACTAGTTTTCGACATTTTCCGCATCTTTACAGAAACTCTTTAACGCCACCGGATTAAGAGTCAAAATCTGGGCGAGTAGCTTGAATTTCATCGCAAAATAATGTAAACTAAAAAGGTTATATAAAAAACAAGATTTAAGCGGGGTTTTCACATTGGAAATCATATATAGTGGAAAGCTAGTTTTCGACATTCTCGGTATTTTCCAAAAATTCTTTAGCGCCATTCGATTGAGCGTAGAAAAACTACTAAGCCCTTCGACTTTAACCCGAAATAATGCGATTTTAAAAAGTTATAGCAAAGCATGCAAAATCCGGACCACCTGTTAAACTTTAATTCAATTGTATAAATCGACCAAGTTTTTAACTTTCCTTCAAAATAACAAAACTTTGCAAACCAACAAAGCCACAGGAATAAGCCGTTCCCCCAATTATCAGCAAGTAATTTTACCCTCAAGCAGTTAACGAGCGTTCGTTTGGAAAACCTCCGGCGCGAAAAACCGAGTGAATTGTTTCCGGTTCCTGGTGCGCGGAATAGATTGGAGGGCCAGATGTAGCCAGAAACAAAAAAAACCCATCTTTAGCTCTATTTGCATTTTTGCACATTTCCATTGCTAAGAAGTTGGGGCTGATCTTGTAGTTTAGTCATTCTGTCAATCAGCCGGAAGTTCAAAGGTGCGGGTTTCAGATGTGGGTGCTAAATTGCACAGCTCTTTCTCTTTTGGGACACCTTTTGGGACACGACGTGACAACCGCTTTTAATAGCTGCACTGGACAGGGTTGCAAGTATGTAGTGTTGGGTGCTGTCGATTTGCATCCGGGGCTTGTTGCAGCCTTAAAATGGATCTCTGGGTTATATTTCGTCTTATCAAATTTTGAAAAATCTCGAAAAAGGAGGAATTTTTAGGTGATTTTGGGGTTTTGCCCACAAGGGGACGTTTTTTAGTATCGACGGGGTTTCAAGATGCGAGACATCTTATGCAGAATTTTGCGCTCACTCTGAATGTTTACTAAAATGATCAAATCGGGATTTTAAGAAAGTTGTGAAACGGGAAGCGCTCAAAATGAGCTACTTTTGATGGTTGTCATCACTTAAATAGCTCATAACCTTCGTAAAATCGCGATTCCGACAATTTGGTGCACATTTTTGGAATTAGCGTAAAATTTTGTACAAAATAGCCTTGATCGTAGAAAAATTCAAATTTTTCTTAATTTAATAGAATAAAATTTCTAGATTCTAAGTTTGGAGACTTGAAGATCAATGTCGTTCAGCAGTTTTTTTCATAAAATATATTAGCTCGCAGTTTCAAGCCTTATCCAATAGGCTATCGCATAATTCCAAAAGCACCTAAAAACCCGTCCTTGTAAGCGTTTTCGAAGTCGTGCTCAATATGCCTTCTTTTTGAAGAGGGTTGACCTTCCCGGACATTACCCATAGACCCGAAGTAGACCTCGCTCTTCGACAAGAAAGACTCGATACTTTGTTATTCAGCTTCCTCCTTCTTTCGCTTCCCCTTTTCCACCCCACATACCCTCTGGGCAATAAGGGTAAAAGATGGTGATATTTTAAGACCCCCCCTCCACCCCGGGTTGTGATGTCTTGAAATGGAGGGTGTATCCCCGGGTATTCCCGAATCTCGTCCATTCATAGCCCGGCGGGGTCTATCCGATAATCTTCGACCCTTTTTTCCGTTCAGCTACCTCCGTGGCGTATCCCTTTAAAAGGAAGCTTTAACATGCTTACTAGGGAGGTATCTGAACTCGGCATCGAACCTTGAGAAGTCAAATACACCATTCGACGCGCCTTGTCGAGGGGATTCCAAATATGTAATAAAATCAACCAGAGCGTATAACCGTAAAAAGTTATGAGCATTTTAAGTTTTGCAGCGAAAACCGCCGCGGCGATATGAGCCCCTCCCAGCGCACCCTGTTCATCGGTCCCGTGGCCTAGTGGTGTGCGCATGGGTCTCTGGGCTGTACGACCAGGGTTCGGATCCGCTCACGATTTTTATTTTTTGCTTTTTGACCAGTTCCTACTTTTTGCATTTCCAAACTCGGGAATAAGTTTTTCTTGACTGTGTGACCCTTAAAAGGCACCAGCGATGATAAAATAACCTCGGGCAACAAGACCAGGATTGGACGCTCTCTATATCAAAGTTGGTAAAATCATCAAAAACCGCCCTTTTAAGACTCTGTACGAATTCGAAAAATGTAATTTGTCGAAAACAGAACAGTACCTCTTGATCAGCAGAAAATTCTCTTTCGAATGGGCTATCTTACATAGGCTTTCCGCGAAATTCTCGAAACGTCTTCGGCAAGCTGGCCAGACCCTACCCTTACGTCGCATTCCAAAAATATTTTTTTACGGAAACTTTTGGCAGCCGTATGTAACATAGCTCATTTGAAAGAGCTTTCTTTGTTGAATAAGGAGCACTAATCAGTTTGGGCTAACTTCCATTCCACGGGATGATACAGGGTCTCAAAGATACTGTTTTTCGCCATTTTGTCGACTTCGAATGCTCATAACTTTTTACGGTTATACGCTCTGGTTGATTTTATTACATATTTAGAATCCCCTCGACAAGGCGCGTCGAATGGTGTATCTGACTTCTCAAAGTTCGATGCCGAGTTCAGATACCTCCCTAGTTAGGCCCGCTCATTCGTACCCCCGTCCGATGCACGAATACATACCTCCCTCGCCATTCCATTCAGCGATACCTCTGCACTTCCTAGTTCCTTAAGATTCACTAAATTTTCGAGGGCTTTTGCGCCATGATTCAGGTAATGAATTTTTAGAAACGCCTATATAATCATATAACGAGCAAAGCGCCCGGGTACTGGACTCTTACAAGGACACGTTTTTTGGTGTGAATGGAGTTCTGAGTGGAAACCAGGTCTATTTTGTGCAGAATTTTGCGCTGATTCCGAATATGTTTTCCATTTCTGCTAAATAGCTCTATTTCAAAAGTTATAGCAATTTTAAGATCATTTTAGCCCAAATTTTCCCCTCTTTAGGGACCATTATATTGCTTTTCCCGGCTGTTTTCCAAAATAAATATCGTCACCGTATTCAGAAAAATTTTTTCTATCTAATGAGCTATTTAACTCAAAATTGTTGAAATTCGAAAAAATCGACGATACTTGGTATGGGCTGCGATTTTTGTATGGGAAATGGTGAAAAACAGCCTATTTCTCACCCCTGTAAGCCATCGTCGATCGGCAGTAGCGCACTAATCAAATATACCATTCGAATCAGAAAAAAATTCTCTACAAGATAGGCTACTTAAACAAAATTAAAACGTTATAACAAAAAAGTGGCACAGCATAGCATATGGTTACTCTGGGCCCAAAAATTATCTTAAAATAGCTGTAATTTTTTAAATCGAGCTATTTAGCAAAATTGGAAAACAGCATCGGAATCAGCGCAAAATTCTGCACAGAATAGGCCTGGTTTCAACTTAAAACTCCATTCACACTAAAAAACGTCTCCTTGTTAGCGGAGGGGGATGGTATTTTTTCACGTATATACCTGTTTTTCAATGTTTTTAGTAGTTTTCGATTACTAAAAAGTTACAAAAACCTTTTAAACATTTTTGTAAATTCTATTTACTTATTGTAAATTGTAATTATTGTAATTTTTGTAATTTAATATTTTATTTAATATTTTTGTAAATTTTGTAAAGATTTTATAGGGGTATAGCTATAAACGGTGAAAAATGCTATAAAAATGGTCTATATTTTGTTGTCGGATCGCTAAGGATTACTGGGAGCAGTTGGCTCCCCCTGCAAATCACCCCGCCCCGCTAACAGTACAGTACCATGCGTTAGTTAGCTTATACGGATATTTTATGCGAACGTGTTGAAAAATCACCTTCCTAGCAAAATTTAATCGCACAAAAAGAGCAGCCTAAGACAAAATCCGCGCTTTTTTTCCGTGCAATCCACCTCCTCTCGAATTTCACTAACTTCCAATGAACCTCCGCGCACTTGCATTCACTTACTTATCCACCAGGCTCTAAAACCAATTTCATCCGGATGTTCCCCCCTAGCTTTCTAAGAAATTGCTTTATTTATGAAAAATTCACGTCCACAAATGGCTTCCGGGAGTCCCCACAACTTTTGCATGAATTCGAAATGGGTTTTTGCTAAAATAGGCGCTGGGGAGCAACATTTCGAGACTTTTTGAGCTTTTCCTAGACTCTGCTACACTTTCTATGAACCGTAAATTCACAACCCGAACACAGATACCTATTTTCTGGAACCCCACTACGGTATCTCCGCTGTTTTCCACCATAATTTGAAACCGGCCCTATCCCGGAAATGTGCCATTACCGTACCGGGTCGTAAAACGGAAATTACAGCCGTGTTGCCAATCAGACCGACCAGGGTTTTTTGCCTAATTGCGGGCGGCAAAAGCATAACCTTTTCCAATCAGAACCCGCCGACTTTTAAGTGTCCGTAAGGTTGTTATTACTGTAGCAATTTGGTATGAATGGCCTAGGTGGTAGACGGCTATTTGTAGCAGTAGAGCTTGAGCTTGAGCATGAGCATTTAAAATAGTATAACACTCATCAATGATCTGAATAAATTCCCAAGCGAACCCTAATGCCACCGAATTTCGCATGGTTCCGTTTCTTTGATGGAAGTGATGGGTCAGCAAATATTTGCCCTTGACACAGCACACCCCCTTTTTCGAGCCTCCCATTCGGCATCGTTCCCCATTAGGCCGGGTGGCTTAGCTTCTTCATCTCCGTTCTTTCGACTAAATTGTGCTTTCGCCCTTTGCTCCCTGGATGCAACTTGTTGATCCGGTTGCACTTTTTCAGGAAGTTAGAGAAACATTCGGGCGATTGCAAAAATACGGCGGCATTTTAGAAGTGCAGAGTTTTTCCAAAAAGTGCCCCAGACCTGCGGTTATTAAGGTTAGAGGAACCTAGGCGATATATCTTTCTACAATATATCTATGATAAATATAAATTATTATTATTATAGTGAAAAACGCTCGCCTTAATGCGCGGAACCTTTCTGTGTCCGCCGCCGGCAGGGGCGCGTTTTAGGAACATGCTATAGCGTGGACCGATTTTAGAAATTAGGGTTTGTAAAATAACTGATTTTTATTTTCCGCCTATGCCTGTTAATAATAAATAATGTATTTTTATAGGATTTTTGCTCGTTTTTTATTGCTAGGAAATTCCAAAAAATATTTTAAAATTTTTTGAAAATTCTAAGATTTTGCCTTTAGGACCAAGAAGTTAAAAAATTTTTCGAAGTTTTAATGAGCTTTTTATATCGAAAAACTGTGTAAAATTCTATAAAATGGTCTATTTTGTAATAGGACAGTACAGAATTATTGGGAAGAATTAGTTTCTACCATGCTAAAATCCCCCCCGCTAACAGTCCAGTACCACTGAAGCTTCCCTTTCCAAACACAGGATCCTACTATATATAAAAAAATAGTGTCTGTGTGTGTGTGTGCCACTTTGCATCCACTTCCGTGTGTCTGTCCGGAGGAGATCTCGATAGGGGACGGGTATTAGGCTACGTATGATACGTCATTAAGTGCGTAATGGTCTAGGGATGACTGCACACATATCAGATTTTAAAAATTAGCCATTTTCGCTATTAAATTTAGGTTTTTGTAAAAACCTGTTTGTTAGTAATAATTAGCATAGACCGGAGGTGGGCTGTCCCCTATATAAAGAGGCAGAAGAGGTTGTTTTTCATTTTTTTTTTCTCGGCTGAATAGAGGACAATTATGCAAATGGCGAAACAGCATGTGGTCCGAGACGGGGTCAGGGTTGAAAAGTCGCGAAGCGGCTTTTCAACCCTGGTCTTTTCTAATAAGGCTTATCAATTTCATAGCCAGATCGACGACAAGCCTGATTCTTATCCGTCCTATCGCCTTTAAACCCCCATCAAGCTGTCATGAGTTCAATCCAAACCCTCGAACACGCGTTATTCAATTTCCCCCGCAACATTACCCCCTCTTGGCCCCACCCTCCCCCCTTCTCCATCAACGCATTAAAGGATGGGTCTATTTGTCCGTTCTATGACAGCCCATCTCCCTAAATGAACGTTCGCCCCTAACCCAGTTGGGGATGAGCATCCCCCGCGAATGGGAAATAATTATTTGTGGTCCCCGGTTTCGGGGGGCCCTATTCGAAGGGCCATCGCGCTTTGGTCTTCACAAATTTCCGCCACCCCCTCGTCGCCTTCCGAAAGTGAGGTCGGACGGATGTTTTCGACCCCAACGGCGCGCTCTCAATTTTTTAGGCGACGTTGGACAGCCGGCTGGATGGGGGGATAATTCAGCCGGAAAGTTGGCCTTATTTTGGCAAGCTAAGGGGGCTAAAGCGCGTTTAGGGATTTTGAAAAAATACAATTACAAAGGAGGTGGTCAAGCCTTAAAAACTGGGATTTTGGTACTAGTCTATTAGCGGGGGGGGGGGAATTAGCGAAATAACGAGGAAACCGACGAGCCTATAACTAAAATATTAAGTTTTATATATTTTTTCCAACTTTAGTTTTTTTTTTTTTTTTTTTAAAAGTACTTTTCTTGACTATTTGATATATTTTTACCTAAATTTAATTTAATTAACATTGAATTTTTTAACTATAACAATTTTTGAAGCAAGATTTACACTAAATGGTGTCTATTTGATTAATGGAACCCAGAAGGTCGATAAGCCAAAGTTCGGTTACCCCCCCCCCGCTAAAACACCAGTACCGGATTTTAGAAGGAATTCAAGGTAGTGGGCGCCTGCCCTGCCCTAAAATGGGCGCTTGTGATATGAATATTAGAGGCGCGCGAACGCCCTCTCATCGTCCTTTTTTCGGGGGTCGTGGTTTCTGTCAACACAACCGCCCCCTAAATTCCGCATTTTCATAGTGCTTTTCGAGCCATTTTCCGAGGTGCGTCTACAGTTTTTGAAGGGCATTTGAATAGGGCAAATGAGCTCATATTAAAATCAACTTTAAATAGGTTTAAGTTTTTCGTAGTGCTAGTTAAAATGTTAAATCAATAAAATTTCATAAACTTATTGTAATTTTCGATTTATTGGAAAAATACGCTTTCATAGTTACTCTGTTGATTTTTCGGATGATTCTTTTCGATAAATTTGCATAAGTTCTTCTTAACCAAAATCAATTTTCAGCGCTTACATTCTTTTTATATTGAATATTCCCCTAAAAATTACAGTTCAGTTCCCTATCCCATTTCCGGTTTACTGAAATGATCCCAACTCAAGATTTTTCACCCTCCAAAAACCACCCCAGCACTCGGCCACACCTGTCCAATAATGCGGCTGATAGCCTGAAATGCTTAGAACAGATTCGCGGAGAGACGAAAGGCCACTGTGTACCCTATGTTTTGCCCCCATGCTAATTATCATGTACAAGCGCGTTTTTTCGACGCCACTATGCTTCCCCCCGCAAGGCGCTCATCAATTTTTCACGAGTCTCCGCTAAAACTTCCCGATTGTCAAGCGGGTTAAGGTCCTAAAAAAAGTCTTAATTACCTCCGGAAATGCCAGAGGCCGAACAATAAATTTTAATTTGATGATTTTTGCCTTTATACGTAGGGCTAAAAAGAAAGGGTTTGACTGGTTATTCCTATCTTTCTTGTTTTAGTCATAACCTTTTTATTTTACGTTATTTTGCACAGAAATTTAAACAACTAAGATAGCTTCCAACGCTCTATCAGATTGTGGTAAAAACATTTTGTAAAAACTCGAAAACTATCGAAAAATATCGTCGAAAAACCTTCAAGTCCCTGTCGGGAAACCAAGCTTCAGCTTGTTTTGCCGCAACTATTTTATACTACCATATTATCAACTGTAAAAAAACCCTTAGTATATTTTTAGACGGTTTATTGAATGGCATCGAGAAGAGCCCGACAAAATGCCGAAAATACCAAAAATTTTGAGTCTGGGGCTCGGTGCGGGGGTGAAATAACCGGACCAATCTTAGCTTACCAAAGATCCAACCAGGGAACCAGACATTTTCAATTAGTTCCCATTTCTATTTCCGAATCTGACATTCCGGATACATCCAGCAACATCAAAACCCTGTGAATCGTGCAAAATTTCCCCAAAATTCCACCTGCTCACCCCGAAATAGATCCGCCCTGGAAAAGTTTGCGCTGTTTCTTCTGCCTATACCGGGAATCAGCCACCTATCAAAAATTAAATTTCCGGAAGCGAGACAGCTGGAAAAACCTGGCTTGAGGGTGTTGTGCTTTGAGCCTAATGGGATGTAGCATGATCAAAATTATGATTTTTGATACATTACTGTAATGCTGACAAGCATCAAAAATGACTGGTTTTGATTTTGCCGAGATTTCTTTATGTCGAAATACCATTTTGTCGAAAATTAAATAAGCTAAAGTTCAATTTGCGAGATGTTTCAGATCGAGCGGAAAGGGCATGGAAACATGGACAAAATGGTTTTTCACCAAAATTCTATTTCGACAAAATGCTAGTTCGACAAAATCATCTTTCAAAAAAATCATTTTTTTAACAAAATGATTTTCGACAAGATGAAATTTTGGCCAAGCGTTGTTCGAAAACGTGATATTTGGCAAAATTGTTTTCGACGAGATGAAAATAAGCGGTTTACATCAATAAAAAGGCTTTTTAAACACAGGGCAAGCCCAGCGACCAAAGGAAGCTCCACCTCCAAATTGGCTGTTTAGCCCCTCAAAAACAGGGCCTCAAGAGAAGGAGCCCACTTCCTCCCCTTGTGATTCATTCAGACATCTTGCAACCCGGGGAGGGAATGTCCCCCCACCCTCGACCAACACCCTAATTTTAGGCCCCCAATAATGAACCCCCGCAAAATCCAGACTCCCTGGGTTTCCGGCTCCATCCGGCCGGTTACCTCTTTGCGCCGTTCAAAAATAAGGGTAGCAGGCTGTTGATTTCCAGCTGCCGCTCCGGGTGCCCCCGGGGGTCCTCCTCCTCCCCCACCTCCGTCAGTGCAACTCCCCCATTGCGTTAATGCGCAGCCGTTTTTGAGATCATTTTTGATTTGCACATGCCATTAGAGGGACCTTATATACTTGCAGGATGTTGGAAAAGGCTTTATAAAACTGTTTATTTCCTTGTCTGGACGGTGTCTCAAACTTTTGGAGAAAACTATTTTAACAAATAATTTTCAAGGAAAATGAGGGTTAAAGCTTTCATTTTATTGACAAGTAGATGTCGATCCAAAAACAAATATAGCTCGAGATTCAGCATTTTAATCGATCGGAAAACCCCAAAATCAAGCCTGACCTCCTTCCCCTCGTTGGAAAAGTTTATTTTTTGTAATTTATCTTAGATTTTTCCTAATAGTAACTTATTAAGCCTCGACAATTACAGAAATTCCATTACACGCTTGGATTTTGGCGAAAACCAGAGTAAAAATGATCTTGAAAAACTATTTTAACATTAAAATAATTCATTGAATACTTTTGAGACACGCGATAGCTCCTATTGGCACCTCCTTCCCGTTGTCTTTGCAAAGAAACTTTCCCCAACTCATATCCCTCCTCTTGCCGACCAAAAATTACCTAATTTAAATTTTCTAATTATCCATGTCATCCCCCACCCACGCACCTCGCTTAAAACCCTCATTTTGATCATGATCTCCAGACTCTCCCTCACCTAGTGAACTCGCCCCAATGCCAAGGTTGCCACCAGTAAGTTTTAGCGCACAGATAATTCAGATACCTTCCGAATCCAACCCCCGAATTTTCGTGCCTCCGGCCAAAAACAGGGCGATATTTCAATCGACCCCGTCCTCATTCGTGTTGAGCATCAGGACACGTGTCGGTCTGTCTTTTTCATCCCCTCTCTTTTTCAGTTTGTCGGTCTGTCCATCTAGAGGATGGGGGGATGCCCTGGGTTTTGATGAATTGAGTGAAATGGCCGTGTGTGTCCAGTTTTGACATCCGACCCCCCGTTACTAATTCCCGTCCGCATCCCTTGATTATCCATCTTCCAACGTGAGCATGAGCATGAGCTCATTTTTTGAAGGCAAATTTTCGGGGCCCCAGTTTTTTGTTCGTCCACCCACGCCCGGCAAAGCTAATCGAATCTGGGCTTAAAATTCGGGGTATGTGTGTGAGTGTGTGAGTATGAGTGTGGATCCCGATAAATATTTAGAAGACCCGGAACAAGGGGTAATTGGATTTAAGTAGCGTAACGGGGCTGTTCTTTGGGTTTTTGGAAGCGAGGGTTTTTGGGGGTTTTTGGGGAGTGGTTGCAAGGGTGTTCCGGTTGCGAGAGTTGATTTCTAGAAACTGTCCCAGCCCCTTTAAACTAATGAGGTTACGTATAGGGATTCGATACCAGGATGGGAGATTCAGTAGGATGCAAAATAAGAAATTCAGGAAAAGCTGTTATTAAATAAAGTTTATCCGTCTACAATTTTTTGGTCTTTTCGCTTTGCATCCAAATTGGCCTTTTATCCCGGTATCCATTTATATTCGAGTCAGCCACTTCAAATCCTCGTCAAGTCGATTTTAAGCTGTTTCCACTTGAGACCAGCTACCATCTAAATTTGTTAATTTCAGAGAATGGTAGAAGGCGATGACGGGAATTTCTATTGTACAGCCTATACAGAAGAGGGATTCACCGAGGTGAGCCTCCCTCTCAAAAAAACAACTCACGAATTTCAGGTCCAATTCCTCTTCCGTGCCTACTTAATGCCGGCCACATACCTCTTCGGCATCCTCGCAAATCTCATTAATGTCATCGTCTTCTCACACAAAAAGGTGAGCTCGCAGTTTTTAGGTGTGCTTTGAACTAGCTGGTCATTATGTCGCGGAAGCGAAGGGGGTTTTCCACGCGCGTCAAAGTCCGTACATATTTCACTGAAATTAGGGGAACCCAGGTGGAAAATTCGGGGAGGTTGCAGGGGATCTTGGTCTTAAACACAAAAAAGAGCCGGTTGACCAGGTGATTATCGTAAACAGTTGCCCCTTGACGCACATTTCAAATGGCCTACCAGCTGTCCCTAAAATTTCTACGGAATTGATGGCCGGAAGCTGGAAAATAAGAAATCGAATTAAGTCATAGAAAATGTAAAAATTATAGAATAAAATTGAAAGCATTTTTAGATGCGCAACCAACTCGTCAATTGGTTCTTCCTGGCCCTTTCACTGTCAGACATTTGCGTCTTATTTTCATCATTCTTCGTCTTTTCTCTGCCAGTATATGCAGAAGCTTCCGGAGATCCAGGTTCGTTTTTATCATCCCAAGAAACAAATGAGTATCCTCTTTTCAGCGCTACTCCGATTATCAGCATTCCTTATCGTATATTCATACCCAATTGCGCAGACTTCTTTGACGATGTCTGTCTATTTGACAATTGTCGTCTCAGCGCATCGATATCTAGGCGTTTGTCATCCATTTTTGGTAGGTTTTATAGAGCTTTGATAGCTTAAACTGAAACCTACTTTTTATTACGTTTGAAAATCGGTGTTCATAGATACGACGAATATCGAATCGAAGCGTAGTCCGGGGCGTCATCGCGTTTGCAGTGATCTTTGCCATTGCATTCAACATACCCCGATGGCTTGAGCTTGAATATATGCCGTGTCGGAATAATGAGACGATGAGGTAAGTCAGCGACAACTAGAAATTAGTATCCTAAGCTCCTTTAGCGAGACACTTGTTGTAATGCCGACAGCTGTCATGATTGGTCCATTATATACCTTGATCTATCGGAATGCCGCGTACACAATCATCATGTTTTTCCTACCATTTGCCGTGCTGATTGTGCTAAACGTTCGAATTGTCAATACCCTCAGGATGTCGCATAGGTAATTCTAGTTTAAGTAGCTTTACTGACACCAAAAATCCAGATTACGGCGCCAGATGACCGTGCAGCAAGGCTCGAGTAAATCGCGTCTATCTGGGGTGAAACCAACTGAAGGCTCGATCATTGATAAAGAGCGTAAGGGACTCCAGATGAAAGGGGCTGTTGTACTACCAGGTATGGATTTTGTAATTTAACGCATGAGAGCATGCTTTAGAACGTCGCGATCACGGGGTGACCATCATGCTGGTGGCGATGACTTGCGAATTTTTGCTGTTCAATCTGCTTGCTTTCACCAACAATATTCTCGAGTTGATCGGAGCCATCGGTACAACCCCCTTGGAAACGTTGCTAGTTGAGGTTTGTTTCACTTAATTACCGAAATCCTAGTCCGAAATCACAGGTCTCATCCCTACTCGTTAATATTAATGGTGCATCGACCATTGTCATCTACATGATTTTTGGCAGCAAGTATAGAACCATCTTTTTAAAGGTATCACTGGTTGATGGATTTTTAACTCGCGTCCCAATTACAGTACCTCGCCGGCTCCGGGTTCTCGCGTTTCGTGTCCCAGAATGCGGGGGCGCCCTCGCTTTTTTCGATGGGTCCCAACGAGACGACCCAGCTGCTCGTGACCTCAACCACTAATGACCGTTCCCGGGGTCGAAGGTGAGTCACAATTAATATAAACACTACATTAATTTCCTCCGAAAACTATACAAAAATCAATCGATTTTGGTAAAACAGTAATAAAGCTAAATCCGAACAGGTCGGTGCCCGCCCTGAATGCCCAGCGGTCAGCCAGCATAGTCGCTGCAGAGGTATCGTATCGCTGGCTTATCCCCCCAGCCAAGAATCCCCCCCCCCCTCAAGTTGTCCCCTAAATAAGCCTAGCTTTGCATGTTGCACGGGATACGCCTCCCTCCTGCTCCTGCTCCTCGAATCACTGCCTTTGTTACCAGCCCCCGAATATTTTGAGGCTTAGTTGAACGGAATCCACGCAATTTTAGACACCCCCCTATTGTTGAATCAAAATTCATTTGTGGTCATGTTTTGTGAAACCATTTTTCTTAAAGTTATTTTTCCAGGAATCTTTTCTAAAATCCATTTTCCTAAATAGCGTTTTTCCTAAAACCGGATAGGCTTGGTCCCTTCTATATAAGTCAACTTCCGGTTTTAGGCAGAAAATTCTTAGGAAAATTTGATGTTAGAACAGATTGCTGTTAGAAAAAATGGCTTTAGAAAACCTCGATTTTCGAAATATGATCATCCTGCCCCCGAAGCTCATGCTCACTTGCTTTTGGGAATACCAATGCCTTACAAACATCATAAAATAATTCCATTTTAGCAGAGGAAGTTCTCGATGCGAGAAGAGGTCACACCCGCTGCCGGGCGTGGCTGTTTGAGAAGGAGTACGGTATCGAGGCTCGGATCAGTGCCCAGCACCGCCACAACGACATACCGACTCGACTCGGTGCCCGAACAACCCGGTTCGCCCATGATTGCTCATCAAATTTCTACAACCTCATCGTCGTCAAGTGTCATCCAATTTCAACGCGTATAGGTCTCTGATATTTTGTCCGTCTAGCTCTATCATCACTGGTGCTTTATTTCATTAACGTTTGTTTTGCCAAAAATCTAAACCAAATTATTACTTAATGTACAAAATCATAGAAATATGAAGCCCACGGAATTTACACAGGTCATTGTAAACGGGTTTAATAAAGTTGTATCTCTGTATAAACGTATTCTACCAAAAATCTAAACACACTCGATAAGCGTAAATATCTTTATTCAGCTTAAGAGAACCATAAATGATAAAATGAAAATTAACAAAATAAATACTCGATGACATGTCGGCTGGGGCCTGTTAATAGAATAGCGACTTTTTATTGTTTTCAAGGAGGGGCTCCTGTGAAAATACCATAGCATACATATCACATCCGTGTAAGAAAAACTCCCAAAAAGCGCGATCGAGTGATCGAGAAGGGAGAAAGGCATGTATATAGGGCAATAGTCGTCCTAAGTTGTAAGCATATCCAAAAGAAAAGAAAAATGGCTTATGGAAACAATGTGAACAACAAATGGGGAAAGGGTCTGATCAAGGGATAAGATCACAATCTTGGGAAGTATTCTAAGTGTGTCCTCAGAAACTGAATTACACTACTTCTTGTTCCAGAACCATCCCTTGACCATGTTTGTTATTCCGCTCTCTTCAGCCGGGGCTCCTTCCGCCTGAAAAAAAGCAGGTTTAATAAATCTGTAGCTAGGCCCTTACGGGTTGTTGCTGCTCGGTTTTCTTCTCTGGCCGTCCTCCCTTCTTGGCCTGAGACTTCTGAGCTGTTCGCTGTTGCTGGGTCTTACGCTCTTCCTCCAGGCGAGCTAATCGAGAGGAGAGATCCGGCATCTGGAAAAATATGGAGGTGAACTTGCTCTTCAGTAGCAGTAGTCGAACTCCGCCATTGCGTAGCTCCTTTAAAATCCAACAAACCTGGAGATCAAAGTGAGCCAAATCGAAGAACGTGGCCTTTCCAGGCATCGGCAACGGTGGAGGAGGAAGAACAACGATATTTGCCTGTTGCAGATCAGCGGCAACAGTGGGAAATTGGCGCCACTCGTCGAGAGTCTCTACCAGCGGTCGCCCATCAACCTCCGAAGCAGCTTGAGTGTCGCTCGAAGCGGCGGCAAGGCGTTCAGCGTTCACCGCCGCGCGGGCTGCAGCCGTTTCGGCCAAGAGACTAGCAAGTGGCGTCTAAAAACACATTTCAGAATTTTGTTCCTTCATACCGATGACTCGCTGAGGTAAGGGTTGTCCTTTCCAACCGACTTCAACAGCCGCTCAGCTTCCCGGATGCGCTCCTCGGTTTTGCCGAAAAGCGCTGAGGCCTCATCGAGTTTTCCCAAAGAAGCGTATGCAGCTGCCATGTAATGGCACCTAAATACCTTTGAAATGCCATTTTTCGAAAGTTACCTGAAAGCTCGATAGTATTCAATGCGAGCCCGAGAAGCAGCCATTAATTGTTCGTCGCATGCTGCTCCATTCACTTCTTTCACCTATAAATATTCATGATTTTGGTGAGTCCATGTCTGTCTTCGAACGATTTCGAAAATATTTTTACGCAGCCAACCTCTTTGTAGATTTCGATCACAGAGTCGTAGAGACGGAGCAAATCCTGGGGTCGGTACTTCTTTTCGGATCTAGAATGACAGTGTTTTGCCGAGCTTGCTTTTTACTTTGTGTTCTCAATCATGGCCAAGTAGCGCTCAGCGGTGCTGGAAAGTCGAAGGTAATCGAGGTAGCAGCGAACGAGTTGGTAAGACTAAATCAAATGCATTTGCTGGAATATATTTGGATACACCCAAAACGTGAAGGGCATCAGACCAACCTGAGTCTCAACATTATCAGCAGCGTTTCTGCGAATGAGATCGCTCATCTTATCGATAGCGTCTCTGGTATCAGCCAATTGCTTTTCATATAGAGCCATCTAGATTCAAGAATTAAATCCACGATCTAGCATCATACGCGTTCTTTCGGATCCCGACATTCAGCCAGCTCCTTTTCAGACTGATGCCAGCCAGAAATGACGGCGAGAGCCTTCTCCTCAGACACGGTAGTCTAGAAATTTGTCGATAGTGGGAATTTCCCCGAATTAATAATATCAAAAAGCTTAAAAACCGACCTTCTCCCCTCCCCAGCTGATCTCAATAACATGATCACTCGCCGCCTTGGCACGCATTTGTGCGATCAGTTTCTGAACAATGATAGGATTTGGCGAGACGAGAGGACTTACATCAACGTCTTCTTTGTCGTTGATCTGCAATCGCAGCTCCATCAACTCGCCGATCTTCGCCATCTTAGTCTCCGGGCCCTCCGTGTTGTACTCGCAAATGCGAAGCTGCGGCTGCAGCTCATCGCATCTACAGAAAACAAGTTTGAGCCTCAGCATTAGTCGCAGTGCCGACACGCAAAAAAAACTTGGCCTGGCCGTACCTTGTCTTGTACAGTGACTTCAACCCAGTATTGTTCGTGGCTTCAGCCAGGCGCTCGAAGATGGCGCGAGCAGCCTGGATAAGGATAGAATTACACAGTGGTTGTTCAAACCTTTAGTTTCTCATATGCTTCTCCCCAGCGCTTCATCTCGAGGTTTGTGAAGCCCATCAAGAAGGACAGGTAGGCTTGCGCCTCCAGTTTTGTGGCAGGAGCACACTGAAATCGGAAAATTGGTCAAGTGGTCAATTATAATTCTTAATTATAATAATTTTATTTTTTATACTGGGAGACTAAATTTGCATTGAATGCAACGTTTGCAAATTCGTATTTCTTCCCGCTTGTTTTTTAGTAATACACCCAACGGTGGGAATCTCACACGGTCCGAAATATTTTGCCTGTGCCACTCTGATCTACCAAATATAATAAATCGATCACCTACCCTGGGAGATCTGCCAACAAGCCCTTCGAGCACCTCAGCGTGGTGAACGGCTCGCTTGAGCTTCCTGAAAATTTCCTGGCGCTTCCGGGAGTTGGCGTTCCCATCCAAGTCGGAATCCTGAAATCAGGCTTACTTATAAATACAAAACTGGTGTATCTATGTCTTAAAGACTCGCATAAAAAAAATTAGAAAAACGAGAAAAGCTAAAATGGCGTCTCGCGTCGACCTCTAGCCATATTTCAATGGTAGTAATAAAAGCGATGTTACCTTCATGTGCATCCCAGTAGCCCAGCAGCGTTCGCACTCGAAGATCAGGATTTCGAGGATACTGAAATGATTGTGATAATCACTGAATGACTGTGATAGCGAAATCTATGTCAGCTTGCTCCGCTTCGCAGCGCTAAGGAAAAACCTACGTTTCAGATGTGAAGTTCTCATCAGTGATATGCTTTTTCTCGAACTTGCTCTTGTGGCGTTTCAACGACTTGTTCTTGTGGACCATACCCGCATGACGACGCATCCGCTTCAAGCGATCAGCACAGTACTTCCTGTAAACAAAAGCAGTGTATGCTTTAGTTGATCAATAGTTAAGAATATGGTTTTTAATTTTGTTTAAAGAAAAACTTTATAAATTGGGGAACGGCTTACCAGTATCGCTTGAAATCTCCATGCCGGAGACCATGCTCCGCTTGAGCCTTTGTGATGACTTGCAATACGGAGACTGGGCGGAAGGGGATAACCTAAGATACGTATGTATGCGGAAATGATTACAACAAGCGCTTAGCTCTCATTTAAAATCCCCCACAATGAATTATTAAACTTCGTCATTGAAAAACGGAATACAAATTACCTCTACTGGTTCGGCCTTCGCCTCAACGTCCTCCATCTCAACATCTTCCGACGCCATCTCTATTTCTGTAAAATCTTTTTGTTAGATAGATGTAGGTTTAGACCTTTAGAGTCTAATGGGAAGCTGGTTATAAAAACAAGCGATATCCTACGCCATTTTGGAAGGGGGCCACTCTCGGCAGTTGACCAAATGGCGAAGCTAAACATGACCGTATTTCAAATTGCCGCCACAGGGTATACGCAGCGAGACCCACCCGTTAGTGGCTCAGCTGAGCGTTTCCGGGCACAGATCCGACGAGCTACCACTGACAAACGGCTCTTTCTCTTTTGCTAACAACAATATTTCCATCGTTATTAAGGTGGATATCTTCGAGTTATGAGCGAAACTGGTCATTTGGCCCGCCAGGAGGGCCTGCCACTACCTGAAAATTTGTCAAAAACGCGTTGGGTCTATTCTCCAGGCATGTTCAGACCTTCTCAAAAATATAATAATTGTAGGCTGTGGCGAAATTTCGCAGATACCTGCCCTATCCGAAGATATAGGCAGACTTTGTTTAAATGAGGAGTGCAGCGACGTAACCTTGCTTGTAAGTGAAATCATGGTCGCTCGAGTTTCCGGATTTTAGATAGATGGGGAGCGTATCCCTGCTCATAAGGTTATTTTAGCAGCGCGAAGCAGCTATTTTAAGTAAGTGTTGCTTTCAAAATATATGTGTGCCTTTTTGCAGAGCCTTATTTTACGGAGGGCTCCGCACCGATAAAGAAGAGGTTGAATTGAAGGAGACCGCTGTCACTCCGTTCAAATATTTGCTCAGGTATTTGGGTGGAATCTATTTTTCGATCATATGGGATATTTATAGATTTATTTATTCATCCACCCTGTCTTTGGTGGGTTTGGGTGAGGACTTGGTGATTGAGATATTGGCTCATGCTCGTCTCTTTCAATTTACATCATTAGTTGAAAGCCTGGCTGAGTACCTTAAGGTTTGTTTGGCCTCAGGCCACAAGTATGATTTCCAAAATTACAGCTCGTGCTGGATGACAGTAACCTCTGTACCATTTTCAACATCTCACAACTGTACAGCATCCCCTCCCTCAGCGATTTTTGTTTGGAGTATGCGGACCGGAATGCGGGAATGGTGCTGAGCAGTGAGGTGGATTCTTACGAGATTTTTAAGAGATTCTAATCGCTATTTTTAGGGATTTCTCCAATTAAGCCGAGAATGCGTACAGCAGCTAATCTCGCGCGATTCCTTCTGTGCGCGAGAGATCGATATTTTTCGCGCCATTGACTCCTGGTGTCGGGCCAATCCTGAGGTTACAAATCTGATTGGCTATATTTAACATCATACTTGCTAGGATCATGGGCGAGAGCTTTTGAAATATGTGCGTCTTTCATTGATTTCGATGGACGATTTACTGAGCGTAGTGAGTTTTTCTGACGGTCGTTAAAGCGCATCGCTTAGCTACGCCCCAGCAGTTTGGTTTCCGACTCTGATATTCTTGATGCAATCCAAAAACAACGCACAAAGCATTCTTGTCGTCTCATGCATCGCGGAATGATTGGTATCTCACGACTCTAAATCTCACGCATCACCAAATTTTAGCACCGAATGAAAACGTTGCGACGACTTCACGTGGAGCAGCCGTTATTGTCGGGGAGCATAAGCACGCTCTCCTCAGCACCGATGTTTTTCATAATGAGGTAAGAATTAATCAAAACTTTTTATATTAAATACCAGGGCGAGCGTCAATATACCCAACATAAAATACAAACGAAACAGCCGGAAAAGGAGCCAGGGATTATCTTAGAGGTTTGTACGAGGAACGCTTACGATGCAGATTTTTAGCTGGGGAACCCATACATGATCAATCACATTGCTTTCGGGCTGTTTGAAAAAGACTTGCGGCAATACTCATATTGTGTTGAGGTTGGTTTAAACTAGACTTTATAAGGCGCTTGGAGTTCTAGATTTCTATGGATAACACTGACTATCTAAGAGTCATCGACTACCGCGCGTATCTTTGCCGTGGCCGTCAGCGGCTCTACTTCGACAAAAGGCCTGCAAAGTAAGAAAATCAATAAAATATGCAAGTTAGTTGTTTCTAGGTTTATCCGGATCTACGGAGTCTCCTGTACAAATGCTGCCGACTTCATCTTGACCTCCTTTGAGGCGATGCTCACGACGGAGCCAGAAGCATTCGACCCGGAGACTGCCTTGCTGAGTAAGTCCCGGGGTGCAACCTGCAGCAGTAAAAATTTTACAGTACCCAAGAATAATGTTGCGACAACTATTAGCGGAGCGCTCGTTAGTGATGGAGTTTCGCGGAATCGAAATGCTTTGATCAATGGAGATACACAAGGATATGATTGGGATAATGGGTAAGGATGAGTTTAGAGATCATTAGTACCAACGATGCTTTAGTTACACCTGTCATCAAATCGGCTCTGGCCATATTTCTGTTCAACTACCGCAGCCGGTGTTGATCTCCACGATGAGGCTTCTGCTGTGGGATCTGGATGCCCGATCCTACTCATATCGTATTGATGTTTCTGCAAACAATCGTGAATGGCGGACCGTTGTCGATAAAACGCATGAAGCTTGCAGGTTCGGTAAAAAAAGATTTAAAATGAAATTAATTAGATCTAAAAAAAAAAAATTTGTACACTTTTTCAGCTCCTGGCAACATCTAAAGTTTGATTTAACTCCTGTCGTTTGCATTCGAATTGTTGGGACGCATAACACTGTAAATGAGGCAGGTCTTTAAAATACTTTTGGAACTATTAATGTCTATAGATCTTCCACTGCGTCCATTTTGAATGCCCAGCCTTGAATCCACCCGCCGAAAGTGAACCTGCCGAAGTATTAATGGAAGCTTAATTTCCCCTTACTTTTCTTGTACACTCTTTTTCCTTATGTCCACTATGTACCAAACACCGCCTGTGAATTTACTACCTATTTAAGAAGTGCAATGTTACTTGTAATTATTTCGGGTACCCCCATTAGCAATCTGCCTTCAATTTTGGATTTAAGCTACCGCCTATCCTGCCATTATCGCTTTCCTATATGTTGCCAATCGCTTGATGAAAATCCCCGTGCCGGGCAAATAGTCAAAGTATTCAATAAAGTGGAAAGGAAATGCTCGCTTGCCAGGTGCGAGTGATTTGTGATAACAATCGCATTGATAAGCTACAGAGATGCGGGTGCTCGGTATCGATTTTGGGACGACCTCTCTGAAAATTTGTATTTTGGATGACGCAAAAGAGTAGGTTTTTGAATTTTTATGTTTATGGCATTTTGAATCCAGAATTCTGTATGAAGCTCAAGCTCGACATGACGCTGAGAGCGAACTCGGGGTGCAGGATGTTGCGAAAACGTTGGGATTGGCGATGAAAATGTTGGAAGCTGCGGAGAAGGAGCATGAAAATATTGAGCGTATCGCTGTGGCTGGCCAAATGCATGGAATTGTGTTTTGGGATTCAAATCTAGGTGAAGGTAGGGCGGAAGTAGCTAAGCTCTGAAAAGATGCCATTAAGATTTGACAAAGCTGGATTTTTCTGATTTATATACATGGCAATACCCTGGGACTACGAAAGATATTTTGGCCGAATTAACAAGGTAGGAAAGTTGAAAATACAAATCAACGGCGAAGCCTAGAAATAAATTTAAGTTTTTAGTCTTAGCCCGATCGAGGTATTCCCCGGATACGGTAGTTCAACTCATTTGTACCTACAACGTAAAAATGAACTGAAATCGAGCTGGGACCGCTGTGGGACCATTATGGATTTCTTTGTGGCTTGGATGACACGGTGCAAGACAGTGTTCATTGGTACCCAAAATGCGAATGACTGGGGATGTGCTGCCGGAACGCGATGGAACCATAAGGTGCTTTTAATCAATAGCTCTTTTTAACGGTAATTTAGGACCTTGTGAAGGGTATTACACTACCATCAATCGCGCAGGACGGAGAAGTGCTTGCCGAGCGGGTTATTGATGGCTTTCCATTCAAAGGGGCTGAAATATGCGTCCCACTCGGCGATTTACAAGCGGCGATATTTCCGTTTATTCGTGAAAAGACGGCAGGTATAGCTGTTACCCCGCTCTCTTCTTTGAATCGCCTTTTAGTGCTGAATATGGGAACTGCTGCTCAAATTTGTTGCCTTGTCGCCCCAGAGTATAAACTTCCGGCTGGCTACGGTCATCTACGGTAGAAAATCCACATTTATCGTTAAGTAAATTTTTACAGCTTGGATCCTTTCGATCAAAAGAGCGCACTTTTGGTGGCGGCCGGATTGAATGGTGGAACGGCGTTGCAAACATTTCTTACCGTAGGTTTACGGTTTTTCATATTAACGCATTTTTGCAGATGATTTCCAATTGGTGGTCCAGTCTGCAAGATGGACCTTGCAAAGAACTAGATCTCGCAAAAATTATTGAAAACTGTAATAAATATTCCGACATAACGACTACGGTGAGAGTTATTTTTGCGTTGTTGCATTTTACAATTAGCCCAAATTCCGCCCAACTTTTCATGGCGAGAGAGGACTTCCGGAACTGAGCGGAGCGATGATATCCGGGCTAACCGGAGAGGAGAGCCTTTATGAGGTATTTATTAAATATATTTAAGGCAATTACCGATGCCTTTCAGATTCTAGCTGCCCTACACCGTGGTATAGTCGAAACCCTTTTCACCCTACTGCCACTTCAGTTCTTAAAGGAAATGGGAATCGAGCGATTTTGTTTGGTACGAATCTCTCTGCATTCAAAAATGGCACCACTTTCAGCTGGGCTCCGCCTCAGAACCTCGATTCCTCGTCCACATCAAACATATCCTTGGTGGCGAGTTCCAAATCGAAAAAGGTGCCCAAAACGTCTCTTCCGCTTACGGCTGTGCAGTACAAGCAATTTCTCAATAAATATTTATCCATTGTCAAGACCCGTCGGATGAACACATCTGCCAAAAAAGCAGGAAAAGGCATTTTTCAATAAGTGATAAAGGCTGAACACGTAGAAATTGAGATAATTGCGAATATGAGCAGGAGGGGAAGTGGTACATAATTTAGAATTCGTGCAGCCCGAATTGTTTGATTTTCGCGTGGAAGGCTTCTGAGAAGCGATCGCCAAAATGGTGGGAGAAGTAGTTGTCGATGACCTAAAAGGAGTTTAGCTTTTTTTGATGGATTTGATTTTTGGGGGCATGCGGGGTTAATGAAACTAATATTAACATAGCTATTAGCTGTCTGTGATACCTTTGGAGGGGGTGTACGAAGGCGGCGCTTCTGAATTTTTTAATGTTTATATAATGAGGGCTAGGGAACCTGCCCTATTTTTTCAACAGACTTCGTTCTTGAACTTACCCCTGCTTGACTTTGCTTCTTATAATGCACGAGATTAAGGTGCTTCTCCGAGACTGCTTGAATTTCATAGTCATCCTGTATTACCCGCGAGGTGTGATGAATTCCCTATTAAGAAAATTTTTATATTATGATTCAATTTAAATACCTGCTCAAAAACATATTCCGGGCGCAGAACACATTTTGTAAATCTTGTATCAGCATAGGCGACCCGATGCATATTATTGAGGGTTATTGGAGGATGGAGAACACTGTAAATGGTTGCATGGCTCAATGGATCTTTCTTTGGCTTACCTAGGATCAAAATACAGCGTCGAAATACGTAAGGAACCAAGTTTCGGGTTAGAGAATAGCTTTTCTAACACAGCAATCCTTAAATGAGTTGGTGACACTCTCCCTTTAACCGTACCGATTTTGTAAGGCGTCACCATCTGTTTCTTGGCTAATCATATATTCATCCAGATCATGAAAAGCAACAAATTTCGACCTCCCGGTATGGCGTAGCAGGCAATCCGTCACCTAGAGCATCTTATAGTTAGAAACCAAAAAGCCTCTATTTCCATACCGTAATCAATTGTCCATAATACCAAATCGAACTCGGGGCAAACGGCATCGAATATGGAATCACCTCCACGATTCTAAAAAGTTTTTAAAGTGTTCTTAATTTATAAATACCCCTCGAGCTCGTAGGCCTCCAGAACTTTTCTCGCATCACCACCCAAATCAGCGCCCGCATAGATTGAAATCTGAATTTAAGGGCACCAGCTTAAATTAATTTTTCGCCTTACCATATCAATACCCATTATCCGGTTCATCTCAACAAATTCGATCAAATGCGCGGCTGTGTATTTTGCCCCAAAAATCACGGGTACGCAAATCGACAGTTTCAGATCTGGACTCACCGCCGATTCCGGCTAGAATTTCATATTTTGTTTTGTAATGAAAAATGTCTGAATAGCTAACGCCTTCGATAATACCAACCGGAATACGGTAGCTGATCCCCATTACAGCGCTGCTGTTCCCGCGGTGTATGATTTTTATCTCGTCTGAAAGGCTAAAATAAGCCCTGGAAAATTTTCCCTACCAACTTCATCCAAGTTCTCGTTTTCAGGCAGCGGGCAATTCAAATAGAAAGTCCGCTCGGGTTTACGATGATTTTCACTGAATTCGTACAATTTCCCGGGCACCACGCTTCCTTTTGGGTACTGTAAAGATATACCATAGCTTTTAGAAGTCATACCTGGCAAGTGTAATCATCAGTTGATTCTATGGCCATCAGAACTCGGACTTGAGGAGGACCCATGTTTCCTAAAACATAGACATTAAGGTTTATAAGCTGTAGTTACCATTTCGGCCATCAGCCACCGCATAAAATGCATAGTTTCGGGGGGAGATTTCGATAAATGCGGATTTTGGGGCGGCTTGCTGAATTCATAAAGTGCAAATTTTAAGTTTTTACCGCTTCCCGAATTGCGAGCGCTTTTGGATGGGCGCCTACCCCGCGTTGATGTCGTTTTTAAAATTCCGGTCTTCGGGGAAGATTAAAAATCGCTTTATTGAAGATATAGCATGATTAAAATAAGACATTCTAATACTAACCTGATTGAAAATAGAGCAACCCCGAAAAAGGATACTGGGGGTAAACGAGCCCAGGCCGGACGAAGAAGGGCCCCAAATCGGTCCGGATGGGCCGGGAAAGCTTTTTAAAGAGGGGATTTGCTTCAAAAAAAAAAAAAGAGAAACAAGCGCGGGAAATTTTTTTTTCTCTACTGATTTTTTTAAAAAATGTTTACAAAAAAACAAGGAAGTGTCTCCCCCTTTTTTAGCGAGACCCTTTGGCGTTTAAAAAATCTTTGTGAAAAATTACGGAATCGCAATTTTCCCAAGGTTTGAACGATTTAATTTAAAAAACCCGAAATTTTGATTTTCTTTGGATCTTTGTCGTCCCAAAAGGAAAATCGCGATTTCCAAAATAAAATCATATTCGGGAAACGCGCAGAATTCTACGTAAGATAGGCTTGGTCCTAACTTCAAACCCCGGCGAGACTCGAAAACGTCACCTCGCAAGCCTGCTTTTTTCGCTTTTTCGAGGTAATCGAAAGACACCTAAATGATAAAAATCGGGCACTTCTTGGGTCCGCTAGGGGGGTGGGGTACATTTGGGAAATTCATTATATTGAATAAGAAAATTCCAACAAAAACCCAAAACCAATGGCAATCAAATGGGGGATCCATATAGCCCCGGGAAAATTGGGAATTTAGGGGGCTTCCCCCTGAGGAAATGATGAGGATGGGCGGAAGGTCATTTTGGGAAATTCCCCTTTGGGTGGAAAAAAAAAAGGGGGGAAAGGGGGAAAATTTTAGGGTTCAAAAGGGCCGAGAAAAGGCGGGATTTGTCTTATTGCTGCCAGGGCGAAATCCGGGGGCGCTCGGCTTAGCACTGGCGGGCCCTTTTTGGACTCCCTTCACGCTCACAACACCTCGATTTTTGAAGGGTTTCAAAAATTTGCAATTTTTGGAGGACAAAGGTGAAGAACCGGCAATTTAAAAAAAAAAA